>JAPTHN010000068.1:387500-987500 GCA_026936325.1 Platynereis dumerilii
TTTTGGCCTTCTCCTTGCTTGATGTCAGCTTGGCCATAACCAGCTGCATTGGCGCCTTTCCATCGCTCTTATGGCAGGCCATGTGTGTGCTCTTTTATCACGCCCAGGCAGCATTCAGCGGTCATCCTTATGCCTCTTGTCCCTCCTGCTCTGACAGGTTCCAATGGCTCTTTGACAGGTCTGATGGTGCTCCCTTGGAGTCATCCTGGATGTCTTCTCTGGACACCCATACACCTGCAGGTTATGGTGACCGTTTTGTCTTACTCGCTCACAATCCCCTCAATTGGCTCTTGGGCAGATGGTGCTTCATGGCCCTCTGTATCAGCTCAGACTTGATCTCGTTCTAGATGAGAGGCTGTCTCAAATCACCCCTACACATATATGTACACTGCACAGGTCACGGTGACTTATTAATTTTTCTCGATTCCAATCCACTCACAAGGCTCATAGGGCGATGGTGCTCCAAGGACTTCATCCATCTGAGCTCAGTCATGGTTTCGCTCTTGATGGAAGGCTGCCTCTGTGCCTTTGGATCTTTAGCCACCTCGTTACTTTTGGATCTGAGGCCCCTGTCAATGAAGATATATTTTTGGGTTTCGTGCAAATGATTTGTCAGATGTGAGATGTTGGCCCATTTCTCTCAGTGTGCAAATGTAGCGCTATTTGCAGCCTAATAACTTCTTTTTTCAAAATTTTATGTATCTAGTTGTTCATTCTGCTTGGCTATAACAAGTAAGTGGTAGGGTTTATTAAGCTAAATAAAATAAAAAACATATCAGCATATCAGAATGCTACCAAGAGTCAATTTTGTTCATTGTGTGATTCCGTGCAGGTGCCACGGCATCGTAATCTATGTGATTTTATGCTATTCAATACCAAGATTTCAAAACTTGTGCACTATCAAACAGTCATATTATGTGTAGAATGTCCTATAGCGGTTCCTCATAGTTTCATGGAATCTCAATTGATTTTTTAACAGCCTACATATTTGAATTCCCTGTGAGAAGAGCTTTCAAATGAATGGTCACATCAATAGTTTCCGTGAATTCTTTGTCAAAATTAAAGAAAAAACAAAATCTTCATAAAACATTTCATTTTCATTTTTTCCATTTTCGTACCAAGTTTACGAAACCCATTGATGCGGGTACTCATTTGAAAGCTCTTTATTTCAGGAATTCAAATATGTCACTTTTTTTGAGATTGATAAAGAATTGGTGTAACCATTTGTAACCGCGAAATCCAGTATTTCAATCAATATTTCTAACAAAAAGGATTCCAACAAACCTGAATAAAGTCCAGGCTACCAAAAAATGTTATAGTAATGTACTGAATACCTAGAGAAGCAATAAAAGTCAATATTTACATGTATTCTAATTATAGGAACTACTCAGAAAGCAGCAAAATGGAAAAATTGACCGCCATTTTGGAAAATGGCTGCCAGTAGCCACCTAAGCTAAATCTGAGGTGGCTCCCTATCCAAATATGTTTGTATAGATGTTTTTTAAGTGTGCGCCAAATTTCATGCTTCTATGTATAAATGCACTATTTTTTTACATACCTGCCCCGCTATTAATACAGTAATTAATCATAAGTTCAATATTTTTAAAAATGTATTCGTAGCATATTTCAGTCAGCAAGAAATGGCACGGCAGGAAACGTCAGAATCTTTATCTGAAGGACTCACTTTGATGTTTGAAAACCAAGAAAAATGTGACGTGGCATTCAAAGTGGACGGAGAATGAATAAAGGCTCACCAAGTCGTCCTGGCTGTGGGAAGTGTAGTCCTTAATGATTTGTCGCAAGGTTGGAGTCCTGAGATGGAACCGATTCTGATCAAAACAATGTACTGCAAGTCTTTCAAAAGTGTGTGTGTGTGTGTTTGTGTTTTACGCCTCTGCAGCACCTTATTGGGCTATATCGAGGCTTGCTAAATCAGCATTTTTTAATAGCATTTCCTAAAACTAGATAATTTTCCGCACAATTTGGTATATGAAACTTGCTGTTGTACTTCCGTGCGGGGTTCATCCTGGAAATCTGTCTCCCTGTGGCCTAATGGTCAAGACAGCTTGTCCACTGGCTGTGAGGGTGTGGGTTCAAATCTCACCCCGGGAACCCACTTTAGTCCGAGCCCATGGGACATTAAATGGAGGTGGGTTGTATCCAGTATTCTATGCTGGGGCAACTGAAAGACCCTGGGCATCCCTGGACTAATAGGGTATGTTCGAGACTCCCAGTCTTCTCATCTCATCATCATACGGCGGTCACCAAAAAATAAAAGTGCAGCTCCCTCAACACTTTCCCGAAGAATCAATCGGTGTGTTGGGATTTTTTGCGTTGTTGGTTAGGGCGTTTTCTTGTTTTCAGACATTTCTTTCTTGCCATCATGATCAAAACCTCCAAGGGAGAGGCAGGTGGCCAAGCTGCTAATGGAACAAATAGAACCGGGCGAGTGAAAAATAGTTTGATGGCTGGACTTGATGAAACTGGAGTGGTTGGTAAGTTCGTTGTTGAAAATGACTTCACCTCTGCTCTCCTCAATCTCGCATTTGCAACTGAAATTGTTTGCCATATGGGTAATTTTGCGGGCAAGCAACCAAGATCTGTTATCCAGTGTTTAGGACAGGTGGAATGAACCTCGGTCCTTCCTGTCCACACAGCGGAGAAACAATCACCATGATTAGTGCAGCTGGAGGAGTTGTAAAGTTCTTACCCGAGGCATCACACTTCAGTCCTTTGGCAAAGGTCTTCAACCAAATGAATGGCTGGCTGATAAGTTATTCAGATTACGCAATGGGATATCCGAAGGGTGCAATACTTGATGCTGCAGCTTCAATAATGCAGGAAATGCCAACAACTACTTGCGTTCCTGATTATCAGTAGAACTATATATAAGTTATGACATTTTATCTTGTTTTATGTTACTTCTATTTAAAAGTTTAAACATACTAAATTACCTATACATATTTTATTTAAACAGAATTGTTATCCCAAAAAATAAAAATAAACTCTCCAAGTTTAAACTAACACGTAGAAACACATCATATATGACTGCTAAGTGAGTGAGTGAGTTTGTGTTTTACGTCTCATCAGCACCTGATTGGGCTATTTAGAGACATACCCATCTTGGTTGATGGCATCAAGACCTTGAGGAGTCACTTTGACAGGTACATCTGCAATAATTTTCAATCCAAGATGTTTCCTTGCCTGAGTGGCATTTATGGCTTGTACCAATAAAGTACTGCCAGGTTGTCGATCGACTGAGTGTGGTGTTCCAAATTTCTTCAGCATTGTTGTGTAGCTAACAAATGGTGATACATCCTTCAGTCTTCCATCTTTGGACTTGATGTGAAATTTGAGACCTGTGGGGAGTTCTTTTTTGCTGTTGATGCGTGTCATTTAACTCTTGTCTGTGTGAGTTCGCAAGCCGCTTGCTGAGCTTTCTTGTTTTGTCGTCTTGGCGGGTGTCTTGTTATCTGGAGCAACATCTTTTTCCTTTGGTTGGTTGAGGGACTTCTCAGTCCCTCGGGTATCAGAAGAGAATATTTGACTTTGTTGGATCGTCTTCTTCGGTGATATGTGTAGAAATGATTCAGGGGAATTCACAGGTTCTTCCTTGCTTGGACGGTCTGGTGAAGGTGTCTCCCGCAAGACATCCATGAAAAGGTTCCTATTCAGTTGGACCCTTCTCGGTGGTGATGAGTGTAGGATTGGTCGAGGATAATCTTCCACTTGGTCAGTTTTGTCTGTGTCCTGTTCTACAAGGCGTCGGGCTTCTGGAAACAATACTTGTCTTTCAGTCTGCAGCTGAGTGTAGGCTTGTAGCATGGGAATGCGTACAGATTCTGGCCACCACTGGATGGAAAATAAAGTGTCCTTGGTATGTCTCTGCTGTCGCGAGTTTTGTGACATACAAGAATGTATCGAACACCGCATTATGGTCCACCGTTGGAAGTCCTGATGCTGTAGGTTGACCATGTTGCACAAACATTTTAATCATAAAATATATGATTAAGTTGTATTGAAAAAAATTTCATGAAGCAGCTTTATGGGTGTTTTTCGCAGCCATAAATTAAATTACCGTACTCTCTCACATTTGGCGGCAGTCAAGAAAGGCTATGGTGATGGAGTGATCTCCTCAGTGGTTAGGTGTACTATCTTAAAACAACATGCAAACTTCCTGACATACAACCTATTTTGATCTGGTAACATACATATCAAAGGTGATTTAAAAAAATTTTCCTTGATGTAATCAATGAAAGAATAAACAGTAAGAAATTTCGGCACCAAATATATGCAGCTGCTTCATTATTGCTTTTCCTCATGGACTGACATGTATTTCTGTTGTATAGTGAGTGTTTCCAAGTAGCTGGTACTGCTTAGAATTATTTTCCTCTCACTTCTGTTACCCCCTTTCAGCGGCATGTCCCTATAAAAAGCTAAATTTCCCTGTTTTTTTACTCTAAAATTGCCTTGTGGGATGCACAAAACAATGGGACCCTTTACAAACTATATATCAAATTGTCTGTTGAAAAACAAGCTATCACCTTATGCAAGTTGCAACAATTAAGAATAAATATTCAAAAACATATAAGCTCTAGAAGCAAACCGAAAGTGAGTGTACACGTTCCCGTGCTACAAGCCTGTAAGATTTCCTTTTCCTTCATGAAGACTCCACAGTCATGGCTAAATGCAGGGTGGTCACCCTTACAATTTACGCAATGCGATAACCTAGAGCATGGTTTAGTGTGTGGGTAATGGTCTCGATCACGACAATTGGCACAAATGCTCGATCTTCGACATGTTTCACTGTAGTGACCATACATTTGGCAATTGAAACAGCGTTTCGGATGTGGAATGAATGGACAAACTGTGCAATTTTCAAAGGCTACAGGTACTTTCTTTGGCACTTTCTCATTCTTGAATGTCAGTATCAGCAATTCATAACCTCTTCTTTGGGGTACACGTCTGAAATGTGTAATTTCATGTTTGTGAAACCATTTTGCTAGTTCACAGTCAGTACATTTCTTGCTCTCTTTGGAGAAGATAATGCCTCTACTGGGTTTCTTAAAAGGTTCAATGGTGACTTGGGTATTGCCTATCTGATGGATAAATGTCAATTTCTCTTTTTGTTTCTTATCCAGTGGTTGAAGGAGGAATGTTCAGTTTGGTTGGCGCTTTATACCGTCTGCTACTCTGTGGTCACTCTGTTCAGCAACGACTTCATATAGAACAATAGGTGACAAATCGTCCAGCGATTTCTGATCTCCTCTTATGACAAGCCAATTTTCAGTCTTCAACATTTGTGGGGGCAGTCAGGGTCAATCAAGTCATCTGAGGATGTTCTTGTCCATTGGAATCTTGGTAGTCCAGTGGCTAACTTTTCATACGATCTGGTTTTGAAACGTGGTATTTGACATAACCATTGATATTCCCCTGTAAGGTAGGGGACACACCGTGTATGCGCACTGTCTCATGTTGGCCACTAAGGATAGAGGTCATCACCTTAGTGTTTCTGCCCTCCGCCACGAGGAGGCCCGAGACCTGCAGGAGGAGCTATATGACTGCTGAGTAAATCTAGCGAAACTGTTTCAGGACAGACCTCTTCAGTGAACTCAGCACCACTCTGTGGTATGCTTTTTCCCGGGAGAAAATCCAGATTGTAATGCTTTTCTCACTAATGATTTTGTCAGGAGTGTTTCACAGCCAACTGGTGCACTGCATTGGTCACGAAGTCGCAAGTGCACTAGGACTCTCCTAAGAATATAATATCCTCATCCTGGGGATTAATTATCAGTCAAGTTGGCTGACGATTAGGTTGAAGATAATTAATCTTTCAAAACAGTCCTGGCTGTATCAAGAGACACAACTTCTTGAAGTATTACTGACTCTTCCCTCATGCATATTAAGCAAATCTACTGCACACTGTCACCTGATTGTGCGCTAGTGCCCTCAGCCATGGGCCAAAAATTGAAGGACAATGTTGCAACGATAGTCTAGGTAGTCTCCGAGATCATATCATTCTAAATGTCTAGATTGCAAACGATCCTGTTGCAGGCACATTGTTCGTCAATGCGGACGTAGTCTTTACCTGGCTTGCCTACAAATTAAGGACACAAAAATGCCGTGCCAAAAAAGATGCAACGATAGTCTTGGTAGTCTCCGAGATCATTCAACAACTTTGCTGCTACTGAACGTATCACTGATACTAAGAATTCAAGTATGTTGATTGATAAAGACTTCGAGTCTTCTTCATCTTTATCTGTTATCTTAAAGGAATGAATTAATGCACAGACTTATCACCCGATGTGTTCTGATAATTATGTGGATCAAGGAACCGTTATGTTTCCTCATTGACTTGATGCCTTTGGTTTCTCTGAGACCCTTCTTAACAGCTAGACTCAAAGCCACTGAGGTGCTTGCACTCACATTAACATACCCAGGGCTATGCGCTCTCCTCCATGCACCAGTGTTTGAATCAGTTCTAATAGCTTTTCATAGAGACGTTCATGACCCACATGAGAATCCTTGTATCATGTTTTTTCAATCAATATGCCAATGCAGGGGAACCTGTTGTATTCATACCTATCAGTCATTGTATTCATGTCGGACTATTCACTGACAATACATTTGGTGTATTCCACAATATTTGATACTCTTGTCTACTGTTATTACTTATAATGGAGGATTTGAGCCATTTGCCCATGCCGACATTTGGTTTTGGAGACTTGTACCAGAGATGGTCCCTAGCCTGTCTACAAGTGGACTGCTCTTGCATTGCCACTTCTTTTTCCAGCCTTGGCAGATCCGAACATATGCTGTCTTGTGTTGCCACCTAATGATTAGTGTGCTATTCCGCGAGCTCCTGCGAGCGTCCACATCATTTCAATCAGAGGAACACACACAATTTTGTCTGGAAGACACCGGGGCTGTTTCTGAGTGTGCTGATGGCCTTGTCTACTTCCTTAGAGTTAGAGAATGTGATTGCCGAGTCTGACTCTGGTATACATCAATGTTGAATAGAAATTTTGTGAATTTGTGCAATGAAATTGTAACTATTTCTTTGGACAGCAATGCTGTAGCATACAAAATCAACTTTTGTGCCAGGTGGCAGCAGCATGCAGTTCTCATTTTCACCAGACTGGTCCCTAGCAGTGATTGCACTGATTAGGTGGTGGACCTTATCTACACAAAGTATCCCTGACTTAAGTTTTGGGTTAAAAAAATTGAACAAATATGCCACTAGTGCAGTGTTTCAGAAGACAATCAAGGGAATATTTTAAGACAGAAACGAAAAAAAAAAAACTGTTGGGAATTCTTTGAGATATAACAATTTTAAAATTTGGGTTTATCACACTATCATATTTATGATTTTAGTAGATCTAAACCAATTAGAAATCATTCAAAATCTTATCAAAATGATCCCATTGACAATGGCCGAAATTTTTATTTAATTCCCATAGTTATTTTGAGCTTGTATGTATTGTGTTTTTGAATTTAACTTATTTGTGTGTGATAAACACTGCCTGTTTTAAGTTTATACCAAAAATGACATTTTACCTTTGTGTAGAATCATAACATACTGAAGAATCTTTCATAAAGGTGTGCACATACATTCAGTATGACCAGATTATTAAGAATCAGTAAAGTGTGTGTGTGTGTGTGTGTTTGTGCTTTACGTCTCATCAGCACCTTGTTGGGCTATTTAGAGACATCCTTGGTTTGCATCAAGGGAGTTGATAATTCAGTTTGATTGTTGTTTGGTAGTTATTTTGTTTTTCCTGTCTTTGTCTCCGTGTTTATTTGTTCTTGAATCAATTTTAAGGCAACCGCCAAGAAGTCATGCTGAATCAAAACAATCAGGGTTCCATAAAAATCGTCAGTGAAATCATGCTGAGTGACCAAATCAAATACGTCTTTTTTTGTTGCATGAATGTCTTTTGGCCAAATCCACAGCTGTTGTTCAGTTCGCTCCATCAGTTTCTCAGCCATTTTTGAAAAGCCAGCCATTGGTGTAAGACGTGCAATTGCCATTGTAAGGTATTTTTGTACAAACATTGGTCGTTTAATGTCACCAGTTTATACTTTTCCTTGTAGGTAGCGGTGAAGGTATTCTCTGTAAGTTATCTGTTCTACTAAAAAATCAATTTTACATAAAAAATACAAACTTCTGAAACAATTACTTTGGAAAGCACGTGTAAATACTGATCTCAACATAATCATAGACTTAACTTCACTTTTAAACTCATAAACAAAGTTTTACTGGTCACTAAATATTACAATTTGTGATGTGATAAACCAAAATTTTAAAATTGTCATATCTAAAATTTAAAAAAATCTGTTGGGAATTCTTTGTCTTAAAATGTTCCCTTGATTGCCTTCTGGAACACTGCGCTAGTGACATATTTCTTCAATGTTTATAACCCCAAACTTTATCAGGGACACTGTGTATACATATATGTGTGTTTGCTATCGCCAGTAGTCGCCAAATCCCGATTTAAGTAAGAATGTTCGTCTTTTGTGGCACGCCAATGCATGTTAGAGCCAACCAAATGTTTGGTAGCTCACACAAAGTTTTCTCAGAGCATGCACTTACAGCCTTAAATGCCAGTAACCTGGTTACAGTGCCGCGTGTAAGTAAGTGAAACGCATGGAATGGTGCCATAGCATGAATTGTTATTCGATGAGAGGAAACAGTATTGGGTCATATAGGCCCATATGTGTGGCTTGAAGGATAACAATCGCAGCCAATGTTCTTTTCTGCAGACGGAGTTAAGTATGGGTCAAAGTCTTTGATAAGTAAGTGAAACAGAGGCCCAATGTTATTTAATAGGGAAGTGCGGTTCACTTACTTATCAAAGACTTTGACCCATACCTAACTCCAACTACAGCAAAGAAAATTGGCTGCCATTAATATCCCGCATGCCTAAAATATTGTCCTATATGACCCAATACGTTTTCCTCTCATCGGATGAGAATTCATGCTTCCACAAGCAGTTTTGCAAAGGATGTTTAACATTGATGAAATGGCACCATTTCATGCGTTTCACTTACTTACAGGCGGCACTGTACATGCCTTGGACAGGCTGATCTACTCTGCTTACCAGCTGGAGTGAACTTAAGTTTGATTAGCAATAGGCCATCCAAGAAATTATATATAGATAATTTCTATTTAACCTTGCATGTTTATTGCCAAAAATAACAGTTCATAGTCGAATTAGCATAATCTCCCTCGATCTGAAACAGTTCTGAACTGGAAAGGCTGTTTTTAGGTCTATCGACCATAAAATGTCCATTGCATCTTTTGATGAAATTACTGGTTTTTGTTGGAAATATCATCACTTGAAGTGTCACGGGTTGTAACAGGAGTCCACCTCCTGAGACCTGACCTGAGACCTGACCATATACAAATTTCAGTGACATAAAATTTCAGTGACATATACAACAGTATTTGAGTCAATCGGGAAAATGAAAAAATAGTATTTTCTCACATTTTTAAATTATTGTGAGAAAAGTATTAATTTTTTGAAGGTTTAGACCCCTAAACGACACTACTAGGATGAGAGATACAATAATGTCTCAAAAATAAAAAATATACGTGCCATAGTTTTGGCATGACGCCCAATACAAAAAATTTTTTTTTTCACATTTTTCAATAACTGTGAGAAAAGTATTAATGTCATGTGGATTATACCCCTAAAAGGCAAAACTGGGATGATAGATACAATAATTGTCAAAAAAAAAAAAATGTACATGCCATAGTTTTCGCATTACTGCCAATACACAAGTGGGATGCCCGTTATCCGTCCGCCCGTGACAAATTATCGGCGATGCACTTTTCAAAATAAGATTTCCAATAATGAAAATGTCTATTGGATCCCTGTTAGGAGACGAAGAGGACATTTTGCCATGATTTTCACAACTAATGTACATTGTTTATTTTCATAAAAATATACTTTAAAAACTCCTGGTAATCATTATACCGTAATGATCATAGTATTGAGTGTATACTGTATAGCCATAAGGGAAGAAAATAAAGTAAAATAAAATGACAATTTGCAGAATAAAGTACATTTTAACTAATAAAAGGAGATTTTGGAAAATTATATTTAGAAAGCATTTTTATTTATTAAAATATCTCCATAATTTCATGACTGCTGCTTTTGAAAAGTATTAATTTTTTGAAGGATTAGACCCCTAAAGGACACTACTAGGATGAGAGATACAATAATGTCTCAAAAATAAAAAATATATGTGCCATAGTTTTGGCATGACGCCCAATACACAAAATTTTTTTTTTTCACATTTTTCAATAACTGTGAGAAAAGTATTAATGTTATGTGGATTATACCCCTAAAACGCAAATCTGGGATGATAGATACAATAATTGTCAAAAGAAAAAAAATGTACATGCCATAGTTTTCGCGTTACTGTCAATACACAAGTGGGACGCCCGTTATGCGTCCGCCCGCCTGCGACAAGTTATCGGTGATGCACTGTTCAATATAAGATTTCCAAAAATGAAAATATCTATTGGATCCCTGTTAGGAAACGAAGAGGACATTTTGCCATGATTTTCAACTAATTGTACATTGTTTGTTTGTTTGCCAACATTGATGGACTTCTGACAGGCAGTGAAATCAAACAGACTTTCCAGAAGATAACTCTTTTAACAACGAGGACATCGAGTGTACCTTTCCAAGTTTCCGTTGTTGGACAGAACCTCTGCTTACGTCATTTCAAGATATGGTCTCCACCTTATACAATGTTGCGTTGATTTGAGCAATTCTTGTCATGGCATCAAATTGTATTTTGCATAAACGTGAGTGGATCTCCCGACCTTCACACTGGACCCCTCTTCGGACATACTGGGCCTCTCAGACGTGAAACTGGATCTCCCTCCCATCACACTGGACCCCCCATCCGACATACTGGATGTGATACTGGATCTCCCTCCCACCACACTGGACCCCCCTCTCGAAATTCTGGATCAGCTAGACCGAATGGACCACAACAGCGAAGATCGGCGTCGTCAAACTTCCAGCCAAGCTGCTACAACTGCGGTGAGCCAGGTCATGTGATCAGGCAATGTCGTCAACAAGAACTCGTTTCTTGTTGGATGTGTGGTCTGGAAGGGCACAAGCAGAAACACTGTGACTACCTGTCACATCGATCAAGACAAGAACACAGAAACGACTTCAACAGATATGACACTTACAGTCATGACTTCTAGGACTCTGGCCATGGTCTGGAGGCCGAAAACACAGCTATCCCACAGTTAAGTAATTCTTCTGTATTTTCAGATGACATCAGAGTGAATACTGATGATGTAAATGATGTAACTGGTACATATATTGAATTAGATAGTTTTCACACGCTGAGTGAGAATGAAAGTTCAAATAGTGTATTAGATAATAGTGAGAATCACTCTAATTTGTCTCAACACATGGTGAGTGTGGTGAATGACGAGAAGTCCGCGAGGCGGCGCTGCGGTGGAACCGCTGGAACCACGTGGTCAGCGAGAAGCCCCGAGATTTCTGCCTCTTGGATTCAAGCAACTAAAAACATGGATCTCCTGGACACGAACGGCGGCGACGATTCTCTGAATGATGACGTCGTTCTAATGAGCGATGAGTTCAGTTTGGCCAAAGACAAGATACCTCTCCTGGAAGAACACAATTGAAAGTGAGGCTGCTTGCAGCAACATACACAGAAAAGACAAGGAGCACAATTTTGCATATCTTTATGGAAATACCAAGCACCAACAGCTAAAAACTTGCACAGATCAAGATATAGCAACAGGGAACAATAATATCCAGCGAAAACCAACAAGAACACGGAAAATTCTTCACAAAATGACAATGAAAATTTGGACTGGAACAGAAGAAGAAAAAATATGAATAGCTTTTCTGGCTTCTCTAGCAACCAGCCCTCATGCACCTACCCTAGCAACCAGCCCATGGCCATGGACTTCTCATCGCTCATCACCCTACTAATGCAGGAAATTAGGGATACCCTCAACACAAAAATTGACATGTTGAATGAGAAGATTGAGCTAAGAAACGAAGAAAACAGGAAACTCAAGGAGGAAAATTTAAAACTCAAAGAAACAATCTCCAGACAGGATGAAAAAATCGCAGAAATTAGCAGACAACAACAAAACAGACCAACAACACCAACAACACCAACAGCCACCACACCAGCGAACATACACACCACAAGTCTAGCCAGCAAACCTCGTGGGATCCGAAGTCATAATCTTATCATCACATACCAGCAAGACAGAGGTACTGACCCTAAAATAATTGCTGAGGAGATTTTCATGACTCGATTTCACAGAAAGCCATCCTTGAATTCTGCCAAATTCCTAACAACCACCAGAGGGCAGGTAACGTCAACTCATGAAGACACCACCAGGGGACAAGCAGGAGGTCAAGAAAATGCCACCAGGGGACAAACACAGACTGATAGCGCCACCACCACCGAAAATAGGAACTACAAGATCCTAGTGACAATGAATTCCGTATGGGAGGCAAGAGCCATATACAACGAACGAGTCAGAATGTTGAAAAACACCGGCATCTACATAGCTGAGGACCTAAACCGGGACGAAGCTTACACATTCTACCTTGCTCGTCAGCTGAAGAAAAACAACAAGATTATCAGCACATGGACTGAGAATGGGGATATTTTCATCAGAGAAAAACTTGGATCATTCTCAAGAATCCTATTTCCCGATGACCCACTCTTACAACAAATCAAATTGCCAGAAAGTAGAAAGCCAACGGAACCCAATTCTACTGATCCCACCCCAGCCAGCAACGCGCAGCCTGAGACTCCACAAAGCAACAATAACACACCACAGGAAGCTTCAGGAAGCCACAGTAGCTCATCAATCAATACCATCCCAAATGAAGTGACTGAACCAGTGACCACCGATTCTAAAGGAAAAGCAAAAAAGAAAACCAAAAACAAGAAAAATGAAGAATAAAAACAAAAATACTCCAATACCAAGACATCAAACACAGCTAAGTCCGACAGCATATTCAATAATCCTTTACATAAAAATATCTAAATTTAACTTAAAAAACAAGCAGATTTTAACTAAATATAAAAACCAGAAATGGAAACATTAAACCAGTTACCTTTCCATGCAATAACCAATTTCCAACTTCAAAACATAATACAGTCACCAGCATACAGGGTCAAAGAACTTCTTGGCAAAAACAAATTACAAAAACTACTAGAAAAAACTAGCCAAAGCATTATCGAAGAAAAGACCAACTGCAATTATTATGACGAACAACAACTGTCAGCCTTGATGACCAGTACCCCACATGACTTGTCCTTAATGCACCTAAACATAAGGAGTTTTGACAAACATAGTGGAGAACTAACGGCATTAATGTCCTCAATAGGACAAGATTTTGATATTATTGCTCTTACAGAAATTGGCAGAAAAAATGTAGACAACCGTGGATCTTTTTACAATGATGAATATAGACTTATAAGTGAAGTACCGGACACAAATTTTGGAGGTGCAGCTTTCCTGATAAAAAATGAATTAAGCTTTATCGAGAGAGAAGATCTAAATCTTAAAATTCCTAATTGCGAGACCAAATTCATTGAAATTGTTAAGAAAAACGAAAAAATTGTCATTGGATGTATCTACAGACACCCTACAGCCAATATTGACGAGTTTACAAATGCTCTTGAAGTAAAACTAGCCATACTATATGGAGAGAAAAATAGATGCATAATATGTGGAGATCTAAATATTGATGCCATGAAATTAGATAGACACAACAAAACGTCATCCTTCTTCGAAACCATACTATCAAACAATTACATTCCACAAATCACTCTACCCACAAGAATTACAGAAAATACTGTAACATTGATAGACCACATATTAATCAAAGCAAAGCGGAGAAACAATCACCATGATTAGTGCAGCTGGAGGAGTTGTAAAGTTCTTACCCGAGGCATCACACTTCAGTCCTTTGGCAAAGGTCTTCAACCAAATGAATGGCTGGCTGATAAGTTATTCAGATTACGCAATGGGATATCCGAAGGGTGCAATACTTGATGCTGCAGCTTCAATAATGCAGGAAATGCCAACAACTACTTGCGTTCCTGATTATCAGTAGAACTATATATAAGTTATGACATTTTATCTTGTTTTATGTTACTTCTATTTAAAAGTTTAAACATACTAAATTACCTATACATATTTTATTTAAACAGAATTGTTATCCCAAAAAATAAAAATAAACTCTCCAAGTTTAAACTAACACGTAGAAACACATCATATATGACTGCTAAGTGAGTGAGTGAGTTTGTGTTTTACGTCTCATCAGCACCTGATTGGGCTATTTAGAGACATACCCATCTTGGTTGATGGCATCAAGACCTTGAGGAGTCACTTTGACAGGTACATCTGCAATAATTTTCAATCCAAGATGTTTCCTTGCCTGAGTGGCATTTATGGCTTGTACCAATAAAGTACTGCCAGGTTGTCGATCGACTGAGTGTGGTGTTCCAAATTTCTTCAGCATTGTTGTGTAGCTAACAAATGGTGATACATCCTTCAGTCTTCCATCTTTGGACTTGATGTGAAATTTGAGACCTGTGGGGAGTTCTTTTTTGCTGTTGATGCGTGTCATTTAACTCTTGTCTGTGTGAGTTCGCAAGCCGCTTGCTGAGCTTTCTTGTTTTGTCGTCTTGGCGGGTGTCTTGTTATCTGGAGCAACATCTTTTTCCTTTGGTTGGTTGAGGGACTTCTCAGTCCCTCGGGTATCAGAAGAGAATATTTGACTTTGTTGGATCGTCTTCTTCGGTGATATGTGTAGAAATGATTCAGGGGAATTCACAGGTTCTTCCTTGCTTGGACGGTCTGGTGAAGGTGTCTCCCGCAAGACATCCATGAAAAGGTTCCTATTCAGTTGGACCCTTCTCGGTGGTGATGAGTGTAGGATTGGTCGAGGATAATCTTCCACTTGGTCAGTTTTGTCTGTGTCCTGTTCTACAAGGCGTCGGGCTTCTGGAAACAATACTTGTCTTTCAGTCTGCAGCTGAGTGTAGGCTTGTAGCATGGGAATGCGTACAGATTCTGGCCACCACTGGATGGAAAATAAAGTGTCCTTGGTATGTCTCTGCTGTCGCGAGTTTTGTGACATACAAGAATGTATCGAACACCGCATTATGGTCCACCGTTGGAAGTCCTGATGCTGTAGGTTGACCATGTTGCACAAACATTTTAATCATAAAATATATGATTAAGTTGTATTGAAAAAAATTTCATGAAGCAGCTTTATGGGTGTTTTTCGCAGCCATAAATTAAATTACCGTACTCTCTCACATTTGGCGGCAGTCAAGAAAGGCTATGGTGATGGAGTGATCTCCTGAGTGGTTAGGTGTACTATCTTAAAACAACATGCAAACTTCCTGACATACAACCTATTTTGATCTGGTAACATACATATCAAAGGTGATTTAAAAAAATTTTCCTTGATGTAATCAATGAAAGAATAAACAGTAAGAAATTTCGGCACCAAATATATGCAGCTGCTTCATTATTGCTTTTCCTCATGGACTGACATGTATTTCTGTTGTATAGTGAGTGTTTCCAAGTAGCTGGTACTGCTTAGAATTATTTTCCTCTCACTTCTGTTACCCCCTTTCAGCGGCATGTCCCTATAAAAAGCTAAATTTCCCTGTTTTTTTACTCTAAAATTGCCTTGTGGGATGCACAAAACAATGGGACCCTTTACAAACTATATATCAAATTGTCTGTTGAAAAACAAGCTATCACCTTATGCAAGTTGCAACAATTAAGAATAAATATTCAAAAACATATAAGCTCTAGAAGCAAACCGAAAGTGAGTGTACACGTTCCCGTGCTACAAGCCTGTAAGATTTCCTTTTCCTTCATGAAGACTCCACAGTCATGGCTAAATGCAGGGTGGTCACCCTTACAATTTACGCAATGCGATAACCTAGAGCATGGTTTAGTGTGTGGGTAATGGTCTCGATCACGACAATTGGCACAAATGCTCGATCTTCGACATGTTTCACTGTAGTGACCATACATTTGGCAATTGAAACAGCGTTTCGGATGTGGAATGAATGGACAAACTGTGCAATTTTCAAAGGCTACAGGTACTTTCTTTGGCACTTTCTCATTCTTGAATGTCAGTATCAGCAATTCATAACCTCTTCTTTGGGGTACACGTCTGAAATGTGTAATTTCATGTTTGTGAAACCATTTTGCTAGTTCACAGTCAGTACATTTCTTGCTCTCTTTGCAGAAGATAATGCCTCTACTGGGTTTCTTAAAAGGTTCAATGGTGACTTGGGTATTGCCTATCTGATGGATAAATGTCAATTTCTCTTTTTGTTTCTTATCCAGTGGTTGAAGGAGGAATGTTCAGTTTGGTTGGCGCTTTATACCGTCTGCTACTCTGTGGTCACTCTGTTCAGCAACGACTTCATATAGAACAATAGGTGACAAATCGTCCAGCGATTTCTGATCTCCTCTTATGACAAGCCAATTTTCAGTCTTCAACATTTGTGGGGGCAGTCAGGGTCAATCAAGTCATCTGAGGATGTTCTTGTCCATTGGAATCTTGGTAGTCCAGTGGCTAACTTTTCATACGATCTGGTTTTGAAACGTGGTATTTGACATAACCATTGATATTCCCCTGTAAGGTAGGGGACACACCGTGTATGCGCACTGTCTCATGTTGGCCACTAAGGATAGAGGTCATCACCTTAGTGTTTCTGCCCTCCGCCACGAGGAGGCCCGAGACCTGCAGGAGGAGCTATATGACTGCTGAGTAAATCTAGCGAAACTGTTTCAGGACAGACCTCTTCAGTGAACTCAGCACCACTCTGTGGTATGCTTTTTCCCGGGAGAAAATCCAGATTGTAATGCTTTTCTCACTAATGATTTTGTCAGGAGTGTTTCACAGCCAACTGGTGCACTGCATTGGTCACGAAGTCGCAAGTGCACTAGGACTCTCCTAAGAATATAATATCCTCATCCTGGGGATTAATTATCAGTCAAGTTGGCTGACGATTAGGTTGAAGATAATTAATCTTTCAAAACAGTCCTGGCTGTATCAAGAGACACAACTTCTTGAAGTATTACTGACTCTTCCCTCATGCATATTAAGCAAATCTACTGCACACTGTCACCTGATTGTGCGCTAGTGCCCTCAGCCATGGGCCAAAAATTGAAGGACAATGTTGCAACGATAGTCTAGGTAGTCTCCGAGATCATATCATTCTAAATGTCTAGATTGCAAACGATCCTGTTGCAGGCACATTGTTCGTCAATGCGGACGTAGTCTTTACCTGGCTTGCCTACAAATTAAGGACACAAAAATGCCGTGCCAAAAAAGATGCAACGATAGTCTTGGTAGTCTCCGAGATCATTCAACAACTTTGCTGCTACTGAACGTATCACTGATACTAAGAATTCAAGTATGTTGATTGATAAAGACTTCGAGTCTTCTTCATCTTTATCTGTTATCTTAAAGGAATGAATTAATGCACAGACTTATCACCCGATGTGTTCTGATAATTATGTGGATCAAGGAACCGTTATGTTTCCTCATTGACTTGATGCCTTTGGTTTCTCTGAGACCCTTCTTAACAGCTAGACTCAAAGCCACTGAGGTGCTTGCACTCACATTAACATACCCAGGGCTATGCGCTCTCCTCCATGCACCAGTGTTTGAATCAGTTCTAATAGCTTTTCATAGAGACGTTCATGACCCACATGAGAATCCTTGTATCATGTTTTTTCAATCAATATGCCAATGCAGGGGAACCTGTTGTATTCATACCTATCAGTCATTGTATTCATGTCGGACTATTCACTGACAATACATTTGGTGTATTCCACAATATTTGATACTCTTGTCTACTGTTATTACTTATAATGGAGGATTTGAGCCATTTGCCCATGCCGACATTTGGTTTTGGAGACTTGTACCAGAGATGGTCCCTAGCCTGTCTACAAGTGGACTGCTCTTGCATTGCCACTTCTTTTTCCAGCCTTGGCAGATCCGAACATATGCTGTCTTGTGTTGCCACCTAATGATTAGTGTGCTATTCCGCGAGCTCCTGCGAGCGTCCACATCATTTCAATCAGAGGAACACACACAATTTTGTCTGGAAGACACCGGGGCTGTTTCTGAGTGTGCTGATGGCCTTGTCTACTTCCTTAGAGTTAGAGAATGTGATTGCCGAGTCTGACTCTGGTATACATCAATGTTGAATAGAAATTTTGTGAATTTGTGCAATGAAATTGTAACTATTTCTTTGGACAGCAATGCTGTAGCATACAAAATCAACTTTTGTGCCAGGTGGCAGCAGCATGCAGTTCTCATTTTCACCAGACTGGTCCCTAGCAGTGATTGCACTGATTAGGTGGTGGACCTTATCTACACAAAGTATCCCTGACTTAAGTTTTGGGTTAAAAAAATTGAACAAATATGCCACTAGTGCAGTGTTTCAGAAGACAATCAAGGGAATATTTTAAGACAGAAACGAAAAAAAAAAAACTGTTGGGAATTCTTTGAGATATAACAATTTTAAAATTTGGGTTTATCACACTATCATATTTATGATTTTAGTAGATCTAAACCAATTAGAAATCATTCAAAATCTTATCAAAATGATCCCAATGACAATGGCAGAAATTTTTATTTAATTCCCATAGTTATTTTGAGCTTGTATGTATTGTGTTTTTGAATTTAACTTATTTGTGTGTGATAAACACTGCCTGTTTTAAGTTTATACCAAAAATGACATTTTACCTTTGTGTAGAATCATAACATACTGAAGAATCTTTCATAAAGGTGTGCACATACATTCAGTATGACCAGATTATTAAGAATCAGTAAAGTGTGTGTGTGTGTGTGTGTTTGTGCTTTACGTCTCATCAGCACCTTGTTGGGCTATTTAGAGACATCCTTGGTTTGCATCAAGGGAGTTGATAATTCAGTTTGATTGTTGTTTGGTAGTTATTTTGTTTTTCCTGTCTTTGTCTCCGTGTTTATTTGTTCTTGAATCAATTTTAAGGCAACCGCCAAGAAGTCATGCTGAATCAAAACAATCAGGGTTCCATAAAAATCGTCAGTGAAATCATGCTGAGTGACCAAATCAAATACGTCTTTTTTTGTTGCATGAATGTCTTTTGGCCAAATCCACAGCTGTTGTTCAGTTCGCTCCATCAGTTTCTCAGCCATTTTTGAAAAGCCAGCCATTGGTGTAAGACGTGCAATTGCCATTGTAAGGTATTTTTGTACAAACATTGGTCGTTTAATGTCACCAGTTTATACTTTTCCTTGTAGGTAGCGGTGAAGGTATTCTCTGTAAGTTATCTGTTCTACTAAAAAATCAATTTTACATAAAAAATACAAACTTCTGAAACAATTACTTTGGAAAGCACGTGTAAATACTGGTCTCAACATAATCATAGACTTAACTTCACTTTTAAACTCATAAACAAAGTTTTACTGGTCACTAAATATTACAATTTGTGATGTGATAAACCAAAATTTTAAAATTGTCATATCTAAAATTTAAAAAAATCTGTTGGGAATTCTTTGTCTTAAAATGTTCCCTTGATTGCCTTCTGGAACACTGCGCTAGTGACATATTTCTTCAATGTTTATAACCCCAAACTTTATCAGGGACACTGTGTATACATATATGTGTGTTTGCTATCGCCAGTAGTCGCCAAATCCCGATTTAAGTAAGAATGTTCGTCTTTTGTGGCACGCCAATGCATGTTAGAGCCAACCAAATGTTTGGTAGCTCACACAAAGTTTTCTCAGAGCATGCACTTACAGCCTTAAATGCCAGTAACCTGGTTACAGTGCCGCGTGTAAGTAAGTGAAACGCATGGAATGGTGCCATAGCATGAATTGTTATTCGATGAGAGGAAACAGTATTGGGTCATATAGGCCCATATGTGTGGCTTGAGGGATAACAATCGCAGCCAATGTTCTTTTCTGCAGACGGAGTTAAGTATGGGTCAAAGTCTTTGATAAGTAAGTGAAACAGAGGCCCAATGTTATTTAATAGGGAAGTGCGGTTCACTTACTTATCAAAGACTTTGACCCATACCTAACTCCAACTACAGCAAAGAAAATTGGCTGCCATTAATATCCCGCATGCCTAAAATATTGTCCTATATGACCCAATACGTTTTCCTCTCATCGGATGAGAATTCATGCTTCCACAAGCAGTTTTGCAAAGGATGTTTAACATTGATGAAATGGCACCATTTCATGCGTTTCACTTACTTACAGGCGGCACTGTACATGCCTTGGACAGGCTGATCTACTCTGCTAACCAGCTGGAGTGAACTTAAGTTTGATTAGCAATAGGCCATCCAAGAAATTATATATAGATAATTTCTATTTAACCTTGCATGTTTATTGCCAAAAATAACAGTTCATAGTCGAATTAGCATAATCTCCCTCGATCTGAAACAGTTCTGAACTGGAAAGGCTGTTTTTAGGTCTATCGACCATAAAATGTCCATTGCATCTTTTGATGAAATTACTGGTTTTTGTTGGAAATATCATCACTTGAAGTGTCACGGGTTGTAACAGGAGTCCACCTCCTGAGACCTGACCTGAGACCTGACCATATACAAATTTCAGTGACATAAAATTTCAGTGACATATACAACAGTATTTGAGTCAATCGGGAAAATGAAAAAATAGTATTTTCTCACATTTTTAAATTATTGTGAGAAAAGTATTAATTTTTTGAAGGTTTAGACCCCTAAACGACACTACTAGGATGAGAGATACAATAATGTCTCAAAAATAAAAAATATACGTGCCATAGTTTTGGCATGACGCCCAATACACAAAATTTTTTTTTTTCACATTTTTCAATAACTGTGAGAAAAGTATTAATGTTATGTGGATTATACCCCTAAAAGGCAAAACTGGGATGATAGATACAATAATTGTCAAAAAAAAAAAAATGTACATGCCATAGTTTTCGCATTACTGCCAATACACAAGTGGGATGCCCGTTATCCGTCCGCCCGTGACAAATTATCGGCGATGCACTTTTCAAAATAAGATTTCCAATAATGAAAATGTCTATTGGATCCCTGTTAGGAGACGAAGAGGACATTTTGCCATGATTTTCACAACTAATGTACATTGTTTATTTTCATAAAAATATACTTTAAAAACTCCTGGTAATCATTATACCGTAATGATCATAGTATTGAGTGTATACTGTATAGCCATAAGGGAAGAAAATAAAGTAAAATAAAATGACAATTTGCAGAATAAAGTACATTTTAACTAATAAAAGGAGATTTTGGAAAATTATATTTAGAAAGCATTTTTATTTATTAAAATATCTCCATAATTTCATGACTGCTGCTTTTGAAAAGTATTAATTTTTTGAAGGATTAGACCCCTAAAGGACACTACTAGGATGAGAGATACAATAATGTCTCAAAAATAAAAAATATATGTGCCATAGTTTTGGCATGACGCCCAATACACAAAATTTTTTTTTTTCACATTTTTCAATAACTGTGAGAAAAGTATTAATGTTATGTGGATTATACCCCTAAAACGCAAATCTGGGATGATAGATACAATAATTGTCAAAAGAAAAAAAATGTACATGCCATAGTTTTCGCGTTACTGTCAATACACAAGTGGGACGCCCGTTATGCGTCCGCCCGCCTGCGACAAGTTATCGGTGATGCACTGTTCAATATAAGATTTCCAAAAATGAAAATATCTATTGGATCCCTGTTAGGAAACGAAGAGGACATTTTGCCATGATTTTCAACTAATTGTACATTGTTTGTTTGTTTGCCAACATTGATGGACTTCTGACAGGCAGTGAAATCAAACAGACTTTCCAGAAGATAACTCTTTTAACAACGAGGACATCGAGTGTACCTTTCCAAGTTTCCGTTGTTGGACAGAACCTCTGCTTACGTCATTTCAAGATATGGTCTCCACCTTATACAATGTTGCGTTGATTTGAGCAATTCTTGTCATGGCATCAAATTGTATTTTGCATAAACGTGAGTGGATCTCCCGACCTTCACACTGGACCCCTCTTCGGACATACTGGGCCTCTCAGACGTGAAACTGGATCTCCCTCCCATCACACTGGACCCCCCATCCGACATACTGGATGTGATACTGGATCTCCCTCCCACCACACTGGACCCCCCTCTCGAAATTCTGGATCAGCTAGACCGAATGGACCACAACAGCGAAGATCGGCGTCGTCAAACTTCCAGCCAAGCTGCTACAACTGCGGTGAGCCAGGTCATGTGATCAGGCAATGTCGTCAACAAGAACTCGTTTCTTGTTGGATGTGTGGTCTGGAAGGGCACAAGCAGAAACACTGTGACTACCTGTCACATCGATCAAGACAAGAACACAGAAACGACTTCAACAGATATGACACTTACAGTCATGACTTCTAGGACTCTGGCCATGGTCTGGAGGCCGAAAACACAGCTATCCCACAGTTAAGTAATTCTTCTGTATTTTCAGATGACATCAGAGTGAATACTGATGATGTAAATGATGTAACTGGTACATATATTGAATTAGATAGTTTTCACACGCTGAGTGAGAATGAAAGTTCAAATAGTGTATTAGATAATAGTGAGAATCACTCTAATTTGTCTCAACACATGGTGAGTGTGGTGAATGACGAGAAGTCCGCGAGGCGGCGCTGCGGTGGAACCGCTGGAACCACGTGGTCAGCGAGAAGCCCCGAGATTTCTGCCTCTTGGATTCAAGCAACTAAAAACATGGATCTCCTGGACACGAACGGCGGCGACGATTCTCTGAATGATGACGTCGTTCTAATGAGCGATGAGTTCAGTTTGGCCAAAGACAAGATACCTCTCCTGGAAGAACACAATTGAAAGTGAGGCTGCTTGCAGCAACATACACAGAAAAGACAAGGAGCACAATTTTGCATATCTTTATGGAAATACCAAGCACCAACAGCTAAAAACTTGCACAGATCAAGATATAGCAACAGGGAACAATAATATCCAGCGAAAACCAACAAGAACACGGAAAATTCTTCACAAAATGACAATGAAAATTTGGACTGGAACAGAAGAAGAAAAAATATGAATAGCTTTTCTGGCTTCTCTAGCAACCAGCCCTCATGCACCTACCCTAGCAACCAGCCCATGGCCATGGACTTCTCATCGCTCATCACCCTACTAATGCAGGAAATTAGGGATACCCTCAACACAAAAATTGACATGTTGAATGAGAAGATTGAGCTAAGAAACGAAGAAAACAGGAAACTCAAGGAGGAAAATTTAAAACTCAAAGAAACAATCTCCAGACAGGATGAAAAAATCGCAGAAATTAGCAGACAACAACAAAACAGACCAACAACACCAACAACACCAACAGCCACCACACCAGCGAACATACACACCACAAGTCTAGCCAGCAAACCTCGTGGGATCCGAAGTCATAATCTTATCATCACATACCAGCAAGACAGAGGTACTGACCCTAAAATAATTGCTGAGGAGATTTTCATGACTCGATTTCACAGAAAGCCATCCTTGAATTCTGCCAAATTCCTAACAACCACCAGAGGGCAGGTAACGTCAACTCATGAAGACACCACCAGGGGACAAGCAGGAGGTCAAGAAAATGCCACCAGGGGACAAACACAGACTGATAGCGCCACCACCACCGAAAATAGGAACTACAAGATCCTAGTGACAATGAATTCCGTATGGGAGGCAAGAGCCATATACAACGAACGAGTCAGAATGTTGAAAAACACCGGCATCTACATAGCTGAGGACCTAAACCGGGACGAAGCTTACACATTCTACCTTGCTCGTCAGCTGAAGAAAAACAACAAGATTATCAGCACATGGACTGAGAATGGGGATATTTTCATCAGAGAAAAACTTGGATCATTCTCAAGAATCCTATTTCCCGATGACCCACTCTTACAACAAATCAAATTGCCAGAAAGTAGAAAGCCAACGGAACCCAATTCTACTGATCCCACCCCAGCCAGCAACGCGCAGCCTGAGACTCCACAAAGCAACAATAACACACCACAGGAAGCTTCAGGAAGCCACAGTAGCTCATCAATCAATACCATCCCAAATGAAGTGACTGAACCAGTGACCACCGATTCTAAAGGAAAAGCAAAAAAGAAAACCAAAAACAAGAAAAATGAAGAATAAAAGCAAAAATACTCCAATACCAAGACATCAAACACAGCTAAGTCCGACAGCATATTCAATAATCCTTTACATAAAAATATCTAAATTTAACTTAAAAAACAAGCAGATTTTAACTAAATATAAAAACCAGAAATGGAAACATTAAACCAGTTACCTTTCCATGCAATAACCAATTTCCAACTTCAAAACATAATACAGTCACCAGCATACAGGGTCAAAGAACTTCTTGGCAAAAACAAATTACAAAAACTACTAGAAAAAACTAGCCAAAGCATTATCGAAGAAAAGACCAACTGCAATTATTATGACGAACAACAACTGTCAGCCTTGATGACCAGTACCCCACATGACTTGTCCTTAATGCACCTAAACATAAGGAGTTTTGACAAACATAGTGGAGAACTAACGGCATTAATGTCCTCAATAGGACAAGATTTTGATATTATTGCTCTTACAGAAATTGGCAGAAAAAATGTAGACAACCGTGGATCTTTTTACAATGATGAATATAGACTTATAAGTGAAGTACCGGACACAAATTTTGGAGGTGCAGCTTTCCTGATAAAAAATGAATTAAGCTTTATCGAGAGAGAAGATCTAAATCTTAAAATTCCTAATTGCGAGACCAAATTCATTGAAATTGTTAAGAAAAACGAAAAAATTGTCATTGGATGTATCTACAGACACCCTACAGCCAATATTGACGAGTTTACAAATGCTCTTGAAGTAAAACTAGCCATACTATATGGAGAGAAAAATAGATGCATAATATGTGGAGATCTAAATATTGATGCCATGAAATTAGATAGACACAACAAAACGTCATCCTTCTTCGAAACCATACTATCAAACAATTACATTCCACAAATCACTCTACCCACAAGAATTACAGAAAATACTGTAACATTGATAGACCACATATTAATCAAAGCAACCATTGAAAACATAAATGATACAAAAGAATGTGGCAATATTTACTCAGATATCTCTGACCACCTCCCAAATTTTCTTCTTCTATCCATGAACAAAAAACAGACGAACACGAAAACCCAGAATCGCCCTTTTATCAGAATATTTGGCCAGAAAAATACAGCTAAATTTGTAAATCTCTTAAAAAATGAAAGCTGGCAAGCACTTTATCAACAACATGACCCAACTACTGCTCTTGAGATTTTTTGCACAAAATATGTCATATACTTTAATGAATGCTTCCCACTTAAGAGACTATCTCGAACAAGAGCCAAAGACAAGAAATGGATAACAAGTGGACTATTGAAGAGTATTCGTCACAAAAATCAATTGTATCGGAAGTATATTCAAAACCCAACAACCAGCAATAAAGATAAATACAAGAAATATAGAAATGCCCTCAACAGATGCATACGTCAGGCTGAGAGCAATTTTTATATAAAAGAAATAGACCAAAATAAAAAGAACCTAAAAACTTTGTGGCAGATTTTTGGCCCAATAATAAACCCAAACAAAACGAAAAAACCCAGGAAAATTCTGATGATAAAGAAAGGGGAACAAGTAGCATACGAGGAAGAGGAAATTGCAAACACATTTAATGAATACTTCTGTGAAATAGCATCTAAAATGGCACAGAACATACCACAAACCAATGAATACAAAAGATACCTCGGAGACAGTAATCCAAACACTATTTTTCTTCGACCAACTAATACATCTGAAATTTCGAAAATCATTGATACACTTAACAGTAAAAAGGCAACTGGACCGGACAACATTCATATCAAAACAGTCAAGTCAATAAAAGAAATCATTACCCCCATACTGACATATATCATCAATGTCTGTTTTATCGAAGGAAAGTATCCTATACAACTGAAAAGAGCAAAAGTTATACCAATACACAAGAAAAATGATCCTACAGATCCCTCAAATTACCGCCCAATAAGCTTGCTATCTTGCTTGAATAAAATAACAGAAAAAGTAATATATACCAGATTGTATGACTTTTTAACACAACAGAACTTTTTTTACGATTAATGAGCGATGAGTTCAGTTTGGCCAAAGACAAGATACCTCTCCTGGAAGAACACAATTGAAAGTGAGGCTGCTTGCAGCAACATACACAGAAAAGACAAGGAGCACAATTTTGCATATCTTTATGGAAATACCAAGCACCAACAGCTAAAAACTTGCACAGATCAAGATATAGCAACAGGGAACAATAATATCCAGCGAAAACCAACAAGAACACGGAAAATTCTTCACAAAATGACAATGAAAATTTGGACTGGAACAGAAGAAGAAAAAATATGAATAGCTTTTCTGGCTTCTCTAGCAACCAGCCCTCATGCACCTACCCTAGCAACCAGCCCATGGCCATGGACTTCTCATCGCTCATCACCCTACTAATGCAGGAAATTAGGGATACCCTCAACACAAAAATTGACATGTTGAATGAGAAGATTGAGCTAAGAAACGAAGAAAACAGGAAACTCAAGGAGGAAAATTTAAAACTCAAAGAAACAATCTCCAGACAGGATGAAAAAATCGCAGAAATTAGCAGACAACAACAAAACAGACCAACAACACCAACAACACCAACAGCCACCACACCAGCGAACATACACACCACAAGTCTAGCCAGCAAACCTCGTGGGATCCGAAGTCATAATCTTATCATCACATACCAGCAAGACAGAGGTACTGACCCTAAAATAATTGCTGAGGAGATTTTCATGACTCGATTTCACAGAAAGCCATCCTTGAATTCTGCCAAATTCCTAACAACCACCAGAGGGCAGGTAACGTCAACTCATGAAGACACCACCAGGGGACAAGCAGGAGGTCAAGAAAATGCCACCAGGGGACAAACACAGACTGATAGCGCCACCACCACCGAAAATAGGAACTACAAGATCCTAGTGACAATGAATTCCGTATGGGAGGCAAGAGCCATATACAACGAACGAGTCAGAATGTTGAAAAACACCGGCATCTACATAGCTGAGGACCTAAACCGGGACGAAGCTTACACATTCTACCTTGCTCGTCAGCTGAAGAAAAACAACAAGATTATCAGCACATGGACTGAGAATGGGGATATTTTCATCAGAGAAAAACTTGGATCATTCTCAAGAATCCTATTTCCCGATGACCCACTCTTACAACAAATCAAATTGCCAGAAAGTAGAAAGCCAACGGAACCCAATTCTACTGATCCCACCCCAGCCAGCAACGCGCAGCCTGAGACTCCACAAAGCAACAATAACACACCACAGGAAGCTTCAGGAAGCCACAGTAGCTCATCAATCAATACCATCCCAAATGAAGTGACTGAACCAGTGACCACCGATTCTAAAGGAAAAGCAAAAAAGAAAACCAAAAACAAGAAAAATGAAGAATAAAAACAAAAATACTCCAATACCAAGACATCAAACACAGCTAAGTCCGACAGCATATTCAATAATCCTTTACATAAAAATATCTAAATTTAACTTAAAAAACAAGCAGATTTTAACTAAATATAAAAACCAGAAATGGAAACATTAAACCAGTTACCTTTCCATGCAATAACCAATTTCCAACTTCAAAACATAATACAGTCACCAGCATACAGGGTCAAAGAACTTCTTGGCAAAAACAAATTACAAAAACTACTAGAAAAAACTAGCCAAAGCATTATCGAAGAAAAGACCAACTGCAATTATTATGACGAACAACAACTGTCAGCCTTGATGACCAGTACCCCACATGACTTGTCCTTAATGCACCTAAACATAAGGAGTTTTGACAAACATAGTGGAGAACTAACGGCATTAATGTCCTCAATAGGACAAGATTTTGATATTATTGCTCTTACAGAAATTGGCAGAAAAAATGTAGACAACCGTGGATCTTTTTACAATGATGAATATAGACTTATAAGTGAAGTACCGGACACAAATTTTGGAGGTGCAGCTTTCCTGATAAAAAATGAATTAAGCTTTATCGAGAGAGAAGATCTAAATCTTAAAATTCCTAATTGCGAGACCAAATTCATTGAAATTGTTAAGAAAAACGAAAAAATTGTCATTGGATGTATCTACAGACACCCTACAGCCAATATTGACGAGTTTACAAATGCTCTTGAAGTAAAACTAGCCATACTATATGGAGAGAAAAATAGATGCATAATATGTGGAGATCTAAATATTGATGCCATGAAATTAGATAGACACAACAAAACGTCATCCTTCTTCGAAACCATACTATCAAACAATTACATTCCACAAATCACTCTACCCACAAGAATTACAGAAAATACTGTAACATTGATAGACCACATATTAATCAAAGCAACCATTGAAAACATAAATGATACAAAAGAATGTGGCAATATTTACTCAGATATCTCTGACCACCTCCCAAATTTTCTTCTTCTATCCATGAACAAAAAACAGACGAACACGAAAACCCAGAATCGCCCTTTTATCAGAATATTTGGCCAGAAAAATACAGCTAAATTTGTAAATCTCTTAAAAAATGAAAGCTGGCAAGCACTTTATCAACAACATGACCCAACTACTGCTCTTGAGATTTTTTGCACAAAATATGTCATATACTTTAATGAATGCTTCCCACTTAAGAGACTATCTCGAACAAGAGCCAAAGACAAGAAATGGATAACAAGTGGACTATTGAAGAGTATTCGTCACAAAAATCAATTGTATCGGAAGTATATTCAAAACCCAACAACCAGCAATAAAGATAAATACAAGAAATATAGAAATGCCCTCAACAGATGCATACGTCAGGCTGAGAGCAATTTTTATATAAAAGAAATAGACCAAAATAAAAAGAACCTAAAAACTTTGTGGCAGATTTTTGGCCCAATAATAAACCCAAACAAAACGAAAAAACCCAGGAAAATTCTGATGATAAAGAAAGGGGAACAAGTAGCATACGAGGAAGAGGAAATTGCAAACACATTTAATGAATACTTCTGTGAAATAGCATCTAAAATGGCACAGAACATACCACAAACCAATGAATACAAAAGATACCTCGGAGACAGTAATCCAAACACTATTTTTCTTCGACCAACTAATACATCTGAAATTTCGAAAATCATTGATACACTTAACAGTAAAAAGGCAACTGGACCGGACAACATTCATATCAAAACAGTCAAGTCAATAAAAGAAATCATTACCCCCATACTGACATATATCATCAATGTCTGTTTTATCGAAGGAAAGTATCCTATACAACTGAAAAGAGCAAAAGTTATACCAATACACAAGAAAAATGATCCTACAGATCCCTCAAATTACCGCCCAATAAGCTTGCTATCTTGCTTGAATAAAATAACAGAAAAAGTAATATATACCAGATTGTATGACTTTTTAACACAACAGAACTTTTTTTACGATTACCAATTTGGATTTCGAAATCATCATTCAACAGAAATGGCTTTGATAGAAATCATTGATAGGATACGCCAAGATGTTGATGAAGACTATTTTACAATTGGCTTATACATAGATCTGACAAAAGCCTTTGACTTAGTAAATCACAACATTCTTCTTTACAAATTAAAACATAACGGAATCAGGGGAGTTGCTTACAAACTTTTTGAGGAATACTTAAAAGACCGGACGCAATATGTGCAATTAGGTGAATATAAATCAGAAATACGACAGACTAACTGTGGCGTACCACAAGGCTCAGTACTTGGTCCCGTTTTATTTTTGATATATATCAATGACATTCATAGATCTACAGAAGCCAGGATTCGTCCATTTGCTGATGATACTAATATTTTCATTAAAAACAAAAATCCTCTCCTACTAAAGCAACAGATAACCCTTGAATTCAATAAATTAAACCAGTGGTTCACAGATAACAGACTCATACTAAATACAAGTAAAACACAATACAACATATTCTGCCGGAAAAATAAAATAGTACCCGAACAATTAGATCAGCTGGTATTAAACAACATCATTGTGAAAAGATCACGCCAAGTTAAATACCTGGGAATGATTCTAGATGAAAAACTGACCTGGAAAGAGCACATTTTTGACCTTGAGACTAAATTGATAAAATTAATAAGGTCTTTTAAAATCATCAAAAATTGGTTACCAGAAAGAGAAAAACTAAAACTGTACTATGCCTATTTCCACTCTAAAGTAAAATATGGGATACAGTTATATGGAACTGCCAACAAGGCTTCATTGAATAAAATCCAGGTACTTCAGAACAGAATAATAAAAATCTTATTCGGTCTTGACTTTTACACCCCCACTAATTTTATATTGAAAAAGTATCATCTAACCACAATAAAGGACTTATACAATATTTCAACTGCTCAATTTATCCACAAACATCAATTAAAGTTACTCCCTAAAGTGTTTAGAAATTATTTCCATCCAGTATCTCACACAGTTGAAAGAATGACAAGACAATCTAACACACTTAGCATAAATAGAGTAAATACAGAACAAGCCAAGAAAATGACCCAGTATGCAGGTGCAACATTATGGAATGAAATAAATAAAAACTTAAGTCAAGATCTTTCAAAACTTTCTGTTTCTATATTCAAAAGAACAATAAAAACTTACTACATCTGCAAATATTAACTGATACATCAAAAATATTGCTGTCGGACAATGGTTGTAATCTCAAATTTTAAATTTGTCAAATTCCAATTAATTATAATACTACCATATTAATATTTCTATATACCTCTGTACAGGGCTCCAGCCCGATAAGCAATATGCTTCTCTGGAGCCCTTAAGCAATATGCTAAAATAAACATACATAACATAACACATAACATAAGAGGATTGAAGAACTGTTTGCCGTTGAAATTGACTATGGGTTGACGGCCTTGGAGGGGTAGATGCAGTGGGTCGTGGTGTCTGGAGAGGATGAGAATAGAGCTAAACAAAGAAGCTGTCTGTCAGAAAAGTAGCTCAGATTGACTATGATACTGTACTCTCTGAAATATCTGAAGAAGATGTCACACTGGCCATCAGCCCGGAAAATGGCATGAATGAAGCTTATGACAGGTTTCATGAATTTCTTTGTAAGACATTAGACAAACATGCCCCCAAAAAGCAAATAATAATTAGGAAAGATGACTTTCATTGCATGTCAAAAGAGCTTAGGAAAGCAATTTTACATAGAAATCAGTTAAGGAACAAGTACTACAAGTACCGTTCAAGTCATTACTTATCACTTTATAGAGTTCAAAGAAATAAAGAGACAAAGATCAAAAGAAAAGAGATAAGCTCATATTTCTCGGAAAATGTAAGGAAGGGACACGTAATAAAGACTTTTGGAAGGCAGTGAAACCTCTCTTCTCAAAATCAAGAACTAAGTCAGACAGTATTCCTCTTTGTGAAAATGGGGAATTGACAACTGAAGATCTAAGTGTATGCAATATCTTTAATGATTTCTTTTGCAACATTGGGTCAGATATAGGCTTCCCTGAAAGAAATGATCAGCTGCAGAATTTTAATTACAGGGAACATTCTAGTATATAACTGATTAAGGAACAAATAAACACTCGAAATGCAAACAATTTCATGTTCAGATTTGCAACCGTTGTTGAAATTAGAAGAGTGATCAAGTCGTTGTCAAGCAAGAAAGCAGCTGGATGTGATGAAATCCCTGCTCAATTCATAAAAAAGATAGGACTGAAACTCACAAAGCCGATTTTTCAACTCTTCAACCAATGTATAAGGGAAAACAATTTTCCTGATAAATTGAAAATGGCCAATATTACCCCTTTATTCAAAAAGAAAGATAAGTTAAACAAGGATAATTATAGATCAGTTAATTTTTTACCTATACTGTCTAAAAAAACTACTCTTCAAGCAAATGTTTGAGTACATGGAAAGTTTACTTCATAGTTATCTGTCAGGTTTTAGGAAAGGACATAGCTGTCAAGATATCTTGATAAGGATGCTAGAAGATTGGCGCGAATCAATTGATAAAGGCTCTATTGTTGGAGTGATTGCAATTGACCTCTCAAAAGCCTTTGATTGTATGCCACATGGTCTTTTATTAGCCAAACTCTCTGCATATGGGTTTGACAATAATGCATGTGAGCTCATGAAGTCATATCTTATGAAAAGACAACAGAGAGTTAAGATAGGCGAAACATTCTCTGACTGGGTAAATATCATCAAAGGGGTCCCCGAGGGATCTATTCTAGGGCCTTTGTTATTCAACATTTTTCTTAATGATTCTCTTTTCTTCAATTTTCAAAGTAAAATCTATAACTATGCAGACGACAATACCTTAAGCTGCACTGATAACAACTTAGACAGAATCAAGGATAAATTACATGCTGATTGCTTAAAAGCCATGAAATGGTTCACTGACAATAGCATGAAAGCAAATCCTAATAAATTCCAGGTCATGTTCTTAGGCAGAAACACGAATTTGGCTAACAACACAATCAGCATTGGTGATGCAAACATCACAGCCTCTGACTCAATTAACATTCTTGGTATTGAATTAGACTGCCACCTGAATGTTAGCTTGCAAGTAGATGATATATGCAGTCAGGCAGGGAAGCAGATAAATGCACTGAAAAGAATAAGACACTTCCTTGATCGAAAGTGCAGATTAACAATATACAAAAGTTCCATTGATAGCAACTTTCACTACTGCTCAGCAGCTTGGATGTTTACTAATAAATGTAATAGGGAGAAACTTGAAAAGACGAACAAGAGAGCACTGAGATTTGTGACTGGAAAGAGTCACCTGAGTTATGATCAGATGTGTGAACAGAGCAAGCAACTAGATATGTCTAAAAAATGTGTTAAAGCAGCAGCCATACTTTTGTACAAGGTTAAATATGGGATAGCACCCACTTTTGTGTCAGAAATGTTAATTCCTCAACAATCTAATTATGACATGAGAGATAACAACAGATTTGTTTCGCCTCATTTTAACACGGTGCAGTTCGGCAAAAATAGTTTTAGATACTATGGAGCTAAGCTCTGGAACAAAATTCCTATAGGCATCAAGAATAGTACCTCACTCAACACCTTCAAATCAGCAATTAACAACTGGCTATTGTCTTGTGATGAATATGATATAGATTAACCTTCTTCGATTCAAGCTCCCCACAGGATTGAGTTTCAGTCGAAGAGAGCTGAAATCCTAGGACAACACTCCTCTGGAGAACTCTAAGTAACTATAAAAATAGGAAAGCAATAGTAAAATATTTGAATTTATGGCAATGCCTAGCATTCGGGACAGCAAGATTTGTGCAAATGGCCTTTTTTTAAATTTCTGCAAGATAGCTCAAGATTACACATTTTGTCCCAGGAGAACAAACTACAGATAATATGTCGCCATGACTATCCGCTTTACATTGGTAAAGACTAGATAGTAATAACAGACAAATTTATAGAATTATGCCAAAAAAAGGTGAGTAAAGTTTTTTCTTGACCACCCTGTAAGTGTGAATTTTCAGTACATTTTGCCATGAGTAGACCAAAGACCTGCACGGGCAGATATACTTGTAGAGGAGTGAGTGAATGGGTGCTTTACATCTCATCAGAACCTGATTGGGCTATTAAGAGACATCCTTGATTTGTATCAGTGGTCATGATATGTTTTGTTTGGCAAAGTGGAGGGTCCTTTTGTGTTGGGCGTGCTTGTCATTTTGTTTTCGTATTCGCGAAGAATCACTCAGTGTGTTGGACTTTTTTGCGTTGTTGGTAGGGCGTTTTCTTCTTTTCAGACACCGAAGTTTCTTTCTTTCATATTCTCCCTCAGATGACGTTGCAAACAGAGCCCTCTTGTGTTAATGTTCAGAAAAGTAGTCTTTTTGTCTAAAATTCACAGGTAAATTTAAATTAATCATGTTTTTTCAGCAAATATATGTATATGGCTAATCATGGAATAAAAACATTATAACATAGATTTGTTTTGCAAGGTCTCGGGCCTCCTCATGGCGGTGGGTGGTAACACTAAGGTGAAGACCTCTATCCTTAGTGGCCATAATGAGACAGGGGAATATCAATGGTTATGTCAAATACCAAGTGTCAAAAACCGGATTGTACGTCACCTGGGTAACCAAGGTGCACGTCCCTCAGCGGGTAATCAGGCTGGGATCAAAAAGTTTGCGACTGAAATACCAAGATTTCAATGGACAAGGACATCTTCGGATGACATGACTGACCCTAACCGCCTCCCCTCCCCCCCCCCTCCCAACATCTGTCAAAGACAGAAAATTTGCTTGTTATAAAAGGTGTCACACAATCCCTGGAAGACCTATCATCTGTTGCTCTCTACGAAACAATTACAGACCTTTGCGACAAGACAATCGCAGATAGCCTGAGGCGCCAAACCAATGGCACATTCCTCCTGAAACCTGCAACCTCTGAACAACAAGAAAAATGGACGGTCATCAATGAGATTGGCAAGGTTCAATATGCCAAAGTCGCCATTGAACCTTGCCAAAGTCGCCATTGAACCTTTTCAAAGATCAGGCAAAGGCATTATCTTCTCCAAAGAAAGCAAGACCTGCTCAGACTATGAACTTACAAATTGGTTTCACAAACAAGGCATCGAGAAATTCAAATGTCTGGCTCACAAGAATGGTTACTGTTGCTAACATTCAAAGATGAAAGAGTTCCACATAAAGTACCGTAATATGGGGTGAATAGGGACACTGGGGTGAATCGGGACAGAACAGGAAAGAGTTGAATTTCCTCCAAAAACCACATCTTCTACTTGTCTCAGGGTTTTGATTTTTGGCACATATATCATAAACAAACCAGTGCATATCGTGGTGGAATTTCATCCCTCTAACTGCATGTAGTGAGGAGCTGCAGCACTTTTAACTTGGCCCTGCAGAATTTGATTCCCGCATGTTGGTCAAAACTTTCCTTTTATTATAAAAAGTAAAAATACCACAGCCATGAAATTTACAGTAAACTGTTTTTCAGTTTAAAATAGTTCCATGGGATCAGGAGAGTAAACTAGATATGGGATTATGTATGTTTGGTCATGGGTTCAGATCCAGGTCTATGGCAAATTTTCGGGAGTAATAAAAAATGTACCCTACCAATTTTCATTTGAGTGTACTGGCGTGGCTTTTTGATGAATGTTATTGATCTTGGCATAATTTATTATTGATTTAGTCCAGAATTATTAATCACCAGCAAAATTAACAGATAACATCAGTTTTTGATAGTTTATGTCATTTATCACATTTTTAAAAAATCTTCATATTATCAATGGAATTGATTTCAGATTTTCCTCAAAATAAATATTTTGAATATTGAAGATGTTTTCTAATATTTAGTCATAAGAAACGATCACTTAAAGAAGCAGGGAAGTATTGATTGTGGAAATAGTGGAGTGTCCCGATTCACCCCAAACTGTGGGGTGAATTGGGACAGTGGTTTTTTGGGCCCTGAGCATTGGCAATTTAAGATATCATTTCAAGCTCCTATGGAAACTTAGATCTTCTGCTCAGACACAATTTGACACCATATTTCGATTCCTGGGTTGATTTTTGTTCATGCTATCACAGAAAAACGGCCAATTCTGTCCCGATTCACCCCATATTACGGTACCTTTGAATGGAGCACAGTTTCTCCATTCTTTCCCCATCCAAAACGCTGTTTCAATTGCCAAATGTACGGCCATTTTAGTTGTACATGCATCAAGTCAACAATTTGTGTCAATTGTGGCGACCGTGATCATACTCACACACACAATAAGCCTTGCTCTAAACTTTCACATTGTGTAAATTGTTCAGGGAGCCATCCTGCCTTTAGCCATGAATGCAGAGTCTTCAAGAAGGAAAACGAAATTCTACAACATCGAACTGAAAGACAACTATCATTTCCCGAAGCCAGACGCCTTGTAGAACAGGACATGGACAAACCTTGCCTAGATGCAGATTACCCAAGTCCAGCTCTTCATTCATCACCACAGAGAAAGATTCATCTAGACAGGAACCTCTTCACAGATGTCTTAATGAAGACAACTTCACCCCCTCAACCAACGACTGAAGAAACTGAGAATTGCCCTGGACCAGTTGTGCGCACCTCACCACAGAAGTTCCAACAAAGTCAATCTTCTGATAATTCACAGACAAGGACTTCAACCAAATGCAAGAAAAAAGACGCTCTATCATCTGCCGAGAAAGCACCCAATCCAGCAAGAAAAGAATGCTCGACAGACCACTTGTTACCTGCCAAAATATTTTATATGTATAAACATGACATAACAAATTCTTAAAAAAACAGAAATCAATTGTCAAGCAACATAGCGAAAAACTCATATTGAGAGTTTGTCTGAGAAATCCATTTCCTTGGTAAATGTTAAGACTGCAAAAAAAAAACGAATATCTGACCACTATATTTTTAAAAAATATTGACGCCAGGAAATTACCAGTATGAAAATGGTGCACCACACTAGGACAGTATTTGGTCTTTCTGACTCTGTAAACTCAAACTCCTCCAAAGAAAAACACCGGCACTACTATGTTATAGCTTCTGTAACAGAGTACATGCATTACATGTGACCCAAAAAATATTTTCCAAGGTTGACAAAGCTAGATTGAACTTTCTTCCAGGTCCAATTTTAACCAAAAATGAACCAAACTTGCGTAATACCGTTTCCTTGGCTCCTGTCACTGAAACTTTAATTTGGTGTTTACATTGGAAATTCCAAACGGTTTCAGTAAAACCCGTTTTGGTTACAGCATCAATGCACAGCTTGAGAAGATGGATGATTGGGCTTTTTGGTCAGGACTCTGGTGAAATTTTAGGAAGTAAATTCAGGACTGCGTTGCCCAAAATCAAGGCCAATCTTTCGGCAAACTGATACAAATCACTGCACAGTAAATTTATAGACAAACTCACAAGAAATCGCCAAACATTAAGCTGCGATTTTCTTTTTAAGTAATAAGAACTGAAATTCCAGGCTTTTGTGCAAAATGCAAGTTTTTCCCCAAGTATTCTCAATGCCTGAAATTTGAGAAACTAAATTGCAGGCTTTTCAAGGGTTGGAGACACCCTGCAAGACAACAGAATCTCAAAGTTTAGTCAATAAAACGCAACCTAGTGAATAAGACGCAACCTAAATGAATATCAAATCAATTTTATGTCCACACAACAAAATATGTTACCAAAGAAAGAGCAATCTTGTGGGTTGTGCCAACCGAAGATTCATCCTCAGATAAAAGCATTGACCATCAGGCTGCATTACACCAGAAGGTCATCTAGAAATATAGACCAACCATCCCGATTACCAAGCATTGAGCATCGTTTAAGCAGCTAGATAATCTGAGAGAAAATGTCGAAGACTTAGCCAGCTTCACCCTACTAAATAAACACAGAAACCAAAGCAGACACAGCAAAATAATACAAACTTTAAACAATAAACCATTTGATGATATTCACAACCCATTATTTTTGCAGTTCCTGAATATACTCAAAAGAGCATAATAGGTCATATGAGGAACTACTGCCAAGTATAAATCCTCAACACTTTTAAAACAAGATTTTGGCATCAGAACTGCTCCATTAATGAGTTTTTAATATTTCATTATTTTGTGGCTGTCACAAAGAAATTATTTAAGTTGTATACAATATTTATTTTACATATAAGTTATAACAACTAAATTTGTCCTCACTGGTAAAATCGTTTGACCAACAGACAGTGTTAAATATTCTTAATAGCTAAAACTGAACACATTTTTTATCATATATAACTATCAGCAAAGTATGTTATTCCATTGACGACATTTTCATTATTTCTGGTAAAAGCAAGGCAGGAATGCCACAATCCACAATAGGGTGGCCCTTAAAAGCATAGTAAAAAATAAAAGTTTAAAATATTGATGGGCCACCCTCTAAAATGATGCCTATTATGGAAAAAATTATGCATGCAAATTTTCAGGCAAATCGGTTAATATTTAGAGATGGCCCATCGCCCCTGAAGTTTTTATGTTTCTAGCATAATTCTCTACATTTGTCAACTCGCGGTTCTGTATCATTTAGCCAATTCAAATGATACAACTATACATGGTTGAACTGGTCTTAATTAGAGCTTCATTTTGAGTACCAACTTGGATGGTCAGTGATGATTTTATGTTCGGAATGTTCAACTGCAAATTTGCTGAAAACCCAATGTTCGCTTGATTTTTCTTTAACATCAGATTATTTGTTCTTTGGGCAGATGATAATTAACGGAGTGTTATTGGGTGCAAGAGAGCAAATGCAGTGATTTTTAGCCTTAGATTAAAATACTTTAATGATATAATGATTAGGTATTTATATCCTACATTTATGTAGCTGGTTGGCTAATTATTAGGACAGGATAAGTATGAACAGCATGATTGAAACTGCTGTAAAAATTGAATATTGGTTCAATTGACTGCCAATTTTAGATCAAACCCAGTGTTTGGAAGGCCAGAGCACTTCTGACTGAGCTAACAACAGTCCCCCAATGCATTCTTAGGAAATTATATCAAAGTCACTCTTTGAAATTTTCCTGCAACGACGTCGTTAATTAATCTGCCTTTTTGTATAATATGTGAATAATGCCATGTCATAACATCTTTGATAGACCTGAACATAACCTGCATGCCACACTGGTCTAGCAGTTTTTATGGTAGGGGAAGCTTGGGAGAGTTGGGCCGCAGGGAGGGTTGGGCCACCCTGATTTTTGAGGAAACTAAAAAATTTTTGAGAAAGCTGCAGCCACCAAAATTTTACAAAAATAAAAATCTTTCAATGGATGTAACATTTCTGGTTAATTTGCTTGTCACGATCTTTAGAAAGACGAAAACTCTAATTTGGATGAAAAACGGAAAAACTGTGCCATGTTACGAGTTTTTTATTGTCTGTCAGACAACTAGAACTGAGAAAATTTTCTATGGCATATTTGGTGGGCTTGACTATTCAGTTGTTATTAACATATTTTGGAAAATTATCAGACAACCGGTTTTGTCATAATTGGGATTTAGAGAAAAATGGTGAAATGGGGGAGAGTTGGGCCAGTGCCAATACTCTCCCCACATGTGTTGCATTTACCCAGATTTATTTTTATTAAGACAGAAGAACTTGTCTAGAGCAATTTTCAACAAGAGATTGAATATTTTTAGGCCTTAATAATTATTCATAGTCTAATAATATATATATATCAGGAAATCTAGATGGGGAGAGTTGGGCCATCAGGCCGAGGCTTGAGTCTGAAAGCAAACTAGAGTTGCAAGAGGCCTCAATTCAGGATTAATGACTCCTAAGACCACCACACTACAGGTTAAAAATATTATGGCCTCAAGTACAGCTTTACCGAACCTGATATATTGCTATGGCCCAAGTCTCCCCCCTGAATGGCCCAAGTCTCCCACTTGATGGGGAGAGTTGGGCCAATTTTTTTCCAATTTTCATAGGGCTGTAGCTCATATGTTCTTGGGCAAATATCAATGCAAACCTAAAGATATTTTTCTGAAATATTTCAAGATACAATACATGCATTAAGCATGTTTATATAATCATTATTGTTAGCAGGAGGTGCAAAAACGTAAAAAGTGGCCCAACTCTCCCAAGCTTCCCCTACAAATTGACAAGGGACTTTCCAGTCAGGCGTAATGAACGACCAGATTCAAATCAGTACCAAATTTGTGAAAAAAATATATAACAAGATATGCCGTAAATCTGACACAGAATTAACCTCCTGGCCCCATGGGACAAGAATCACCAACTTTTTTTTAAAAGAATATGGGAAAAATTAGATCTTGCTCTGATTTTTTTGTCAAAACCAGCACATTGACAATATACAAATTGACTCCTTACGTACATTTTCAAAATCATCACGGCCTTCGTGAAATTATTCCTACCCCAGACCACGAAAGGTTTTTTTCATTATTTTCCTTAAACATCAGAACAAGCAGCTGCCCTCATTGCTAAGTCATTTTATAAGGTCTGGTTAAGATTTATTGCGTTCAGACTGAATTCGGAGACATCAAATATCAAAACAAACAATCTTGAAAAAAAACTTGTGACGTATGGTTCTTGGGGCTCATGAAGAATTGTCACAGACCATTCAAGTTGGTATTCAAAATGAAGCTCTCATTCAGCCCTGTTCAAAAAATCTAATTATATTGTTTTATGATTTAAAATGGCTTAGTTATAGAATACCGCGGATCGGCGAACATACGAAATCATGACTGAAATGCAAGAATTTCAAGGCTCGTGGGCCAACTCTAAATGTTACTACAGGGGAAAAAGAAGTGCAACGAAATGACAATGTGTTTGGTGCTCAAGTGACTTTGCCACGTCACAAATTTTCATGCCTACTTGAGCACAGACAGTATCTCACACCTAAGATTATTTTCTCAATATGAGACAACACCTTTGAATGACCCTGATCCCTGAAATCACACTGTAAAAAGTTGTTGGAGAGAGAGCTTACATGACGATCTGCATTTCAAGGTATAGCTTACTCTGAGGACCTCCGGCGGAGGGTTGTGTTCAAATACCATCTGGATGGCAAACCAGAAGAGGAAATATGCTCAGATTTGAATGTAGGTCTGACCTTCGTGCACTGTTTACAGCCCAGTTTGACACACACGTATAAATGGGGTTTTTTTCATTGACACCTAAAATTACCAGAATAACTGTCATAATCAACAGTCAAAAAATTTAAATCAATTACTTAATTAATAAATCTCTATCTATCTATCTATCTATACTATCCATCTCTATTTATATCTCTCTATCTCTATATATATCTCTATCTATCTCCTTCTGTCTAGCTGTCCTACTGTCTAGCTGAATCTGCCTTTCGGACTATCTATGTACCTGTCTGTTTGCATGCTATCTATCTATCTATCTATCTATCTATCTATCTATCTATCTATCTATCTATCTATCTATCTATCTATCTATCTATCTTTTCAGTGAACCTTCATAAGAAAAATCCGTGCAGGAAGTCGTTTGGATGAGATTTTTAATTGTTTACCCCTTGCATCAGTGTCTATGCTGGGCAAGTAAAAGATCCCTCACATGGGGGTAAATGTGTAACATGTTGAGGACTCCCGCTCTCTCTCCCATCTCATCAATCAACCCAGGACTGGGCTTAGAGGGCTGCACTTACCATATCTATCTATCTATCTATCTATCTATCTATCTATCTATCTATCTATCTATCTATCTATCTATCTATCTATCTATCTATCTATCTGTCTATCTACCTTTCTACCCATGTATCCATCCATATTTATTTCTTTGTATGTGTGCATGTATGAATCTATCTGTGTATGTATCTAATATCTATCTAGCTATCTTATCTATCTATCCACTCATCTATCTATCCACCTGTCCATCTGACATGTTGAGTAATAAACAATTATAATTATATGCTCATGGTGAGGCTGTCTAATCTCTCTATCTGTATGCTGATCTTTCAACAATAGCTCTTTTCTCTTTCCTATTTTTTTTTACAGTTTTGGAGAGCAGGGTTGTATCTGGCTTTTATGAGATGATTAAAAAAGACAAAAGCAATTGCCACAAATGTTTGCATTATACATTATCAAACAAAAAAGGTGTAAAATGGTTGTTGTCCTCAACTTCACAGATATTTGCACACTGTGCTCAATGGTGCATAGAAAAATGACTCGTCACAAGACCACTTGAGCCACAAATCACTTGATCCTTTCGTTGCACTTCTTGTTCCCCTGTAGTAACCGATTTGAATGAGATTTTGCACAAGCTGTTTTTACCATAAAAGGCATCATTTGAGAGGGTGGTCCATATAAATTTCAAACTTTTTTTTTTAAGGGCCACCCTAATCCACAAAGTTGTAACAAAATTAATACATTTCACAAAATGATGACAAAAACAAATCATATATATATATCTCAGTAATTATGCGTTCAAGCAAATCTTTTCTTTTTCACAAACTACTACTAGCAGGCAATAAATATAGTACTTCGAAGCAAATATTTCTGAGTCCAGACACACTTTGCAATACATCTTCGTGACTTCAGATAATATTATGTCCTTTACAATAGCTGTGAAACGCTTCTTTCTTCTCTTCACACTTCTTCATGTCTTCACATTTTCCTTACATATCTTCTTCACATTTGACGACTGTTCTTCTCTTCACATTTTCCATGAAATGCACATATTCGCACAAATAAATATATTTTGTTTGAAGTTTCGTCACTTCACTTTTTTTGTGCACTGCATTCATCTATGATCTCGAAGTCACCGAGATTGACATCATCACTGCCATCACTCGCGGCATCTGAAATGAGAAAGGAGAAATGTGAAACCGCGAAGAAGGTGAATGCCAAGTTGTGATCACTACAATTCCCACCAGTTCCACCAAGTTTTAATTTTTTTTCACTTAAAACAAATGATCAAAAGAATTTCATGAGACTAATTTTCAAGACTCATGACTAGGTTTTGGGCTAAGATTATTACTAAGTAGTCACACAGCTGTGAGGAATATGTCACCTTTCATTTAGTAGTCACATTGCCAGATCTACATATTATACAGTTATTGCACAGCACTCAGAGCTATATCAGTTTTTATGGCACCGAGGTGACTAATATTGCACGAGGATGCATAAAAACTGATATTTCACAAGGTGATGTACAATAACAGTTATATCATATGGTGTTTTTTTTTTTTGGCAAATGCTAAGAAAAGGGCCTGAATTCCTCGTCCAAACTCTTTGTGTGTTTCTTTTGACCTGCATGTTTAAAATGTATCTCGTCAAAAATCAATAACTATTTCACCCACAAAAAAATGTTTCACACTTTTGGAATCCATAGATGATATATTTGATGATGGGCTTCTTCAATTTTTTTCTCAAACTTTGTAGCTGGCTTAAGACCTCTAAACACAACAAAGTCACTGAAAATGGGAGAAAAAATGTTTTTCGGCCACTTTATGCTTTTTTCTGATTAAACAAATAACATAAACAGTACAAAATGTTGACATCTGCTTAGCCCTTTAATATACACATCTTTTGGCCACCACAATCATTTTTCTATCTACTTCCAGTGCAGTGCAGTGACTTTCTTTACTATTTAAAACCAACAAATGATCTTGTTGCTGCTGCAAGACTCAATCTGTGTTTCTTTTGAACCACATATATTAAAAATGTCTCTTTAGAAATGGATGAATATTACACTAAAAAAAAAAAATCACACTTTTGGAATCCACAAATGATATAATTGATGGATTTAATTTTCGATTTAAAAAAACAACTTTATAGCAGACTTTAGACCTCGAAACATAATAAAATCACCAAAAAAATCGGCAAAAATGCTGTTTTTCGGTAGCCCTGGGACCCATGTGTAGCATGGGTCATGGGTACTCCCATTCAAAATCTTGAGATTTTGACAGTGTATCAGGATATTTAAGACGGCATTAAAACTGCTAGAAAAGGCATTACAAACATAGGCTGCGCAGCAGCAAACCTTCAGCGAATAACACCTTTAGAAGATTACAATAATATCATAAAATTGGTGTGTTTACGAAATTGCTTAGAGGTATGCAATAGCGGTCGAGTAGTGGCCTTCCATTATCTCTATTTTTGCAATGATTCATAAAGTGTTATACGCATCAAAAAGCACTGCTAAATTAATTGCATATGTGATTTGTTTAGAAAAATGCATTACTGTATATGCAATAGTGGGGACGTTTTGGCTCCGATATAAAAAAAATTCTTTTAAATATTTTTTCTCAATATTACAAAAACTATAGAATAGCCATCTGTCAGACCATGAAAAGGCACAACTAGACCATACAAGCCATATGTGTACCAAACTTCATCCTTGTATATGGAATAGTGACCGGATTGGGCCAGAAACAAAAAGAATAATTTTTATGTTTTTTTCAATATTTGAAAAAGTATATAATATTTTCCATCAGACCTTTCAAAAGGCACAACTAGATCATATTGACCATATGTGTACCAAAGTTTATCCATGTACATGCAATAGTGAGCGAGTCTTAGCCCAAAAAACAAAAAAAATATGTTTTTATATCTTTTCTCATTTTTTCAGAAAGTATAGAATATCTGTCAATGAGACCATCAAAAGGCACAACTAGACCATATAGGCCACGTGTGTACCAAATTTCATCCATGCACATGCAATAGTGACCGAGCCTTGGCCCGGAAACGAAAAAAAAATTATTTTTATATTTTGTTAATTATTTCAAAAAGTACTTAAGATCTATTCATCAGACCATCAAAAGGCACAACTAGACCATACAGGCTAGATGTGTACCAAATTTCATCCCCATACATTCAATAGAGGCCGAGTGCCGGGCCGGAAACGATCTATCCGCCCGCCGCCCGCCCGCCCACCCGCCCGCCCGCCCGCCCGGCGGACGGACAGCATTTTTACCCAAGTGATTACAATACCTTCTTCGAACTTCGTTCGCTGAAGGTAAAAAGTAGACTATCATTTACCAAGCATATTAATCTACTGACGGCACTATTTTTGAAGGTATTCTAACACTGTTGAGCCTGAGTAAATCAATCCTGAAGTCTGAGAAATGCTCAAAAATTGTTTGCTTCAGCCATTAGCCTCATTTTGAATTTTGATTTCATCTCTGTGAGGTCACATATGCTCTGTTATGACGTCACTATTGCTTTCTGTGACATCATCACCAAATCCACTATTTTGACCAACCATGCAGAGTCGGCCATTTGCTCAATGTATAAGGGAGAAATCCACTCTTTGGAGTTCAAGGCACAATTCAGCAGATGTCTTGATGTTTGGGATGATGGAAATAGGTGCCGTCAGTAGCAAATTCTGTCTATTTTCAAAATATGTTTTTGATTTTGTCATGAATATAAAACTAACCAAGAAACTTGAACTCTCCTAAACAGTGTCTTTCAAATCTTATGATTTTCCAATGGGACGATTCATGACCCCTAGTTTTTCGGCCACTTAATGCTTTATTCTGATACAACAAATTGTATTTATAAGCAGTACAAAAAGTTGATATCCGATTAGCGCTTTAATAGACGCATCTTTTGCCGCTAAAATCAAACCATCTTCCTATCTACTTCTGTTGCCCCACTGAAGCAAACCCAGGACATGGAAGGAACAAACAGCCCCGCAAGTTCTACAACAATAACAATATCTTCCTTTAATGTCCAGGGCATTAATCAAAATAGACACTTCACCTGCAAATTAAATAATGACTCTGACATTCTCTGCATACAAGAACACTGGTTAAATAAATATGAAGAGACAGATCTACACTCAATCTTCCCTCGCACAGTGATACACTGCAAATCAACAGAGGAAAAGTTCGACCATTCAAGAAGAACATCCCGACATGGGGGTGTGGCTAGCTACCATTATAAGCGAAAAACTGGCTCATCTGGTTGACCCGCCAGATAAGGTTGGGAACAGCCGTATACTAGTTACTACTATGAGTACACAACTTGCCCCTATCTGCCTAATAAATAAATTGTTACCTTCCCTCTGGAACAAGCTCGGAAGCCCTGGAGAAGTTAGGAGAAGACCTGGATGCCATCCATATAATTTTATCCAAGTACTCCCAAACTCAAGAGATATTGTTACTAAAGTCAAGACATTTTATTTTGGCAGTAAGTTTTTAGCCAATAAAACAATCCATGATTAAATCTGAGGTGTAATTTTTGATTTGTTAGGGTGAGTAGACCTTGACCAAGCAAGATTTGGACTAAATGTATGTCCTCTGATCCCCCAGCTCTATCATGCAGGCACTTACAATGCTAAATTCCTGCTGCTTTTCAGCACATTTAGAGCTATTTTTAGCCTCCTCTTGTGACGTCATCAGCATTGTTGACTCTATGACATCACTGCAACAATGGTGACGTCACAACAGCAGCAATAGAAGCAGTAGAAGAAAATGGCTTCTTGAGTTGTGTTGACAGCAATGTTATTCTAATGGGACCACCTCAAAACCAGTGCCACAAGATGCCAATACTTCCAAATGTTTATGAAACTGTTTGGTCAAGGTGTCAGGAACAGGAGGAGACAAGTATTTTCATCAAGAGTAAGGTATGTTTTTAATTATCAGCCAAAAACTTACTGCCAAAAAAAAATGACTTGACTATAGGCGACCTCAACGAAGATCACTGCAACAGGAATGGCAACAAGGAACTTGGTATGAAGAACCTGATGAAAGAACACCATCTTCAAGACCTGGGTCTAAGCACAAACGATTTATTTTCCTATGTAAACCCTCACCTCGGACATCAATCCAGATTATATTCATCTGGGCAAAATGTGATGCCTGTAGTAGTGGCTGTCACACCTTGACGTCCTGAGGAACGTCCAGAAAACTTACAAGCAACGTTTTTTCAATGGCGTTTCTGGGGTTGTTTCAACCTCAGGACGAACTTAAAACGAGTTGAACACGTTTCTGAAACGAGTTGAAAACGTGTCGAAAACGAGTGGAAAACGATCATAAAACTTACCTGGTATACAAAACTCATGGACAACTTATGCCACCCTAGTCAGTAGAAAATCATGCTGATGTGACAATAATGTTGGACGTGTGAGAAATGAGAAAAGAACGTGGAAAACGTTTGAAAAACTTATGAAAAACGAGCAAAACGAATGAGAAACGACCAGAAAACGTTGATAGCGTACCCCCAACTGTCCTATAACTTATGAAAAACTTACTGTCCACATGTTGGTGTACGTCAATAATTTTTGAACATGTAGGCCGAGGCCTATGCTTAAAACTTCTCAGCTCTCTTGACGTATGACGGGCGTCTGTATTTCGTGGAACGGAACGGAATTAACGGAATGGAATATCTTTATTCCGCGGAACTGTAAAATGCGGAATTGTAAAGTGCGGAACTGTAAAATACGGAACTGTAAAATGCAGAACTGTAAAATACGGAACTGTAAAATGCGGAAATTCCACTGTGCACTGCTGTGGAACCCCTAATTGCTTGTAGACCTACTTGACAATTGAATACCTATTAGGGACGGTGTGAATTTTAAACTGTCACCCCAGTCGATTGCAATTATATCTCAATTAAGACAGTTCTTTTAAAAGATCAAACATAGTTTCTATTGAATGCAAATTGTTGAAATTTTGCTTTTGATTTATTTATTTATTTTGTCCATTAAATAGTCTACATTCAATGCATCCCCTCATTTATGGCTCCAATTGTCAAACAATAACACAAAATGAAAAGCTTCATCAAATCCTATTCAAAATATGTCTATCCAGCTTGCTAATCCTATTCAAAATATGTCTATCCAGCTTACTAATGTATGTACTTGTCATGTTGCAGTAAGTGAAATAAAGTAATTCAATTCAATTATTCAATGAGACCCTGGATAACACAATAAAATTAACAACTTATTGCCATTGTGGTCCAGTGGTAAAGTGGTATGTGCACTGGTAGTAAGAATATTATCAGGATGACGATGGTACAGGTAGCAATGGGAATATATAGGGATGGGCAAAAAAGGAACTGGGAAACATAGGACGGGGGATTATAGGGACTTGCCCCGACTGGGGAACGTAGGGATGGTGGAACATAGAGATAGGGAACATATATCGGAATAGTCATACTACCTTTAGAAATTTTCTCCCAGATATGATACCTCCACAATTCCAGTTTCATGAAGTTTCAGAGGAACATGTTTCTCGAATTATTGATAAACTCCCGACAAAAACCAGTCGAGGTATAGACGGACTGTCGACTAAATTCTTGAAGGAAATCAAAGAAAATATAGTATCCCCACTTAAGATGATAATAAATCAGTCAATAAAAACCGGGTCTTTCCCCCAGAAATTAAAAATTGCACGAATTGTCCCAGATCACAAAAAAGATGACAATATGCTTATAGGAAACTACCGCCCGATATCAGTATTGCCAGCTATATCGAAAGTTTTTGAAAAAGTCATGCACCTGCAATTAAATACTTACTTTGAATCTCTTAACTTAATATTTCCTAGTCAATATGGATTTAGAGAAAAGTATAATACAGAGTATGCAGTTATTGAAAATATAGATAGAGTTGTTGATGGCTTAGAAAATAAAAGAATCCCACTGAACATATTCCTGGACCTGTCAAAGGCATTTGACACCCTTGATCATTCAATCTTACTCAGAAAATGTCTCCATTATGGAATTTCAGGAAACTTATATAAACTCTGTGTATCTTACCTGACGAGCAGACAACAATTTGTAGAATACAATGGGTCAAAATCTGAATTATTACCTATATCTACAGGTGTGCCACAGGGATCTATTTTAGGACCCCTTTTCTTTCTCATTTATATGAATGACTTTGACAGGTCGTCGGATATGTTCAGATTTGTCATGTATGCAGATGACACAACTTTGTTAACCATGCTATCCACAAATGATGGCGGTGTGGTTAATCAAGAAGTGCTGCTAAATGATGAATTAGAAAAGATTAATACTTGGTTGAAGGTTAATAAGTTGTCTTTAAATGTTGCCAAAACAAAATATATGACAAATTTCTACACCAAATTTCAATACTCTTAAGTGAAAAACTTAACTCACAATGGCAAAACAAGAATAGCAGCCATTTTGTGGTGGCCATTTTGGCAGCCATCTTGAATTTCTGAAAATGTTCCAGATTCAAACCCTCAAGCGAATCCCTATACTAAATTTCATAACTCTGAGTGAAATACTAAGCTCACAATAGACACTTTAAAATGTGGCAATTTACTGCCAAAGAGTCTGAAAGAGGAAAAAAGACATGTTTTGGAATTTTGCTAAATTAAGAATAACACCAGCACATGCAGCACCAAATTACAAAATGCATTTCAGAAACCAAGTATACTAAGGTCCCCAGTTGGTTTTTAAGCCTCTAAAGCCTCCCAATTTATCTCCACAAAACTTCAAAGAAAAGCACTTTGACCCATTCTCTCTCTATTACACTGGGGGAACCCAGTGTAATAAAAAGAGTGAGTGTTAGTGCCTATCAAATAAATTGCACCATCGAACACTGTTATATATGTTGTGCAAAGTAGCCCATAAATGTTAAATTTTATCAATGTTACAAACGGCTAGAATACTTAAATACAGCATAATCATTGTACCCACCATGTAGTAGCCTGTCATGAAAAATTTGTCAAGTTATCTGACAACTATGTAGCACTATTTATCTATGCACCCAGATTACATTTAATTTAAATCGTCAAAAATATTTTCACACTCTTATTGACAATTCTTTCTTTATACAGTTATAAAGCTATGCAGCATGATTGAAATTAAAAATTAACGAAATAGTAATTAGGGGGGCATGCATACCAGAGGCCAAAGCCAAAGTGTATGCCTCCCAGACCAATTATATGTATTGTTTAAACCATATTGCTACAATGTAAAGTGTGATATTTTTTGGTCAAAATAAACTAATCTGTCTGTCTGTCTATAGGTAGGCCGTAAGCTCCCCATTATTACAGGCTGCTTGCAAGCACCTGAAGTCCATCAGTCAATGGTTACAATTATCACTATACATTTTGGTGCCAAAGTCTTCTTTCTACACAGTAAGCTTACATAAAGCTTTTTATAATCTCCAGGTTAGATAGAGAATAAACGAAAACAAAAACAAAAGAAACCCAGTTAGTAAAAGGCCGAATAGAATAATTGTTCAGCTGACTGAACACAGCCTGCTGTAAAGCAGGTGAGCGAGCTCGCAACTGAGGCAGGCTACTTTAGCTGTTAATTCAGTGCACCTAAATTTCTTTCCCCTGAAATGCAGCAATAGACCTGTTCAAAAAAGACTTTCTATTTTATTTTAATGCAGGATGCAGTAATTCCCATTCTCCAAGCTATAGAATGACCAAATATGACATTTTTTTCAATTTTGAACTTTGGGAATGCCTGCCTCATGAGCCATGAACTTTTAACGTTTAATTTCATTAAAAACGCCAAAAATATCATAGGGGGGTGTTATATTTCTTCTTATATCTTTATCAGAATTTATTGTAGAGCAACATGGATGGTGTTATATGAAAGCTTGTTAAAATATCTTTCAAATGAGACCAATAACTTGGTATTTGAGACATTTTCTGTTCTCTTCAAAGCAGAAATGTGTAAATTTTAGGGAAAATTTTGATGTCGATTAGTGTATTCTGCCTCATATGCTAATCCAAATTGATCATAGAGCAGCATGAGTGGTATCATTCAAATGCCTATAAAGCTGTCTTTAAATGGACACCATTTTAAAAATTATTTAGATAGTTCTTATTGTGTCTGAAGCAAAAATGCCTGCATTTCAAGGAGCTCCCTGCCCGATCTAATTCATTGCAGCACTGCATTGACCAGAAAGTTTACAAAATCTTTTGTCTCATAAAATAATTTCATTGATATTGTTTCTAAGTGATTTGGAAATTTTAGAAATTCTTTTCCATGTCCTTAAAATGACTTTCTATTGAGGAAATACGTTGTTGGATTTGTGCTGAATCGAAATTACCTTAGCACATTCTTGGAACAAATGTGCGACATATTTTAGAAAATGCAGTTAAACTTGACTTAACATTTTGAGCAACAGCATGCCACAGTTGTCAATTCTCTTAATTATGCTATAAGTAACTTCTTGTGCCACTAAATTAATAATGACTTTAATTATGTTTGAGGTTTAAAATTCAAAGATTAACACAATATTGACAATAACAGGTATATGCAATAAAATGTAAATCACTCATGACTTAAAACTATCATACACTAATACTATGACATAGATGAGGGCCTAATATCACAAATATAAATTGAAATAGTAATTACAGTGTAACACAGTTCCACACATTGTGTCTATAATGACTTGTTAAAAGTAGCGGAAGGAAGTTTAACACAACTTTTGAATGTCGGTTTTTAAACTGTCCACCTACATACAATTATATGCCCCAGCTAGAAAATGAGTCACCCAACAAAACTGTTCTGGGAATGTTGCTTTCTGGTAAATTCTTATTATTTTATGACTTATGTTGAGTAATATTGATTTATTGTTTAAGCAAAACTGTGCGTAATGTAACTGACTTCCAGCCACTCTACCCCACATGTTGTTCTTGATCTTTCCAAGTTTCTGCTGGCTTAGGTATCCATCATAAACTTCAAGGTGCTTGAGCTCAGACAATGAGTATCATCACAATGCAATAAAATCCAATATTGTGTTAATCTTTAAATTTTCAACCTCAAACATGATTAAAGTCGTTATTCATTTAATGGCACAAGAAGGACACTTATTTATAGCACAATTATTAGAATTGACAGATGTGGCATATTGTTGCTCAAAATGTTTTAAAACTGCATTTTCCAAATATGTAACACATTTGCTCCAAGAATGTTTCTAGATAACACTGGCTGTTGAAAAATAACATATACTAAAGTCATCGATGATGTTTGTTTCGATTTAGCTCAAATCCAAAAATGTATTTCCTCAATAGAAAGTCATTTTAAGGACATGGAAAAGAATTTCTAAAATGTCCCAATCACTTGGAAACAATATCAATGAAATTATTTAATAAGACAAAAGATTTTGTAAACTTTCTGGTCAATGCAGTGCTGCAATGAATTAGATCGGGCAAGGAGCTCCTTGAAATGCAGGCATTTTTGCTTCAGACACAATGTGAACTATCTAAATAATTTTCAAAATGGTGTCCATTTAAAGACAACTTTATAGGCATTTGAATGATACCACTCATGCTGCTCTATGATCAATTTGGATTAGCATATGAGGCAGAATACACTAATCGACATCAAAATTTTCCCTAAAATTTGCACATTTCTGCTTTGAAGAGAACAGAAAATGTCTCAAATACCAAGTTATTGGTCTCATTTGAAAGATATTTTAACAAGCTTTCATATAACACCATCCATGTTGCTCTACAATGAATTCTGATAAAGATATGAGGAGAAATAAAACACCCCCCTCCGATATTTTTGGCGTTTTAATGAAATTAATCATTAAAATTTCATGGCTCATGAGGCAGGCATTCCCAAAGTTCAAAATTGAAAAAAATGTCATATTTGGTTATTCTATAGCTTGGAGAATGGGAATCACTGCATCCTGCATCAAAATAAAATAGAAAGTCTTTTTTGAACAGGTCTAATGCAGCAATGTAAATCAGCATGTTGTCTCTCTTGCTAGGCTCACCTCTTATATATATATACATGTGTATAAATTATACCATTTTCCCAGACTCCATGAGTCCCTATTTTGCGATGACACGAAGTGTCAGAGGGACTCCAGATATTGGATTGTCCAAAAATGTTGACAAAATGTTGACTGATTGGTTATATAACTTTTAATTTGCAATGATTATTTTCCAAAAATGTTTACTGGTTGGTTGAATAACTTTTCATAAACATTGGCTTTTGTTTTGAATTTGTATGTCCAAAAACACTTGTGTGATTAATTGCCTATAAATCTGTTATGTCACTTTGTTTCAGCTCTGCTAATGTCACCTTATAACTTGCAGTTGGGAGTAATAACTAAAATTATAAACAAATACCTTGTTATCCAAAAATTCAAAAGTTCCCACACTTTAAAGAAAACAATTTTGTTTGAAGTTCATTCTGCCGCATCTTGCTGATTTGCATGCTGCTTGTGCTCATTTGCATGGCCTATTCCCGGAGACTGCAGTGCAATGCTTGCACTGCCTCTAAAACACATAAGCAGTCTCATGGAGACTTGCACTGCCTCTAACACATAAGCAGTCTCATGGAGACTGCCATTTTCCATACTTTCAGGGTCCAGCTATTACGCTGCTTGCTTTACCTGTCACTTCAATTGACTTATATATGACATGAATTGAATTTATTTGTTAAATTTTTGCGACAAAAGTTTAAATAAAAGCCTACAACTTGAGATACACATACTTTAAAAGTTTAAGAAATGTATCATAATGATATAAATAGGCCTAATTTACAACATTGAAATAAAATGTCAGGAGTCCTGAGAAAACCTTGTCAAAATCAGAGCAATGGAAGATGAGAAGTCATCATTATGACTTTCTCATAGCACAGGCGAAATTTTAAGTAACGGTCAGTATAAAAAGAAAGTTTTAAAGTTAATCACCCTAAAGTCCTAAAGTATTACCATATTTCTGAAATTGTAGTATGATGTTACTGGGCCTAAATGCTGCAAACCCAGACCAAAAAAAAGTGTCCTATCCGCACTTTAATACTTTTTCAGTAGAGCCAATTGAATTCACATTAAAATTTTAATAAAAATACTAAATTTTTTAGTTTTTATGGATTATAAAATAGCAAGAGTAATACCATATTTTTAAAATTCTAACCAGTTGATCCTTGCTTTATTAACTGAAAATTGATAAAAAATGAAGTGGCCCATCCGCATCCGTTTTTGAGCTGTGGTCAGTCAAAGCTGCACACAACATGCAAATTTAGCTGTTCTGTCTCTAATCCACCAGGGGCATGACGTCACAATGGGAGCTTGGCTACTGTGACCTCATCAGCTTTGGTGACGTCACAATTGAACAACAGACAGTCATGTGACTCTGTAGGCTTTGTTCATAGCATCCAGGCAAGCTCAAACAAACAATAGGTGTCTCTGGTGTACTTCAGGGTGATTAACTTTAAGATGCAAGTGAGTGCCCAACTTGACTGACAACATATAATATATCTATAACAGAAGAGCAACACTAAAGAATGAACCCAGGGGGAGCCAGACGGCGGACGAACTTTCGCACGCTACGGCAATTTCTACAGTTTTCATTAACTTTTCAAAGTTTCTGTTGGAAATGGAGGTAAACAAAATGTAGTTTTATACCCAAGATCACGGGGAGCCACTTTTGTGGTACTGGAATTAATTGGATATCTTCACTGAAGTGAAAATGCACGATCGAATTTGTCTTTTCAACCGGAAGTACTACCAGTATTTGTTTACATGACAACCATGGCAATTACTCAAGACGAGCTAGCAAAAGGCATTATTGCTGCACTGTCCAATGACATTGTGGTTAATAAACTGCAGTCTACTATTTGTGAGCCCCTGAAATTTGATATCAACGCACTAAAAGACTCAAACAAGAGATTGACTAATGAAATAAAAGCTCTGAAAGAAGCTAATGTCACATTACACAAGAATGTTGACAACTTGAACAAAATCATCAATGACAAAGATGAAAAATTAACAAAAATGCAGGAAATGATCAATTCGCAGGAATTAAAAATTGACGACCAAGAACAAATGTTGCGTCGTAATACTCTTCGCATTTCTGGATTGCCGGAACGAGTGGATGAAAATCTTTTGCTGCGATTCTTGAGATTGGACAGAGAACGTCTCCACCTAGATATTGTTGAATCTGATATTGATGATATTTACAGAATCGGAAAAGAACAACATCAAAAGCCGAGAGCAGTAATGGTTAAATTCACATCCTACCGCATTCGCAACCTGGTTTATCGAGCCCGCAGAAAACTTTTACGACCAGTCGAAGAAGAACCTGAATTTGACCCAGAAATCCAAACTGGAGAAGATGAAAACGAAGACGAAAATGAAGATGATGAATATGACATTCCTGAAGATAACCCCGATCAAAAACTGTACGTAAATGAAGACCTCACCAGAAGACGTGCGACAATTTTATGGAAAGCCCGCTCACAAGTGAAAAGCAAGAAACTCAATGACTGTTGGTCATTCGATTGGAAGACTTTACATCAAAAACTTTGCAAACAAAGTCATTCCTATTAACACTGAACAAGACTTATTCCTTAACATCAATTAATTATGTTAATTGAAATAATTTACTTTCAATTGCTCAATCCTTTAACAATTATAATCGACTTGTTAACATAAATCTAATTTTACAAGTTAAAACTTCAATAAGAATGCCAATACTCCTGATTAGGTTTTGAACTTATATACTGGCATTTTATCCCTTGTGATCTCTCACACCAATGTTTTCTCCTTGTCCTTGTTCAATTGTTTGTGTTTTTTATATTTTTAGTTATGGAACTAGATTTGATTATTTGATACAAATGACTTACTTAACTTACTTGTACTTTTTATATAGACTTGACAACAAACTTGATTGCTGCTTGTTGACTATATACTATTATAATAGTATTTATGACTCACTTTCAAATATAATGGTTAATTACTTTATGACAAGTAATTTTTTTTGATATATTCAATGGTGAACTGTAATGTATGTGGAAATAGGGTTTTGTCCCATTCCTGTCACCTGAAATGTTGCAATTGTCTAAGTTTGGTTCATATAAAATGTTTACCTTTTGTAACTAGAAATGATTCTATTTACATTGAAAGACTTACAAAACCATGGCTATGTATTACTTGTACAACAAATGAATTGCCCTTCAATAACATAAATGAAGATGATGAATTTGTATGTACCATATTTAATTTCTTTAATGCCAATCGAATAGACTCAATTCCAAATTTCCAACAACTTATGTTCAATCCTTTTGAATTGAATATTAATGACAGTATTTCTCCATTGAATGATATAGATCCTGATTTAAATATCTTTAATGATACAACTGTATATAATAATGTTGTTAATTGTGACTATTATCTTGAAGTTGCTTGTGACAATGCCTCTACTGCCATTGTGTCTAATAGCAAAAAGTGCTTTTCAAAAGACTTTGGATATTCCAAATAGCACTATGAGGATATTTGAAAAGATCAAATATCCCCCAAGATGCTATTTGGATATTTCATCAGACCCTTTTTCATCAGATGATATTCCATCAGATGCTTTGCCTTACCATCTGAAGCTTTGGCTGGCCGTATGGTACTTTGGCTTCTGCCAATTATTCTCTGGGTCCTATTGTGACGTTACCATGCTATGCAGTAGAGTTGCTGTTCTTTTTCAGGAAAAACGTGTGATGTTTGCAGCCCTGACACTCGCTTATGACTAGCAGGAAAATTATGAAACTTTGGGGATATGTCAGTCAATACCTGAATTTTTTCACCTGATTTTCAGAATTCATCTATGATTTTTTTAGGAGTCAATAAGGCCATTTTTTTAAACATAAAAGATCGCGATTTTCACGTGCGTCATGCTGCTAAATTTTTTGCGAAACATACAATGTTCAAAAACCTGACACTCAAATACCAAGAGCAGGAAAATTATGAAAGTTGGAAAATATTTCAGTAAATACCTGAATTTTATCACCTGACTTTCAGAATTTATCTACGCTTTTTTTTAGCAGTCAATAAGGCCATTTACTTAAACATAAAAGATCGCAATTTTCATTTGCGTCATGCTGCTAACTTTTTTGCAAAACATACAATGTTTAGAGACCTGAAACTCAAATACCATGAATCAAAAAATTAAAAAAGTTGGCAAATATTTTAGTTAATACCTGAATTTTATCACCTGACTTTCAGAATTTATCTACGATTTTTGTAGCAGTCATTAGGGCCATTTCTTTAAACATAAAAGATCGCGATTTTCATGTGCGTCATGCTGCTAACTTTTTTGCAAAACATGCAATGTTCAGAGACCTGACACTCAAATACTATGAGCAGGAAAATTACGAAAGTTGGAAAATATTTCAGTAAATATCTGAAGTTTATCACCTGACTTTCAGAATTTATCTACGATTTTTTTGAGCAGTCAATAAGGCCGTTTCTGAAAACATAACAGATCGCGATTTTCATGTGCGTCATGCTGCTACCTTTTTTGCAAAACATACAATGTTCAGAGACCTGAAACTTAAATACTATGAAAAGGAAAATTACGAAAGTTGGGAAATAATTCAGTCAACACCTGAATTTCATCACCTGCTTTTTAGAATTTATCCACAATTTTTTTAACAGTCAATAAGGCCATTTTTTTAAACATAAAAGATCACGATTTTCATGTGCGTCATGCTGCTAACTTTTCTGCAAAACATACAATGTTCAGAGACCTGAGACTCAAATACTATGAATAGGAAAATTATGAAAGTTGGGAAATATTTCAGTCAATATCTGAAATTTATCATCTGGTTTTCAGAAATTTTCTACAATTCATTTTGTGGCCAAAAACGTCTAATGTCGTTTGTATAAACACAAAAGATCGCAAATTTCAGATCCGAAACAGCTTATTTCTTGGTTGCAAAACCTGCCATGTTTAGAGCCATTGAACTCACAGACTATCAATAGGAAAATCATGGAAGCAAGGGAATACTTGAGTCAATACTTGAATTTTGTCACCTGGCTTTCAGAATTTGTTTAAGAATTTTATAGCAGCCGAAAACTTCATTTGTTTAAACACAAAACATCTCGAATTTCAAATCCGAAAAAGCTTATTTCTCTGTTGCAAAACATAGGCCTACCACGTTCAGAGCCGTGAAACTCACAGACTATCAATAGGAAAATCATGAAAGCCAGTGAATACTTAGGAAATAATATTTTGATGAATCTGGACATATAATTATTATCAATATAGATCTACTCCAAGGAGAGGGGCCTGTGACTTCTGTACTAGATTGTATGTACGAGTCGGTTAACTCTAGCCTGTGTTAGTGAATTTCTGTGTTAGTTAACCGGATTTACAAAATTGGCTTGTGCTGTGTCAACAAATAACTGGTTAAGGTCTTTTTATTGTTAAGAGGGACAATTAACCCAATTTTTACGTTGATTCCCAGGGGTTTCCCAAAAATATTCGCATCATTTGACATGGAAAAAAAAGACAGAAAAAAACTATTTCCATGACAGTAAAAATGACCTCGCTCCCTCAATTTTGCAGTTAAAGCCTTGAAATTGATAGAGCACCTTCCTGGGTACTTCTTGCGTCTTCGCTGAACACGGTATTAATTTTGGGTCAACCGTTTGTTTAATACGGCACTCTGACCACGGAAAAACAAATTTTTCACATGTCTAAATTTAGAGGGCTGGCGAATAAAATTTGTTTGATGTATCTTCACGCCCTTTGCAGCGTAGATGCAAAGATCACTTGGCTACATCTTGTAGCAGTTTCATGACAATTGCATTAAAATGCAATTTTTAAGAAAGGACTTTCTGCACCAAGAAGATTTTGGTTTTACGACTTTTTGCCATACATGAACTGGCCAACCTGTGCTGTCATCAAGTGACATCATCAAGTGACGTCATGGCCTGACGTCACTTCGTTTGCAATGACTGTTTTGTTTGCAAGCGTTTTCAGTGCCTTTTGTTTGCTTGCTGTTCAATATTATTGGATTAACATCCCCTTAAAAAAATTAATTTTCACGTCATTTGGGAAATAATTTTTAATGAATCTGGACAGAAATTATCAATATCTGCTTCACTGAACTAGAACTCAACCCATCCCTGGCAGTTCAGATTGACAATGACTTGACTTCCTTTGAGAAAAGATCAGGAATTTCATGAGACAGGCTAATTTAAGTAAATTTGGCTAAATAGATGTCATTTCACCACCTGTCACCAGGTGTCTCTCCTGTGCCTGCACACTTGAGGAGTGCTGCCCCCTTGTGTAGAAGAAAATATGGCAGTGCTAGACAGCCATATCTTCTACAAATAGTGTCAAAATAGTTTCTAACCATGAGGCACTATTTGGTCACTATTTGATGTAGAAGAGATGGCTGTCAAATATATTAGGACAAAGTTTCTAACATAGCACATTAGAACTTATGGAAAAGTTCAGTAGAAAATGTGGCTTGGTTGCACTTTTTGGATATTTTGTAGGGATATTGGCAAAGCATGGTGAGGGGAGTAGATATTATGACAAAAACCTATTTTAGTGTCTGGCATGCAAAAGGCAGCCCGATTTGCAAATCGGGCATGTAGACCTATCGGCTGTAACAACAGTTTCTCACTTCTGCACCACAATGTAAGGAGTGCTCCAAAAAACTTTGATGATTTATGTAATTTGCTTCATAATGTGAATATTTCATTCACTGTGATAGGACTCTCAGAAACTTGGTTGAATGAAACAAATGTTGACCTATATGAAATGGATGGTTACAATAGTGAACATAATTACAGAAGTACTAAAAGAGGAGGAGGAGTGTCAGTTTATATTAGGAATTGTGTTCAGTACAAAAGACGGTCTGATCTTGATGTTTTCAATAATATTATGGAATCAATTTTTATAGAACTACAAGCTGTGCCTCATACATCTAATAAACCAACCATTGTTGGTATAGTTTATAGACCACCTGGTACTGATATTCTTAATTTCACTGAAGCACTTGATATCATAATGAATCGTGTTACAAATGAATGTAAGTGTTTATACCTTCTTGGTGACTTTAAAATCAATTTGTTAAATTGCAACACCCATACAAGTACAACAGAATTCATAGATTCTCTTTATTCATACTCTTTGTTACCCATGATTACCAAACCCACCAGAATTGGCAATGAATCAAATTCACTGATTGATAATATCTTTTGCAATGACATGTTTAACAATAAATTCATAAATGGAATAATTTTTACAGATATTTCGGACCACTTCCCTGTTTTTTGCATTAATACAAACGCTAAAATAAATTCTAATCCCCCATTATATAAATATCGAATCTTTGATTCAACAAATATAGACAATTTTGCACAAAAGTTACAGACATTTGACTGGAATGCCATGTACAGCTTAAACTCCTGTCAGTCAGCTTTTTCGTGGTTCTATGAAAATTATATAAAATTATACAAAGAATGTTTTCCCTTAAAAGTTTCTAAAAGCAGATACTTAAATAAAAAACCTTGGCTAACAAATGGTTTAAAAAAATCAATCAAAATAAAAAACAAATTATATCATACATGTAAAAAATACCCTACTACTAATAATTTAAATAAATATAGAACTTATAAAAATAAAATACAATCTATCACACGTAAGGCAGAAAAAGATTATTATGAATACAACCTAAAAATTAATCAATGTAACATAAAAAAATCATGGGTCTTGATTAAAAATGCAATAAATAAAAATAAACGAAAACCACCTTCACAAGAATTTCACATTAATGGTAATACGACCAATGATGGTCAAGTAATATCCAATGCGTTTAACAAATTCTATACTAATATTGGGCCAACTTTGGCAAGATCAATTCCTCGATCTGATAATCATCCAACATCATATATTCCCCAAAGGAACGAGAATACATTATTTTTAAATCCAACTACAGAAAATGAAATTAGCAATGTTATAAAAAATCTGAAGACTTCTAGTCCAGGTCATGATGAAATTAATGCAAATGTAGTTAAAAAAACAAGTTCTCATATCATCGGAATTATTTCTCATTTAACTAATCTCTCATTAAGCCAAGGCCAATTTCCAAATGAACTTAAAATTGCAAGAGTCACCCCCATATATAAAGCTAATGATCCGAGCCTTATAAATAATTACAGACCTGTATCTGTTTTAAGTGTATTTTCCAAAAAATTTTAAAAAAATCATGTATGTTAGACTTGATAAATTTATTAATGATAATAATTTGTTTTACCAATATCAATTTGGCTTCAGAGAAAAACATAATACTCTTTTAGCCTTAACAGTTTTATTAGATAAAATAACAGATGCTTTCAATAAAAATAAAGTTATAGTTGGAATTTTTCTTGATTTCAAAAAGGCTTTCGACACCATTGACCACAATATTTTGCTACAAAAATTAGAGAAATATGGCATCAGAGGAATTCCCTTATCTTGGTTAAAAAGTTATCTTTCTGATCGTAAACAGTATGTGATGTTTAATAATTTCCAATCTTCTCATTTACCAATCACTTGTGGTGTGCCTCAAGGTTCAATTTTGGGACCTATTCTGTTTCTTTTATATATTAATGATTTACCTAATGTCTCTTCAATTACTATTCCTCTTCTATTTGCTGATGACTCAAACCTTTTTTTTGAAGGAAAAAATTTTACTAATATCTATAATTCTATTAATACGGAATTATCCAAAATTTATGAATGGATCCTTTCTAATAAATTATCTCTAAACATTGATAAAACAAACTTTATGCTCTTTAGACCGCGAAACAAAAAAATTGATATAAACAATAATCTCATAATTAATAACAAAAATATATCTTTAGTTAATACAGTGAAATTTCTTGGTATTCATTTAGACTCTCATATTTCTTGGCAATGTCATCTAAACTACATTAGAAAAAAAATATCTAAAGGTTATGGGATCATAAATAAAGTTAAAAAACTGTTTAACAAAAATACCTTAAATACACTTTATTACTGTTTTATTTATCCTTACTTAACATACTGCATAGAAATTTGGGGAAGCGCTGCTGCTGTTTATCTGGACCCTTTATTTAAGATACAAAAAAAATTTATTAGAATTATTTCAAACTCCCATTATTTAGCCCATACAGCTGAATTATTCACTCAGTATTATATTCTTCCTTTATCCAAGTTATATGTTTATCATGTTCTCTTGTTTATGTATAAGAGCGACCATAAATTACTCCCGCCATTATTCTCAAATATGTTTTCCTATAATACATCTATACATAGGCACAATACTAGATCATTTAACAACTTCCATACTCAAAGCATGCGCTTAACTACATGTCAGAAATCTTTAAAATTTATGGGTGTTAAAATATGGAATTATTTCATTTCTTTGATCAGTAATTGCCTTGTTTTAAACTCATTTAAAAAAAAGACCAAACTATATTTAAATAATAATAACCTACCCGATTTTCTGTAAACTATTTCCTGTTTTGTTTTCATCACCGGTACACTTCCTGAATATGTTGTCACTTATTATTAAACTTAATGTATGTATATCAAATAATATTAATCCTACAATTTGTTTTTATTTGTAGCCCTAGTCTTTTTGTTTTCTTTTAAAAAAAAGAACTTGTTATTGCTGTTCTTGTTCTCCTTAATTGTATAATCAATTTATGTATTGTAATTGGGCAAAATATGTCCACCGGACATCTGCCCCCAGATGTAACTGTTATTTTTATTGTTTCAATACATACATGTATCCTGTTTACATTTGGAATAAATTGAATTGAATTGAATTGAAAAAATTAATCCAGCCCTGTTGTGTCTGGAATCAAGGAAAGAGAGCGACACAGTCTCCTTTTCACAGTGTCCCTTAAAATTTTTTAGGATTCTCGAAATGAAGCCCGAAAACTAAAAGTGCACGATTGTAGAGGAAGGTCAGGAGAACATTTTAAGACAAAAACGAAAAAATTCTATTGGGAGAATTTTGAGTAATGTCAATTTTAAGATTTTGGTTTATCACACTCTCATTTTCATGCTGAAATTGGGGTTTAAAAAGTCAATAAATTGGGTAGAGTTAATTTACTGAGATGGATATTAATGAGAAAATGTTATTTTTCAATTTCCATGACCATTGTGTCCATATTAGGTGTGTTTTGCCAAAAAATGGTGTACAGAGTGTGACAAACACTTTTGACAGTATGATATAGTAATAAGTACTTTTGCAGCCTTGTTGAATTGACTCTGTTGCATGTTTTGATCATTTTTACCTGATTTGAACTAGTTAAGCCTCATCATTGGTGGTTTTATAATGTTTTTGACCAAATTTGATCTATGAAGTATTTCTATAGTCTATACTAGGTCTGTAAAATTTGTGGATTGCTGATGTCCCACAGGCAAGGAATATGATTTGGCAATATAACTGTTCATTAAAATATCATAAAAATGTCATGTAAATATCAACAAATTAGCTGCATGTGTTCTACTTAGTGGATAATATAAATATAGGTTATCAGTAACATTGCCTTCATTAACGCATTATTTCCACGACAAAGGCAATTGTAAATGGACTGACTCACACATCCAGACTGACTGAATATGCATGTGGGATCCTAGATAGCTTGACAAGTTTTTCTGAAATGCGGTGTGGTCCTCAAATGTGTTTTGTATGGTTGATCATGTGTGCACAACATGTATAGCTAGACCAGGGAGCAATGATGAGACAAATTAAACAATTTACTGATTTCTAAGGCAAATTATTTCAAAGGGATATGAATTCATAAAGATCAGTCAACTTCAATGCCTTTTAGATCTTCTATGATTTCACATGTGGTGGGTAAATAAATTCTCGCTGACATATTACAGCAGAACAATGGACCACCATTTTAATGTAATTTCAGTAAAACCTCCATGAGACATACATATGCAGGGTTTTATTAACTCAAGATCTGGTCTACATGTCTCAGAATGTACTACAGGAGCAAAAGAGACTACTTTGCATTGATACAAACTTGCTTATTACAAAGACATGCAGTCACATGTGTTTGTCACACACTGTACACCATTTTTTGACAAAACTTGCCCAACATGAACACGATAGTCTTCGAAACTGAAGAATAATGTATTCTCATTAATATATATCCCATTAAATTACCTCTCCCGAATTTATTGACTTTTTATACCCCGATTTCAGAATGAAAATGAGAGTGTGATAAACAAAAATCTTAAAATTAACATTACTCAAAATTCTCCCAATAGAATTTTTTCGTTTTTGTCTTAAAATGTTCTCCTGACCTTCCTCTACAATCGTGCACTTTTAGTTTTCGGGCTTCATTTCGAAAATCCTAAAAAATTTTAAGGGACACTGTGTTTTACTTTCGATGCTGTGGTGAGGGAGGAGCTTTCTGTTTCAAAGACCACCTTTTTTGCAATGTTACGTCTTGGTCAATAGTTGCAATGACATGAAATTGTGTCTCAGTTTAATGCTAGATTATACATTACACCTTTGACTTGTTATATCACTGTTATTAGAATAATTTGCAATGTTCAAGGCTGTAAAATTTGCAAGCAAAATATCAACTTGAAGATATTTGAAAAAGATGTAACATGGACAAAATTGTGTCCATGTTACGTCTTAGCCTGTTGGTGTCCAGTGTTACATCTTCTACAACTGACAGTTTTGCAACCTTCATGTGAACTTGACATTGAGGAATATTAATAACTGTCAAGTAGAAGTATTTTAGTTTTTGGGAAAGGTTTCATTCAAATTGTAAGTGACTTGTGCACTTCACATTTTAGACAATGAAGCTATCCATCGTCATATCCTTGGTGTCCCTGTTACATCCTGGATATCTTCTAAAACGGCTATGGTGTCCAATGTTACATCTTTTCTGAATTTTCGCAAATTGATGATTTCTGTCATAAACTCTAAACAAATTATCCTAAATTCTGTGAGAACCCATCTTGAATAAATTACAGTGTAATTGTTTTGCAGATAAAGTGTATAATTTCTTCAAAATTGTCTAAAACATGTTAGGGTCTAAGATGTAACACTGGACATCATCAGAAATGATATTTGGCTAAGACGTAACAAAAAAGTCATGACAGTAAATTTTGGCTCATAGGCCTATTACCTGCATTATCAGGATATTAATTTTCGGCGGCGGCCAGATTCCGCATTTTACAGATCCCGTTCCGTCGATTCCGCATTTATCAGATTCCATTCCGCATTTTACAGATTCCGTGTTTTACAATTCCGTTCCGCAAAATACAGATTCCGTTCCGTTCTGCAAATACATACGCCCACGTAGGACTTGTAACGTTTTTCAACGAATATCAACGTTTTTCTAACATTTGAAAAACGTGTCTATAACTTATTCAACTTACAAGAAACGTTCACCAGCATGTTACGCACGTTATAAACACGCCATCTAAAACGGCAAGGTGTGACAAGGGCTTTATAATTATTATAATTAATTATAATTAAAATTTAAAAGTTTAACTGGACATCAGTGTCCGGTAGCCGAGAAGATGAGGAGGGATCCAACTATTCATGCCATATTTGGTAATAAATCTCCATAAATCTACGATACATCACTACATGAAATATTAAGGCATAATCTCACGTTTAATACCATAAATTATGGCATAATAGCATATAGATCTAATAGCTTAATATCATTTTTGACAGATCAAAACATATGAATGCATGGCTTACTTAATTGCCAATTAATTGTCTATCAACCTTAAGTAGCAGCATGTCAGACTTAAGCTGCCTTAAGTATTAAAACATCAATTTAATTCATAATAAAACTTCCCAAATTAATACCACCACTTTGTTTAACCTTATTGTATTTCTACTAAAAGACCACTTACATTAGTATATCAAAATATTGAACGAGTAGAGCACTGAACACATGTAGGCCTATCTCTCTCCTCCCTCTCAGCAGAACTGGCTGGCCTGTAGCACAGGGGGGCCAACGAGCGCTGTCTCAGCGAGCTGGCCTGCTTTCTTTCATGGGCCACTGAGCAGCATGTGACCGGACCATTACCTGACCTGGTCTGATTACTGACCTGACACAATTAACAGTGAGGCAGATAGAATAGAATAGAATAGAATAGTATTTATTGATCACATTAAGAAGAACATGGAATTTGTGTTCCCAGCTTGACATACATGTACATACAATTACTAAAAATCAAGTAATTTAGACAGATAGATAGATAGATAGATATCTCCACAATGTTGAATAATCCACCAGTACAATCCAGTGTTTTTTTTTTCTCTTTTTTTTGTAGTAGAGTCAAATAAATCAGGAATAGGCAGCCAAATAAATAAGTGGACATGCTGCACCAGGTGCAAAAGAATTTTTGACTCCCAGATAAAATTTTACTCAAGCCAAAATTAGTACTACGATATTCTCAGCTCTCAACGCAGTCAAACATAGGCTGCGCAGCAGCAAACCTTCAGCGAAAACATGAACTACTTCAAAGGACAATATTCCATCTTGCGAAGCTGAGGCGATGTAAATTCAAGACTACTTGCAATTGGGTATGAATTAAAATTATCTATACGCCCGCAGCCCAGTCATCCATCCGCCTGCTAGGGTATGTATCCCCATCACACCTGGAACACAATGTTGTCTTTTTTTTTCCAGTCTTATCAAAGCCACACAACAAAAAGCTTCTGGGTGTGGATTAGGCATAGGTTTGCTAATTTAGAAATAAGGTTGGTTCACCTGGATTGAAATCATTACTGTACAATAACTCTCATCGAAAACTGAGCAAACAAGTTACTTTATTAAACATCCAAAAAACCAACCTTCTTGCCTACAGAATTAGCATTTTGAAAATTTGAATGAATAAAGGTACGATGACAATCATGACATGTGATAATAATCTAGGTATATACCAAAAGTACCGGTATACCAGTTTTGCCAATAATTTAAAATAAAGTTTTGATGGTAGTCTATATTGATTTCTTCGATCGTCAGTTTGAAGGTTGTAATCCATGCAGTGTACAGGTGAGAGTTGGCTGTGAATATCTAAGTGTTCAAGTGGATAAGGTTTTGTGCTAAAATGAATGTCTAATGTTTATTAGAATGTGCGAGTGCTCGCACATTGTACTGAATCGTAGTCCTGGGAAGCGTTTCATCAAGCAACTTACGATCGTTTTTTACTTAAGTTTTTCTTAAGTACAACTTAAGAATGAATTTGCGTTTCACTAAACTACTTAACTTAAGAATTTCTTAAGTTTTTCGTACGCAAAACTTACGAATTTATTTGCGTTTCACTAAACTTCTTAACTTAAGAATTTCTTAAGTTATCCTTAAATATCATCGTAACTTTAAGTCAGCTCCTACCCAGCCTTCAATTTTCTGTCTCGTTTTTTGGCTTAATTAGGCCGGTTACAACTTACCACATGGGTAAGCACCTGGGTAAGCATTGGCATTTTCTGTTTGTCCTATTTGGCATTACTTGTGGGTAGTGGCAATGTTGTCTGAGCTTGGTAACCAGGGGCGGACTGGGAAAGAAAATCGGACCTGGATATTTCAGTGGACAGCAGCCCGAGTTGGGGGTCAATATGATAGTACTTCGGGAGAGGGGGGCTATGAATTTTACTCCAGTGACAAACTTTCCTATTCATGTGCAAAGCAATGCCAAACTAGTTTTTTGCCGGTAATGAAGTGAAATGCTTTTTTATTGCAATTTTAACAAATAAATGCTGCAGTACCTCAGCTTAAGGTGGAAATAAACTCAAGTTATATCACAAACAAACTATTTTTCAATGTAATGTTTAAATAAGCGTTTTGTTTTCCTACAAAATCCACAGCACTTTGTGACAAGAATTGTCTGGTTGGACCAGGGGCGTAGATCCTGGGGGGGATGGGGGGGATGCATCCCCCCTAGGATGAGCCTGGGGGGAATGATCATATGATTATCCCCCCCTAGAATTTCAAATTATAACTACTTGCTTTTTAAAATTATTAGTCATATTAAGCTAATTTTCTAAAATACCACTTTAGGAAGTACATGCTAAAGACCTGTATCTAAGAATTTACTTTAGATAATAAATAATCTAAAGTATTTTGCTTTTGGGACCCCGAAATCCCCCCGTCACGCGACTTTCGGTCCTTTGGGCCGCGCGGGAATTTAGCTTTCGCGGAAATCATCCCCCCCGACAAAAACGAAAAATCTACGCCCCTGGGTTGGACCCTTATGAGACTCCATTAGCAAGAACATAGTCTTTAATGTGCATGATTTCTTCTCCAATGCATTCTCATTATTTACATTGTTGTATTTAATATATTTTTTCTTCTGTTGTTTTACTATGCCTGTTACAGTTAATAACTAGTGTGCACTCACTTCAAACACACTACTGTGCTGCAGCCCAATTTACTGTTTATGTATGTATGTATTTGATAAAATAAAATATCTATCTAATATCTATCTATCTATCTTATCATAGTATAAGAAAAAGCTGTGTCAAAATTAATTAAGAAAATAATAACTGGTCTGTCTTTTATTTGGCCAAGGGAGAATATGCTTATTAATAAATGATTTTGCCCAATTAATTTTTGGGAGGCTGACTATACAATTTTGTATAAGAACTATAACAATTAAATTTTGTCAGTTGATACCAGGCCTAATGGCTTAGGTGCAAATAGGTTTGAATTGAAAATGTTTAATTCCCTCTGAGTATATAAAGTTCTGATTGCTGATCTAACACATTGGTTTTGAATACTCTGCATAAAAGGGCCTATAATTATGGTAACCTAAAACCTACAAGAAAGTAGGTAAAACAACAATGGCAAGGGACACATAAGCAAACTAAAACTTCAAATGCTCAAGATATAATGAGAATCTTCATCAAAAGAGATAGGAATATATGATGCATGGTCTACATTTATAATGATCATGACTTAAACTCTCCCTTGGATAAAACTCTTTTTGGCACAAACCTTCAACATGGGTCTCAGAGACCCCTCTCTATTTATGCTCAGAACTAAGAAGCCCCAAAAATTGAAAAACATTTTGTGCCAGAAAATTTTATTTTATTCTTTTGATTCATGGCCACACAGCATTTATGATCATTATGGTACCCTGATGCAAATGATAATTGTACTTTTAACTTTATCTCAAAATTATGTGTTCGAATATTGATCCTCAATTGCATTGACAAGTGGATATCTTTAACGGTGTTTGATTAAGTGAATTTAAATTAATATAGCATGCATACACAAATCTACTATTCATTTTGTTTTATAAGTCCATCGGAATATTCTGAGCAACTATTAATGATTTGAAATATGGAAGAAATGAGCGAGGGAAGGGGTCTTAGAAGGCTTAGAGCCCCCTCTTTGTGTCAGTGTTTTGGTTATTAGCAGTAAACACTGGCCCTAATGCAGAAAAGAGAAAATTGCAATAGCATCTGATTTCCTTAGAACCCGAGAATGATTACTTTTAAAATATACAATGCCTGCAAAATTCGACAGTTAATTTATATGGGCAAGCATTGTCAAACACACTTTGCCTCAACAGAACCTGATGGCCTTCAGTGCAATAAAAAACTCACTTCATCTGGTTTCAAGTACAGTCGAGATTCATAACTTATCCCAAAAATCTTTATCCTACTTTATGAAGGTATCAGAGGTGAAATTGGATGTTTTGTTGTGGTGCATTGGCTCTACTTTGCATTGAGACCTCTCAGAGGCCGTGTTGGTGCAATGTTCATTTGTACTTGTTGACAACTATGTCCCCAGTGTCCATAATTCTCCACAGAGCTCTTTCGTTGTTGATTTGGGTTGTTTATTACCATAATGACTAAAATTCACTCTTGTCTGACAGACAGCCTCCATCCATTTCCCACTTATGCAGTGATTCTGTTGACCAATTTTCCACACACTTCCTCGCGGTGGTGTATATGGTAGACCTTGGCGTGTGAAATTGTTCAGATACTGCATGCAATTTGTTTCCTGGCCGTTTGAACTAAATTATTCACCTTTTCATGAATTTACCACATGATTTTTCCTTTAAATAAGTTTTGAAAAATGGAAATAATATACGTAAGTAGGCAACTTATCACATCCCTTGAGAAAAAATTAGGTCAGTCAACTTTACACTTCAGAAATTTACAAAACATAATCAGACATTGAGGCATTCATTTCTGACATCAATTTCCATTGTTTAGTTGGTTTACCAATGCTTATTTTGCATATATTGGAGAAAAACCCAAGTGTATGATTTCTTTTGACCCACCAAATTCTTTTTTGAATTCAGAACCTCTTAACAACTGCAAATCATATTTGATTCTGGTTTTTTCACTGCCATGAGTTGAAAAACAATCACAACAAATAATCTGAAGTGTTTTCATTCCAATATAGGCAGATTTTACAATGCCACATAACTTTGAAAACAGCAGCGCTTGACCTCAATTGTAGGCTCTATCCAAATATAGATAAAACTCCATTTTCAGCTACCACTTTGAATTCTCGGTTGGACAATACTTCAGATTTGGTCGTATAGACCCATAAGTACGGAACAATTCATCAATCTATCTCAATTTGGAGCAAGGTAGAATTCACTTTGTGGCAATCATTTTGAATTACGTCATGGATGTCATCTTGGCAGAGGTAAAATAAATTGGACTCTCATGGGGCAGTTCCATCCAAATTATGAGCAAAAAAAAGCGAAATATACCTGTGGTGGCCATTTTGAATCCAGATTTGAACGTCAACTTGGATTAAATGAAATGAAAATGGATATCATAATCGAATTCTCAGAGACCCCAAAAACCGATGTTTGGGCCCAAACTGTTGCGATCAGTCCCGAAAAGGAGCGAAAATTGGTGAAATACACCTTTGGTGGCCATTTTGAATTGCAGCTTGGACACTGTCTTGTTAGGAAAATGTAAACGGACTATACTGGATATCATAATGGAATTCTAAGACCCCTAAAATCCATGTTTTGGCCCAAACTGTAGTGATCAATCCCAATTAGTAGGTGAAATACACCTTTGGCGGCCATTTTGAATTGCAGCTTGGACACTGTCTTGGTAGGAAATGTAAATGGAATATACTGGATATCATAATTGAATTCTAAGACCCCAAAAACCCATGTTTGGGCCAAAATAGTGGTGATCAATCCCAATTTGGAGCTAAAATAGGTGAAATACGCCTTTGGCGGCCATTTTGAATTGCAGCTTGGACACCATCTTGGTAGGAAAATGTAAATGGAGAATACTGGATATCATAATGGAATTCTCAGACCCCAAAAACACATGTTTGGGCCTAAACAGTGGCGATCAATCCCATTTATGAGTAAAAACAGGTAGTATTTACCTTTCGGCAGCCATTTTGAATTCCATTTTGAATGCCAAGTTGGATCGGCTTGATGTAAAATGAAAATTGATATCATAACTGACCTTCTCAGGTCCCTAAACCCATCTTTGAAGCCAAAATAGTTCCGCTCTATTCCAATTTGGAGCAAAGTTGCAAACAATTTACTTTTTGGCAGCCATTTTGAATCCAGCTCAACTGCCATCTTGGATTGGGTTGAAGTGTCATAAAAAATGACATATTGTAATTCTCTCACTCAAAAAATGTGGTTTAAACCAAAAATTATCATATCTGGCTTCTAAGTAGATGCTGTTGAACTTTGTATTTTTTCACATTTTAATGAAAAATTCGAAAATTAGCGCCACCTATTGCAACTTTAACAAAATATCCCACGGAATGGACACCCATTTAGTAAAATGCAAGTGTTCTGCATTCCAATTTTTTTAAAATCAGGTTCCTAAAGGCGTCGCGCATTGAGAACAGCCCCCTTAAACATAGGGTGTTTTTCAAAATTTTCAAAAATCCATCGAAGACAAATTTTTGGCAAGCTGCCAAAAACAGATGAATGATGTCAAAACTTATTTAAAGAATTTTTAAGGTTCCAAATGACAAACTTTTTAAACTTACATGACTATATTAGCAGTTTATCAGATTTTATGAGGCTTTAAAAACATGCAATTTCATGGGCGCTCAGAGTGAATTTTTAGTCAATTTTAAGTGAAAAACATCTTTTTTTCAAGATGCTGTGGCACAACCTTAAAAAATGAAAAACGGACTTTTGACCATCGCATGCATGTTTGAAGACCTGAACCTTGATGTGTGGAAAGTTTCAGTAATCCTGAGACGGTCGTCAAGCACGCTCTGCATGATTTTCTCTGAGACAGCTCATTAATCCTTTTTTTTGATATTGAAAAAAAAAAAAAATCTGTCAGTCAGACCATCAAAAGGCACAAATAGAACATATAGGCTATATTTGTACAAAATTTCATTCATATACATGCCTTACATGGTATAACATGCAATAGGGGCAGAGTTCTGGCCCGGAAACTATCTATCGGCCCTCCACCCGGACGCCCGACCGCCTGGCAGACGGACGGACAAGTTATTACAATACCTTCTTCGAACTCCTTTCCCTGAAAGTTAAAATAATGTGCGCAAGGCACTTTAAACCGGCACTCAGCCAGTTGCTGTACTGATGCAATATGTTCATCAACATCATTATCTACAGGGTGACCCAAAAAAAAGTTCACACTTCTTTGAGTGGTCATAAGATCATCAATTTTTGCCACAGGACTTTGATTTATTCCTCATTTTGTTGGTAGTCATCAACACATCGCATTTGAAAGGCAAAAAACGACAGACATACATGCATACTGCATAGCCTTGCTGCTATAACAAAGCGTGAGTTGTCCCTGATTTTTGCTGTGCCGGGTTGAAGAGGATGCATGGATAAGGCTGTTGAATGTGTCGATATGACTGGAATGAGATATAAAAAACTGATTGAAATTTGTCTACTGGTATGTAAAGAAGCTTGACACAGGAAAATGTGGTCCTGCAAACATCAGAACCCCTTAGAATAATGTCAAATGGTCACGCAAGGCATAATATGCCTGGTCTAGGAGAGATTATTTCTATTTAGCAGGAAATATCTGAAAGATAAAGTTAGAAAGTGTCTTATAATAAAGTATGGAGGCCTAATAAATGCCTTGTTCCTTAAGAATGAATTGCTTTATGCCTAACTCTAAAATTTTGGCACATCAAATGGAGATGTTAGGACTTGACTGGTCAGCCATATATTTCATCCCCCCTAATATTTGAGTTAAATCTCAGGTCACATGACCTCTCCCATTGCCAGCTAGAAACCTCTCCCACACACATGTCACTCCTCCAAACTATCTGCCTATCCTTCTTTTTTTGTCCCCTACTTCAGATGGAAACCCACAATCGTTTAACTCCTCTCTCATTTCTCTTTCCCAACTCCACCACTGATCTCCCACCAGGAGTGCATGAACCTGCATATCTCTCTAATTTTACTCTTCCACAGAGGGAGCCTCCTTCTTATAACCATTTCCCCACAGGTGGCAGCACCTATCTTCATCTGCTTGCCATCTACAGGAATGTCTCAACCATTAATTATGTTAAATACGTAATATTTCAATACTATTCAACACTCGCCCATGAAACGTTCACTACGACAGCTAAGAGGTCAACAATTAGGACAAAACCAATCCACCTGTTTCATCAATGTCCCCATTGCTGACATTAGGCGTACCACACAGATTCCACATCGCATTTGCCATTATTGTGTGTCCAGGAGCTTGCAGGGGGGGGGGGTCTTCATCCCCCTAAACATGTGGGCATTTCTAGTTATACATAAAGAAGCTGATACAATATACAGTCAACCTGGATAAATAATACATCAACTCACAGCTACAGGTGCACAGACTATGTTCTGAACATAAATAGAGATTCCGACCAGCTTAAACCCACTGCGCAGGATCTCAAAAGCGGCCAGTTAAAATTTTGGTAAATTTCGATCAGAAGTAATCTGTTCCCACCAAGCCTTGACTACCCACAATATGACTAAATATCAATGGCATATATAGATGGCATTACCTTCAAGACATTTTACCTATCAGCTGATTTCTAAAAATATTTGTATGCAAGAAACAGATGAAAACATCAAAACACATGAATTTCAAGATTATAGGTTACATAAAAGTCACTGTGAGGTCAATTTTCTAACTGGGACAAAATAACTTTAACAGCGTTTTTGCAATATGTAGGTACATCACTGTGTGTAAGTTCATGAAGATTGTGCATTTTTCAGCTGCAGTGTGCTTTGGTAAAGCTCATTTGCACAAGTGTGAACTTTTTTTTTGGGTCACCCTGTAGATATCTCATTTTCTATCCCACTATTGCACCCACTATCTGTCCTGCCATTTGTCCGCTATCTCACCCTCGCCTGACTATCTATCTATTATGCTTTGACACTGCACTGCATGCATGAGCTGATGTCACTGCAATAGGCGTATACTGCAGGTCCATATGCAGGGCAATGGTCACATACATGTATATATAATATGTCTTTCTTACCCTTAATGAAATAATAGAGGTGGAAGAGTAAAGTGCCCCCTAGTGAGTAACCAATAAAAAAATTAAATTGAAAACGCCTAATTGGCCCTCTGAGAGCATTCAATCAAGTTCATTAAATGAGTAGTCTCATAGATGTACCCGTAGACACTACTCACCCACTACGATGCATTACACACTGAAATTAAGGGTTTTCACCTACCCAGGACAAAACTTAAGTTGGCAAAGATGTACATCGCAAGGAAATTCCCTTGACAGCCAATCAGAACTCAAGAAATGGGAATATTCAGCCAGGACAGGTTAGGCATATTCCCAATTCTTGAATTCTGATTGGCTGTCAAGTGGGCCGTAACAAATTTCAACAAAATTAACCAGTCAGAGCCGAACCTTCCATAAAGTTGTGAATGGAGCTCAGAAGACTTCAAGTGAAATTTCAGTTCAATCGAAGATGTTCTTACACCAGTTCAACCCCTACTTTTGATTTTTACCTCAAAAAGGGTGATTATTTTTTTGCCATTTTCGGGCTGTATCTCAAGAACCGTTCAACCTAGAGAGCTGCAAATCCACTCAAAATGTGTTGAATGATCATATTTGGCAGGGCTTTGGAGTCAGGTAGTAAGTTAACCGACTCCGACTCCCGACTCCTTTGGCTTTCTGAAAAACGACTCCGACTCCGACTCCTGAGGTCTCCTAAATTCTGACTCCGACTCCGACTCCTGACTCCGCTTATCAGCATAATTTCACACAAATATTACGTGATTAACAGGGGGCAAAAAGTACTTCCACAAATTTTCCATTGGCCTTTGTTCTTGAATACTTGTTTAGGAAGTTTTGCTTAAAATTCAAGATAAATTTCACACTGTTGTAACTGGGTTTTTGTAAATTTTATTAATTATTTTTAAGGAGTCAGGAGTCACCAAATTAATTTTCGACTCCGACTCTGACTCCACCTGAAAATCAAAGTACGACTCCGACTCCGACTCCACCCAGAAACCTCCGACTCCACGACTCCCGACTCCAACTCCGACTCCAAAGCCCTGTTTGGTATGGTCCCCACTTATTTTACCTTCTAGGTCCATTAGTTTCTGATATATTTGACAAAAAATAGTTTTTATTTTGCTCATTGGTTTTAATGTTGGGCCTTATTGTGCTAATAGGCCAATCAATGGGGGACTTCAATGCATCAGGGGTAACCATTACATAGTGAGTAAACAATGGTGATGTCATCAATTGTGTCATTGTTGCAGTTGTGACATCAACATTATGACAATGGTGACGTCACAGTGACTCTCTAGTACAGTAGCGCCACCACCAGCCACTGAGAAGTCTCCCATTGTACAGCCATAAGACCCACCACAAACTGCAAACATTTTACTCAACCTGGTATTCTTTACAATTTATAGAATAAACATTAGAATTTCCCTCAATCGGAACACTGCAGCAATGATTATTTTGCCATTGAATATATGTATAGCCTTCTCACCAGAATGACAAAAAATGACATTTTCGATGAATTTTTCACTTTCTTGATACAAACATGGTGGCCCAAGACAGTTGAAACGTGGTTTAATTTCAAGACTAGTCATATCTCTTATTTCCAACTGTACATTGGTGCCATCCTGTCTATGAAATTGAGTGATTATAAATTCAGGAACTTCAGTTGGACCAGGTCATAGGTTTTAAACTGGTCCAAATTCTCCTCATGAAATTGTACCGATGTGTCTTATCTGATGAAAATGTAATGCCAGGTGGTGGCCAAACATAATAAATTTGCAAATAGAAGGCATAACTATTTCTCGTGCAGTCAGGTTATTACGTGTGAAAAAGCGCTGGTGTTGTGGAACCAGCCACCATTTTGTACCATTGCTAAGTCAACGGGGGGCTTGGATTCCCGGCTCCAGAATGTTATAAAATCACTCAGACACTAGGATTTGTATTGCCGAACCTTAAGTGGAATGTTTACCATGGATTCCGACCATTATCCAGTTAAGTCGATTGATGACGTATACCTTTAGTGATGTCAGGCTGATTAAACAGTGTTATGGACCACGTAAAACCCAGCCCCTTTGCATTGTACAGGCCTACAAAATGGCGGATGTTTTCGGAAATGGTTCTTATGTGCTCCGAGACGTTGGAGAGCAGTAAAAAGGAGAGTTCCACTATCCGGGCCTATGAAGCATCTTCTAGTCGCCCTTCAGAAAAAAGATATTTTCTTTTCTGTTAGATATCTCAAAATTTATTATCTTGTGTGTTTGTGGGTTCTGGTTTACATATAGGCCTACTTGCCACTAATATTTTGTCAACACCCCACATTTGTCTAAATTCTTGGCAATTGCCAGCTCAGCATACAAAATTGCAAGTATATAATAGAGAATTTCAAGTTACAGGTATGATTGAATGTTGAAAAAAATATGTCAAATGACTTGTGTCTGCTTGTATAAATCGTCTCCCCATGATCTTTAGTACAATTTACCCAAGTAGAGCCGTTCACATGTCAGAGCAACATGTTTTTGGTTTAAGAAAGTGTCAACAGAGGTTTCAGTATCTTTTTAGGCCACTGATTTCATACTCTAGAGGTGATCAAAAGAGCAGTATAACAGATTTAATTATTGTGGGCGGACCATAGAGGGACATCCCAATATCATGGATTCTATTTACATTGACATGAAAAAGGTAATACATTTTTGCCATAAAAATGAATCTATCATTCAATTTTAGGGAACACAAACCTTCGTGGTCGCCTACATTGAATTCCAATATGAATTTTGTTTGGACATACAGAAAACATTCTAGTTACCATCCATTTTACAAAAATTGGCTCCTGATATATTGCGAAGTCTCACTGCATGGTCAATTGGTCATCTTCAAAGATTCAACTGGAATCGTCAGTTTGACAATTAAAGATTGGTATGATTGCACAATATCTTGGGGAAACATTCATATATTTAGTAAACGGGTGACAGCTTTATCCTTCTGTTCATATTATAGCTTCAAGCTATTTTCCACAGCAGTATTCTATGTACTCTTGAGGAAAGTAGGAGATTTTTGAACAGTTGAAGTTACAAATTACCTTTTTGTTGACTGTTTGCACCAAGGTGATGAGATCTCATATAGAGTAACATACCTTTTCCCTTTTATTTGATTCATCTATCAAGGTTATACTGCAAGTGTTAGAGCTGAAATTGTCCAAAAGGTGAAGTCATACCAGTGAAATATTTATCGAAAATAGCATTTTTCGTCATTCTGGTGAGAAAGCTATTCAATGGCATAATATACATTGCTGCAGTGCTTTTATTGAGTTAAATTCTAATGTTTATACAGTAAAATATAAAGAATAATAGGTTGAGTAATGTTTTGCAATTTGTGGCGGGTCTACTGACTGTACTCCTCAACTGACTGGCTTTTTAGCACAATTCGGTTGAACGGTTCTTGAGATACACCCCAAAAATGGCCAAAATTTGCCCTTTTCGAGGGAAAAATCAAAAGTCGGGGGTGAACCGCCATAAGGAAATCTTTGATTGACCTGAAATTTCACAGGAAGTCTTCTGGACTCCATTCAAAACGTTTTGGAAGGTTCTGATCGGTTAACTTTGTCGAAATTTGGTACGGCCTACTCAGCCGCCTACTGTCAAGGGAATTCCGTTGTGATGTATGTCTTCCCCCTGTGAAGGTTATGCCTTTGCTTTCCAATAAAGGGTGCTTGACATGCACACCTTGATTATTTCATTAAGAGTAAGAAAGACATATATTAGATATAATATTGTGTAACCATCGGCTTGGGGAGCCACATGACGTCATTCATTGTTTGAGGATTGGGGAGGAATGGATTTCCCTTGCTTGGGAGTTTTTTATGGGATTCACATGTACCAAAAGTTGAATGCCTAATGTGTAGGCACATTACATGATGCATTGAAAGTGGTATTAGGGTTGAAGGGAGTAGGCAGAAGATATTTTGCCCACAAGATATCCCAGAATTTCATGACAGTACAGCTGAGTACCGGCTCTTTAGAGTGCGGGTAAAACTAAAATATTCCATTTGAGTCATCCTTTAAAAAGTAGATTTACTGCAAGCACCAATACAGGGAATCCATACAGTATGTTATATGGATCACATAATACATGTTCTACATGCCAAGTTCATGATCATAACATTTACTGTAAGATTTATCACCTCAGCCACTGTATATTCAAAGAGAGCATAGCATTGACTTGATGTATCTGGTATTTAAGTAATAAAATTTACATTTGAAAATCGTAAAACATTTTTGCCAAATGGGAGAATGCTTTAATAGTGATTTTATGTGCGTACTAAATCAGTCTGGCATGTTGTTTATGGTAAATTTTTATTTTTGTGCATAGAGGCAAATGCACAAGTTTAGAGGTAAATGCATAAGTTGTGTAGTTTGTCCCATCAGAGTGATTTCTAATGGTGTTATTTGGTCGGTTGAGAGGGACAAAAGGCCATAAATGAATATTGTGGTGCTATTCATGTTTACAGATCTCAAAATATTGGGGCAGGGGCGGTAGTGGTGTATCTGGCGGTAGAAAAATTTGTAGCGGTGATAGTGGTGTTAGAATTAACGGACGTGGCTAAGGGCCGCGATACCTACATGGTAGGGTTCTCCTGCAGAGGAGGAACGTACAAAAAGAAGAAGAAGAAGAAGGACGTCAAAGGGGTGGCTGAGTGACAGTTTTACGTCCTGTATTTTTTCAGCGATTAGGACAGACAAGGATCCTTGCAATGGAATGCAGTAAACTATCAGAACAGTATGAGATGTCCATCTGAGTCTCCATTGGCGTCACCAGGATTTATATTAGGGGGGCCAGCTGCTCAGCAGGGCTCATAGCCCCACTCTAAAAACGGCCAAGGCAAAAAACGGAAAGCAAACATTCAACAGAAAGTTAGAATGATGGTTGACATAATCAAGAATGGTTAACTACCTGCTTGGCATTATAATATTATTGCTTTTGTTCAGACAGGAACACACAATTTACAATTTATTTATTATTATTAATAGAGCATTTAGTGTTCGTTCCTTGTCCGGGCGACACATGTCAGATGCAGTGGCTTCACCAGGGGGGGGGGGGCAGGGGGGCCGGAACCCCAACCCCTGAAATTCATTTTGAAGTGCCCGTTGTCGCAAAAGTCATCACAAGTCACATGCCCCCCCCCCTCCGGGTCTGGGGGTGAGAGGGGTAGTGAAAGGGAATCGTCTGCTATTTGGCTCATTTTGATTTTTGCCTGAAACTCAGCAATTTATGAAAGAACTGTATAAATTGTTTACCTACGACAAGGATAGCATTGCAAAAGGAATGATATGTGTATATGCCATTATTTTGTCAGTTCAAGAGTTGAATCACTGTAACCAAAAGTTCATGAACCTTTGCTGTAACATGTCAAAGCTTTTTTTCAATGTTTACATGAATTTCATGAGGTTGCGCTCTGACTTTGTCTGACAAATGCTCAAATTTGAAAATTAATTTTTAACTGTAAATAATCACTTTCTTACTGAATTGCGATTAAACTATGAATAATTAGGGCCTAGTAAAAAAATATTGACGCTAAAGTGTGACATGACAATCAAATTTTTAAAATGTACCTGCGTATCAAATGACCCCATGATATTGTAAAATACATGTCTAAGTTCCAGAAACTATATTTACCATTTTGCTGTTTTTTTGTGGTAATAACTGATAAAAGAGGAAAATCACCAACAATTAATTCTTTAAATTTCCATGGCAGTAAAGGAAAACTAGACTAAATGGTAAATAATCTTCAAAGGAAATCTAATTTCTTTGTTGGATGACAAAGGACATATACTCTGAAGTCTCCAGGGTAGTCTTCATCCAAATTCACCTAATGTATTATGAGGAAAACAGTATTTTTCGACATTTTGCAGCAATATTTTGAAAAAAACTAACATATCTTCACCTCAGATGTACATATTTTCCTCTAAAATGATTTCACCTCTCTTGGGTAATGCGTCTGTATGTGGGCTTCGAATTGGTACCAAATAAATGCCAAAGAAGTGAATACGATACTGAGCAAATGACGATAAAAGTGAGTTTTTTAGCCTATTTTTTTTAGAAAAAAGCCCATTTAGAGTAGGGGAGAGGCAGGTTAGTTGAGACGTTTTTCAGAAAATCTTGCCGCCAAGCTAAATGGACGGTGATATTGGAATGATGAATAGCCATGTGCATGGGGAAATACATTGTTCAAATATATGGGGAAACTTGACTTTCTCTGTTGGATAGTTTTTACCCCAGATGGTGTCAAACGAGGTCATGTCAAACGTATCAACTAACCCACCTGGTAAGGTTAGTTGATACACCCAGGCAGGTTAGTTGATACACAAAACCCTGACGGACCATGCAATGAAAAAGTCACATTCTTCTGCCTTGGTAGGATACTATAACACCATACACCTTCACCAATCTACTTTCTGTTCCCATGGATGCATATCTACTTCCATTGTGATTCGGATCTGATGCTCGACCTGTTGGGAGGGAGTGATCTTATGATAATTTCAACCTAAGGTTCATCTATAGATCTTTTTCATGTAAACTCCTGGGTAACACCTAGCATTATGATTGCACTAATAGGTCAGGGTAGTTATTTTGACCAGGCCAGCCTACAAAACCTAACCAATCTCCTGTATCAACAAACCCATCCACTCGATTATTTCAGAAAACAGCAGGGCTCTGGACCACAAGTTAAACTAGGTCATCTTTGAGGGCTCATAAATAACCCTCTTCACACACCTTATCCATATTCTAAGTTACTCTGAATCATCCTTCACTATAGCGAGAAAAAAGACATGTAAGTTTTCAGCACAAATTTACTCAGGACAGTGATTTTTGAATTTTTTGGCTTTTCTCCTAAATCTTGATTCTGATTCTGCATTGACCTAAATGAGAAGATGTGTTTTTTTATCCCGCTTCTTACAAATGGCAACATTTTCTCAAATGATCATTTCTCTGACCAGGAGGTGGGGCGTATCAACTAACCTTGCGTATCAACTAACCTGCCTCTCCCCTAATGGTGTGACATGAAAGTCAAAAAAAATGTTATGGTTTGGACCCAGATTGTTTCGATATGCATAATCAGTAATAACTGAAATAAGCATACATGCTATTGCACAATTAAAGCAAAATTTTTATTGGTTATTACCTTTTTAGACAAATTGGGCCCATATTTTGAGGAAATCTTCACAAAGAGCAAAATATTAATAATTAAAAATTTAAACAAACTCAAATACTGGGCTGGTTGTCACTACAAGTAATACTAGAATGATTCCTTTACTCTTCAAGAGATCAAACAAAAATATGATCAATATTTTCCATGGCGTTACGCTTGCGACAAAGCCCCACATATAATAGGAAATCTTTGTATTTTGTCTTCAGAAACCAGCAGCTGACCTGGATTACTTAACATGTTTCTCAGAACCGCAGCCTCCGCAGGTCTCGGGCCTCCTCGTGGCGGAGGGCGGAAACACTAAGGTGAAGAACTCTATCCTTAGTGGCCAACATGAGACAGTGTGCATGCACGGTGTGTCCCCTACCTTACAGGGGAATGTCAATGGTTATGTCAAATACCAAGTTTCAAAACCGGATCGTACGTCAACCGGGTAACCAAGGTGCGCGTCCCTCAGCGGGTAACCAGGCTGGGATCGAAAAGTTTGCGACTGGCATACCTAGATTTCAATGGACAAGGACATCTTTGGATGACTTGACTGACCCTGACCGCCCACCACATTTGTCAATGACTGAAAATCCGCTTGTTATAAAAGGTGTCGCACAATCACTGGAAGACCTATCATCTGTTGCTCTCTACGAAACATTTGCAGACCTTTACGACAAGACAGGCGCCAATAGCCTGCGGCGCCAAACTAATGGCACATCCCTTCTTAAACCTGCGACCTCAGACCAAAAAGATAAATTGACCGGCATCCACGAGATAGCCAATACAAAAGTCACCATTGAACCTTTTCGAAGACCAGGCACAGGCGTTATCTTCTCCAAACAGAGCAAGACCTGCTCACACAACGAACTTACAACTTGGTTTCACAAGCACTGCACCGCAAAATTCAAACGTCTTGCTCACAAGAATGGTTATGAGCTACTGTTGCTAACATTCAAAGACAAAAGAGTTCCAAAGAAAGTATCTGTAGCCTTTGAATGGTGCAGAGTTTCTCCATATTTCCCCATCCATAACGCTGTTTCAATTGCCAAATGTACGGCCATTTTAGTCATACATGCATCAGGTCAACATTTTGTGCCAATTGTGGCAACCGTGATCATACTCACACACATGATAAACCTTGCTCTAAACTTCCACGTTGCGAAAATTGTTCAGGGAACCATCCTGCCTTTAGCTACGAATACAGAGTCTTCAAGAAAGAAAATAAATTCTACAACTACAAACTGAAAGACAACTATCATTTCCCGAAGCCAGAGCCTTGTAGAACAGGACGCGGACAAACCTTGCCTAGAAGCAGATTACCCAAGACCAGCTCTTCATTAATCATCACAGAGAAGGATTCATCAGGACAGGAACCTCTGCACTGATGTCTCAAAGCAACCAACTTCACCGCCTCAACCAACGACTGAAGAAACTGAGAATTGCCCTGGACCAGTTGTGCGCACCTCACCACAGAAGTTCCAACAAAGTAAATCTTCTGATAATTCACAGACAAGGACTTCAACCAAATGCAAGGAAAAAGACGCTCTGTCATCTGGTGAGAAAGCACCCAATCCAGCAAGACAGGAATGCTCGACAGACCTCTTGTTACCTCCCAAGGACAAGAGTAAGACAGCCAGTAGAACAGAACAATCCTCAATTCACAAACTTGTCATAATTTCATGGGATGGCAGCCTGAAAGGTATGTCATCCTATGTCATCTACAAGACAATTATGGACATGATTGGCAAACCAAAGTCAGTTGCTCTCTACGAAACATTTGTCTCTAAATATCCCACTCAGGTGCTGATGAGACATAAAACTCAGATACACACACACACACATTCTCAGAACTGCACAGATTTTGCAATATTACAAGCCAAATCAGGAGCTGGTGTAGCTCTGCAGCACTGCATAGTATTCTGGGCATTACGCTTGCGACAGATTTACCGAACCTGCTATTCATTGGAATTTTTCCATGAACTAGATTTTCCACAACAATAAAAAGCTCTATAGAACAGTTAATTTAAGTAGATATAAAACTAGGTCTCTAGGGCAAAAAAATTCAACTGAAGCATGTCAAAGGGAAGCTAGAGCCTCTCAGATGTTTTTAAATGTAATTCAACTCTATCTCAATAACTATTAAACATAATTTCATGAAATTTTCAGGAATTTCGCATTGTACAAATGAACTTAAAGCTATCGTGTACAGGGTGACCCACCTCAACTTGTGCATTGATGTTGTAACCAAAACAGTGTTTACTGAAAAAGTTTAGGATTTCCAATGCAAAAACCAAATTGGATTTTGAGTGACAAGAGCCAAGAGAAGAGTATTAGTTTGGTTCAATTTGGTTAAATTGGACTCACTTTCCATATGAGCATTGATGTGTGTATCCTTCACTTTATTAATTGTTCCAATAATGCACATAAATTGTCATCAATGAATCTTATATCTCCAAGAAAAACTACTTGGCTGGGGTTTCTAGGCCAAATGACTTGGTAAATTTGTTGAGGGGGAATCTTCTGCACCTGGTAGTATTAAAGAACCATGTTTTTTCATCACAAATGTTGGTCAAAATAAGACTAGATTTTGAGGGCTGGAAATTTGTGACTTTCTGGATGACACCAAAAATGGATTTTGGTAGAAGTGTTGCTATACTTTTTCTCTTTGCTTTTAAAACCTGAGTTTCATGTTTTACGTTCCTATTGACTCTTACAATCATAATACCTTATGCCTAGTTCTCACGACGGCGATTTAAGAGCGGCGCGGCAAGAGAAGCCATTACTTGGAAGGTTGTGGCGTAGATCGTTGGATGAGGCACGTTACGTAATCAATTAGTGCCATGTGCGGCGATTAAAGTTTGTAGCCTCGGTGAGTCTTGAGGTGTCAGCGGCGCTGCATAAGCTTTCTTCGCCGAGTTCCGCCTCTCTTGCTTCACCGAAGTTCCAACCAGACTCGTCGCACTTTGTTTTGGACTTCGGCGAGGCTGCTTTTACTTCGCCCAATGTTGTTTCCTGTTACGCCGCTGATGGTTGTGAGGCAGCTACGTATGAATTTGGCAACCTGCGATGCATCAAGAAACCGTCGGCGTATATCCGAGGTAAGATGCGCCGCTGAAAAGGACAGCCTCGCCGAGGACTGCAACGCCGCATTAAGGTACTTGTTACTGCGTACCTGGATTGTTCATCGTCGCACATGCATTTAAACAGCGCCGAGGACATTACAGGCGCGTCGATGCTGAGCTTCTTCGTCGTCCTTGCCTTAAGCATCGTGGGTAACGAGGCATTTCCCCTGAAGACATAGCTGCTCAAACCAGTGCCAAGAAAGTCAAAAAAAATGTTATGGTTTGGACCCAGATTGTTTCGATATGCATAATCAGTAATAACTGAAATAAGCATACATGCTATTGCACAATTAAAGCAAAATTTTTATTGGTTATTACCTTTTTAGACAAATTGGGCCCATATTTTGAGGAAATCTTCACAAAGAGCAAAATATTAATAATTAAAAATTTAAACAAACTCAAATACTGGGCTGGTTGTCACTACAAGTAATACTAGAATTATTCCTTTACTCTTCAAGTGATCAAACAAAAATATGATCAATTTTTTTCATGGCGTTACGCTTGCGACAAAGACCCACATATAATAGGAAATCTTTGTATTTTGTCTTCAGAAACCAGCAGCTGACCTGGATTACTTAACATGTTTCTCAGAACCGCAGCCTCCGCAGGTCTCGGGCCTCCTCGTGGCGGAGGGCGGAAACACTAAGGTGAAGAACTCTATCCTTAGTGGCCAACATGAGACAGTGTGCATGCACGGTGTGTCCCCTACCTTACAGGGGAATGTCAATGGTTATGTCAAATACCAAGTTTCAAAACCGGATCGTACGTCAACCGGGTAACCAAGGTGCGCGTCCCTCAGCGGGTAACCAGGCTGGGATCGAAAAGTTTGCGACTGGAATACCTAGATTTCAATGGACAAGGACATCTTTGGATGACTTGACTGACCCTGACCGCCCACCACATTTGTCAATGACTGAAAATCCGCTTGTTATAAAAGGTGTCGCACAATCACTGGAAGACCTATCATCTGTTGCTCTCTACGAAACATTTGCAGACCTTTACGACAAGACAGGCGCCAATAGCCTGCGGCGCCAAACTAATGGCACATCCCTTCTTAAACCTGCGACCTCAGACCAAAAAGATAATTTGACCGGCATCCACGAGATAGCCAATACAAAAGTCACCATTGAACCTTTTCGAAGACTAGGCACAGGCGTTATCTTCTCCAAACAGAGCAAGACCTGCTCACACAACGAACTTACAACTTGGTTTCACAAGCACTGCACCGCAAAATTCAAACGTCTTGCTCACAAGAATGGTTATGAGCTACTGTTGCTAACATTCAAAGACAAAAGAGTTCCAAAGAAAGTATCTGTAGCCTTTGAATGGTGCAGAGTTTCTCCATATTTCCCCATCCATAACGCTGTTTCAATTGCCAAATGTACGGCCATTTTAGTCATACATGCATCAGGTCAACATTTTGTGCCAATTGTGGCAACCGTGATCATACTCACACACATGATAAACCTTGCTCTAAACTTCCACGTTGCGAAAATTGTTCAGGGAACCATCCTGCCTTTAGCTACGAATACAGAGTCTTCAAGAAAGAAAATAAATTCTACAACTACAAACTGAAAGACAACTATCATTTCCCGAAGCCAGAGCCTTGTAGAACAGGACGCGGACAAACCTTGCCTAGAAGCAGATTACCCAAGACCAGCTCTTCATTAATCATCACAGAGAAGGATTCATCAGGACAGGAACCTCTGCACTGATGTCTCAAAGCAACCAACTTCACCGCCTCAACCAACGACTGAAGAAACTGAGAATTGCCCTGGACCAGTTGTGCGCACCTCACCACAGAAGTTCCAACAAAGTAAATCTTCTGATAATTCACAGACAAGGACTTCAACCAAATGCAAGGAAAAAGACGCTCTGTCATCTGGTGAGAAAGCACCCAATCCAGCAAGACAGGAATGCTCGACAGACCTCTTGTTACCTCCCAAGGACAAGAGTAAGACAGCCAGTAGAACAGAACAATCCTCAATTCACAAACTTGTCATAATTTCATGGGATGGCAGCCTGAAAGGTATGTCATCCTATGTCATCTACAAGACAATTATGGACATGATTGGCAAACCAAAGTCAGTTGCTCTCTACGAAACATTTGTCTCTAAATATCCCACTCAGGTGCTGATGAGACATAAAACTCAGATACACACACACACACATTCTCAGAACTGCACAGATTTTGCAATATTACAAGCCAAATCAGGAGCTGGTGTAGCTCTGCAGCACTGCATAGTATTCTGGGCATTACGCTTGCGACAGATTTACCGAACCTGCTATTCATTGGAATTTTTCCATGAACTAGATTTTCCACAACAATAAAAAGCTCTATAGAACAGTTAATTTAAGTAGATATAAAACTAGGTCTCTAGGGCAAAAAAATTCAACTGAAGCATGTCAAAGGGAAGCTAGAGCCTCTCAGATGTTTTTAAATGTAATTCAACTCTATCTCAATAACTATTAAACATAATTTCATGAAATTTTCAGGAATTTCGCATTGTACAAATGAACTTAAAGCTATCGTGTACAGGGTGACCCACCTCAACTTGTGCATTGATGTTGTAACCAAAACAGTGTTTACTGAAAAAGTTTAGGATTTCCAATGCAAAAACCAAATTGGATTTTGAGTGACAAGAGCCAAGAGAAGAGTATTAGTTTGGTTCAATTTGGTTAAATTGGACTCACTTTCCATATGAGCATTGATGTGTGTATCCTTCACTTTATTAATTGTTCCAATAATGCACATAAATTGTCATCAATGAATCTTATATCTCCAAGAAAAACTACTTGGCTGGGGTTTCTAGGCCAAATGACTTGGTAAATTTGTTGAGGGGGAATCTTCTGCACCTGGTAGTATTAAAGAACCATGTTTTTTCATCACAAATGTTGGTCAAAATAAGACTAGATTTTGAGGGCTGGAAATTTGTGACTTTCTGGATGACACCAAAAATGGATTTTGGTAGAAGTGTTGCTATACTTTTTCTCTTTGCTTTTAAAACCTGAGTTTCATGTTTTACGTTCCTATTGACTCTTACAATCATAATACCTTATGCCTAGTTCTCACGACGGCGATTTAAGAGCGGCGCGGCAAGAGAAGCCATTACTTGGAAGGTTGTGGCGTAGATCGTTGGATGAGGCACGTTACGTAATCAATTAGTGCCATGTGCGGCGATTAAAGTTTGTAGCCTCGGTGAGTCTTGAGGTGTCAGCGGCGCTGCATAAGCTTTCTTCGCCGAGTTCCGCCTCTCTTGCTTCACCGAAGTTCCAACCAGACTCGTCGCACTTTGTTTTGGACTTCGGCGAGGCTGCTTTTACTTCGCCCAATGTTGTTTCCTGTTACGCCGCTGATGGTTGTGAGGCAGCTACGTATGAATTTGGCAACCTGCGATGCATCAAGAAACCGTCGGCGTATATCCGAGGTAAGATGCGCCGCTGAAAAGGACAGCCTCGCCGAGGACTGCAACGCCGCATTAAGGTACTTGTTACTGCGTACCTGGATTGTTCATCGTCGCACATGCATTTAAACAGCGCCGAGGACATTACAGGCGCGTCGATGCTGAGCTTCTTCGTCGTCCTTGCCTTAAGCATCGTGGGTAACGAGGCATTTCCCCTGAAGACATGGCTGCTCAAACCAGTGCCAAGAAGGAACCTTGACATTCCTTCCAGAGTCTACAACTACAGGATTTCAAGAGCCAGGAGAGTGGTGGAGAATGCCTTCGGTCTGCTGTCACACAGGTTCAGATGCTTCCTGACCACCATGCCCCAACGACCTACAAGAGTGACATACATCACAAGGGCTGCTTGTGTTCTACACAACATTCTGCGAGTCAGAGTAGGCGTCCACCATGCCCGTGACAATGAAGTTATGGACAGAGAAGATCCACAGACACATGACGTCACTGAAGGAGTTTGGAGAGGAGACCATCAATTGCATGACCTAGGAGAACCACTTCGACACGGAAATGCCTCCAGAGATGACAAGGCTGCTCGAGACTACCTACGTGCCTATGTCAACAGTCCAGCAGGAAGTGTCCCTTGGCAGTTGGAGAAAATCTGAAGAAGATGCAGACTATCTATTCAAAACAACAAACCCCAGGCCCTTTTAAGGGCCACCAAATCCTCCCAATTGAGCTGGCCATGTACACATCCTATGTTGACAAAACAAGCCCAAAAATCAATCAATCCATCTATCTATCTATCTATCTATCTATCCAAGTCTAATCCCTGCAAAGTGACGACAACTGCTTTTGTTTTCTGCAGTGTATATATGTAACGAGCATTGTGTTGCATCTATCGAGCTATCTATCTGCCTATCTATCTATCTATCTATCGAGCTATCTATCTGCCTATCTATCTGCCTATCTATCTATCTATCTGTCTATCTATCTATCTATCTGTCTGTCTATCTATCTATGCAAGTGTCATCACTGCAACATGACGACCACTTGTTTTTCTTTGCTACAGTGTATATGCGACGTGCACAGTTTTTCTTGTATCTAGCTATCTATCTACCTATCTATCTATCCATCTATCTATCTATCTATCTACCTATCTATCTGCCTATCCCTTTTCTAACCATAAAAAACACTTGTCCTAGACAAGTTATATTACAAAGTGATGCACTTGTACTAGTGCAACCAACACAAGTTTTAAAACCAAAGCACTTGTACTAGTGCATTACATTTTAATTAAGCTGCTGGGCAATCGGTTGACCATAGCTGGGTCCAGGGTAGCCGTACTTCTCGGGGCTCTCAGTCAGCATCAGTGTCAAGGATCCTGGGCTGGGCTGCATCATGGTGTAGCCGGGAGTCTGGCTGGATCCTCCTTGCGTTGGCTGCTGGTGGTGGAAGTGATGGCTGCTGGAAGCGTGGGGATGCTGCTGGTGGTGCTGCTGGTGATGAGACGGCACATATGTCGCAGGAGGAGGAGGAGGAGGAGGTAGCATCTGGTGGCGCTGAGGAGGATGAAGAGGCTGGAAGGTTTCCTCCTGACGTCTTGTCTGGCAGCTGCGGATTTCCATCTCCCTCTGCTTGTCCCAGTAAATGGCAGCCTCTGCAACCGCTTTCACAATTCGCTGTCTCAGTTTAGGGCTGCAGCGACGTCCCACGTTGTAGAGGTCTTGGCACTTGATTCTCCAGCACTCCTCATCGTCGTCCAACTCCTGGTAGTCGGGGCACATCCTGCAGCCAGAGCCTCTGGAGGTCTTCTTGGAGGAGGACATAGCGTGCATGCTGCCAGCTATGACGTTCATGGCGGAGGTCATGCCTTCATCTGTTGTGGCCTTTCTCTTCCTTGACACGGTTCCAGGCTTTGGCACACCAGGGAAGACTTGGGACTGCTGGCTGTCAGGTATGTCCAGTGATGGCTCTTCAGCTGGGAGGTCCTGCAGGTCATAAGAAGCTGGCAGGGAATCTTCAGGGTTGTAGCTGTCCCCAGAGTCTGAGGCTGGTCTGTTGCCGGACAGCTGGGAAATGGCGGAGAGCTCCTCGCCTGGCTTGTGGGCGATGGAGTCCTTCAGGAACCGACAGTTGGCTAGGATGTACTGGTCCCTCTCTGTTAGGTTCTCCTTCCTGCCGGCTCCTGAAGCTTCAGGCCTGACGAGTCTGGAGTAGTGCGTTCTGACTGTCTTCCTCCAGTTGAAGACATCCTGGGAAGTGAACTTGGGTCCCAGCTCCTTGGTTTTTCCTGGTCCAGAAGTAGCTTTTCGTTGCCCTTGTACCCTCTGGAGCCCTTCATGTACAGGACAGGATGCTCTCTGTACCAATTGAGCAGGTCGTCTTCTTGCTACGCTGTGATTCCCATGAGGTCTTTGATGTTCTTCTTGGGGGCCTTCCCTTGCCCTTCTTGCCCTTGGACTTGGCTTCAGCAGCTGCAGGGGCCTCATCATCAGACGAATGGTGGTCTTCCTCCTCGAAGGTGTCGTCCAAAATGACATCTTGAAGCTCAGGCTGGCTCTCTTCTGGCTTTGCAGTCTTCTTCGGAGTCTTCTTTGGAGTCTTCTTTGGAGTCTTCTTTGGAGTCTTCTTTGGAGTGGACTTGGCAGTAGGCTGTGGAAGACCCTTGGGAGCAGACTTGGGAGCAGGCTTGTCAGCAGGCTTGTCTCCTTCAGCTTCAGATGACTTGGGAGCAGGCTTGTCAGCAGACTTGGGAGCAGGCTTGGGAGCAGGCTTGTCAACAGGCTTGTCAACAGGCTTGTCTCCTTCAGCTTCAGATGAGGAATCTTCTTCAGTGCTGTCATCTTAGTGGCCCTCGTAGATGGTCTCGCTGACAACAGTGGCTGTGGCTGCACTTGTCTTCGTCTGGCTGACATCTTTGGCTGTAGTGGAGGTGTAGAGTCCAGGTAGAGAGAAGTCTGCCATGGCTGTGGTGAAGAAGGCTTCTACTGCAGCATCTGAAGGCTCATGGAGAGGAGTTGCAGAAGGAGTGGTCACTGGAGTTGCAGCAGGAGTACTGCCAGGAGTGTGGAGTGTAGTCCTCGTGCTGACTTTGGTTGGTGCCCTGAAGGTCCCTCTTCTCTTCTTTGGTCCCATGTTGGCAAAAAGTAGCAGCAAAAGTGCTAGCAATTGTCGCAACAAATGTAGCAGCAAATGTAGCAGTTGAGTGTCGTGGATTCTAGGTGTGTTCTGGTCGAAGGTCTGAGTGGGTATGGTGCTCTAAACTGGCCCCCTCTATATATATGCAGGGTGCGGACTGCCTCTTTTCCCTTGCTTCGCCCCCCCTTCTTCGCTGACGCTGCCCCAGCCGCAGCGCAGCAAGAAGTTGACACGCAGACAAAGGGTTGATGCTAAAAATAGAACAACGCATGCACTCAGGCGCCACCCTGTCTGCTGCGTTGGGGGTCCATAAGCCGCGGCGAGGACCCTCACATGTGCGGCGAACATGTGACTTCCCTCGACGTGTGTCTGAAACACGTGCCATGAGGCAAGAGCTTTCTGCTACGCTGCTGTTGCTGCAGCGAAGCTGTTCTTGGCGCGCTGAACCTTTAAAAACCTGCGGCGCGCAATGATTTCTTTCTACGCTTGTTCTTGCATCGCCACTTCTTCCCTCGCAGAGATTCAGCCGACTGAAACTTTTTTTCCTGCATCGTCAAATTTCTGTTCATGTCGCGCCGTAAAGCCAAAATTGACGGCGTACATGCTCAAATCTTTGCCCTTTCCTGGAAAAGTAAGAAGCGCCGGGACAAGAAAGCCCTGTTACGTCGTCGTGAGAACTAGGCATTACTATTTTGTGTTGGAAATCATCTTACTGTCGGTTATGCTAATTGTTTTGTTATATTTTGACTTGTTTGTCTCCGACAGGTTGTCATTCTAAATGTTCTGACTTGGTAACATACACTGGACTTTAAATCTCACAAAATAAAATAAAAAAAACTGGTTTATTACTAGTACTAATCAAATAGGAATGATTAAACAAAATGCTAAAAGTAACTGTGCAGGACAGTATTATTAAGTACAGCACTTCCGTAAATATCTTTATGAACCTGTTTCAGATCACATCTGTGTATATACCAAATAAACTGAGAAAGCAGTTCATCAGCACAAATTTTTAGGCATCATATTCAGTTTCAGTGCTTTACAGAGAGTGTCTATTTACTAGGTTACACTTCAGATCATTACGTTTTTCTCAGCTTAGTTGGTTAAAGTGATTTACTATTAGTATTTAATCATCGAGCCAGGACCTTGAAACCTGTCACTCTGATTAGTATTGATTAAACCTTTCACAGCCTTGAAAAAGAGTTGTTGCAAATTTTATGAAATACTTTTATTTATCTTGTTTTATGAAAACTGTCTTGGTCCTGAAAGATTAAGAACATCCTGGGCGAGAGATTAAAATTCAGAGATAGCTAACGGGCATTATCAATTTTGCTTTCAGGGCGGTTATATTCCAAATGAAGGCCATTACCTGAGGCAGCATAGCACAAAAAAATCAATGGTTCCATGATTGCAATTGAGATTGAGATTTTTTTGAAAGTCAAATTGCTCAAATCCTGCTCTCTGATTGGTCCATAGACAGGAAGTGTGTCTTTTCTCCAAGTTCGCATGAAAGGTCATGCTTTCGCTTGGTACCCGAAATTTTTCTCTTTGTTGCAATATTTTAGTTTATGTGAAAATCATGACCTTTCAAGTGATCAATTATCGCTCCTACATTTTCCTTGTGCATACTACAAAAGTTGCAACTGTTCAGTGTTACCGCTTCACTGGTCAGCTGCAGGACTTATCAGACCTTGTGTCACGTTGTTGGCCCTACCAAATCTAGGCCAAGTTTGTGATCGAATCAGGCAAAGCCTGTGTTGAAGGAAACCCTTTGTCCTGTCTACTGAGGCCAGCTGTTTTGGTTCACGTCAGGCTTGTTATAACCATAACCTGTGTACTTGTTGAACAGTAGCAACTGTATTACTGTAAGACCTCTGTAGCATCATAGCAGGTAGGCAGGGCAGGATCCAGGGTCTAGGAGGCCCTGGGCGCAATGAGACACTGAGGCCCCCACCTTGAAATTTTGAAATTGACCTAAAATTTGCAGAACATTAAAAATGCAGATTTCATGAAGCAATGATAATTTTAGGCCCAAATGATGTAAAAAGGAGAGATCCTTTTTCTGAGATCTCCTGCACGGAAAGCTTGTGATAGTCATGGACTTTCTTTTAACGCCATTCTATAGCTGATTATGTTGATTAACCAAAAAAATAAGGGGATACACTCCACTCTCACCCTCAATAGAAATTGGTCTGGTACAGGGACAAAAAAAATTAAAACATGTACAATTGTGGTGGATTCTGGCCATGATTGATGACACATTGTCATTGTTTGTCCATGTTGACAAGAATAATTTTAAGGATCAATAAATGAATAGGAATTGTTTAAAAAAAATCTAACTGTAGGTAAATGCAGTCATTGATTTCATTTTTCGTCTGTTTACTTATTGGTGAAAATGGTGGCTTTCCGAAAATAGCATAAGAAAAAAAAAACAACACTTTGTAATATTGAGCATAAGCAAACTAAAACTTCAAATGCTCAAGATATAATGAGAATCTTCATCAAAAGAGATAGGAATATATGAATCATGGTCTACATTTACAATGATCATGACTTAAACTCTCCCTTTTAACTTTATCTCAAAATTATGTGTTCGAATATTGATCCTCAATTGCATTGACAAGTGGATATCTTTAGCGGTGTTTGATTGAGTGAATTTAAATTAATATTGCATGCATACACAAATCTACCATTTGTTTTGTTTTATAAGTCCTTCAGAATATTCTGAGCAACTATCAATGATTTGAAATACCAACAGGTAAATATGGAAGAAATGAGCGTGGGAAGGGGTCTTAGAAGGCTTAGAGCCCCCTCTTTGTGTCAGTGTTTTGGTTATTAGCAATAAACACTGGCCCTACATGCAGAAAAGAGAAAATTGCAATAGCATCCGATTCCCTTAGAACCCGAGAATGATTATTTTTAAAATATATAATGCCTGCAAAATTCGACAGTTAATTGGGGTTTTAAAGGACAGAGCATCAAACTTTCAAGAGTTGAGGGGGGCCTCTGAGCCCCTGTTGACCGCTGAAGTTGGACCTAGTATGCATTTGTAAAAGTGCGGAAGTGCACTTGCTGTTGAAGAGTGATCTTCTTTTTCAAACTTTTGTGAGGCCCCCTTTTCCATGTGAGGCCCTGGGCAGAGTGCCCACTGTGCCCTATGGATAATCCGGCCCTGTAATCATACTATTTATACCCCTTCACTCAAAGGGCGCAAGGTGTAGATTGTCACACAAAGGCTACATATTCAGTCAGCACTTGGCTTAGTGCAGGCTTGTGAGCCACCTCCGAGCCCCTAATTTATTACTTCAGTCAGCCTCCTCTTATTTCATCAAATAGCCAGCCAGCATTTTCCTTTTTAATGCAGCCAATTTCAATCACCAGAAACTAACTGTTAGACTGATTTGGTTAAATAATTCAAGTTGTCTAGAATTTAAAGTTTGATCAATGAGATGGCAAAGAGAGTACAAGATACACGTTCACTCCATGTGTTGGATCTTTTGCTTTCCCAATAAAGACAGACACAACCCGGTTCGAATTTAATGTCTCACCCAATAGACTTCGATCTGGCCTTAGTCAAGCTATAGGGGGAACAGGGGCACATTGGGACACAGGGCACTATGGGAGAGTGGGGTTTTCTTGGTTCTTGGCAAGGTATATGATATGGTAGTGCCATCATAGCCTGTAATTTCACATCCTGATGTTTATATAATTTTATTGACAAATTACAGCCACATGCAGAAGTATGCTGAGGAAAAGTTTGTTTTCCTACTGCTAAAGTAAATTCAAAGGGGTTCAATTCCAACCATTCTGTGGACAAACCATGAACAATGATGCTTTCTCAATGCTTGTACGAAAGTCAGCCAAAACTGGAATCGAACTTAGCTTGGAAGCTCCGAGTGCTACCACCAGGGACAGCATGACTTATCCACTTAGTTTGGTAAAGTAACTTTCTGGCATGCAATTGCCCCCAACAACAAAAATATCCCGACTGATCTAATAAACACTAACATGTAAGCCTATATGGGTATATTAACAATGTTCTAATTCTAACTGAGGAGAGACAGCCTCAGAGGGGGGGCACTGGGATTCTTTGCATGCCCAAGGGATCATTATTTTCGGGCCACCTGAAAGAGAAGTTGATGGGAGTGAGTCCTTGTCATTTAGGGCAACCAGGGACCATATGGCCCATAGGAGGGGGGTTACGGATTCTTCCATGGTGCCATCCTCGCCTGCGGGGGCTATTCCGAGTTCGGATAGTTACACGCTTGAAAATGAATCCAATCACATGTCTTTGGTTATGGAAAGATCTAGTGCTGGAGATTCATCCGATGAACACGATGGCCATTCCGTTGTTAGTTCAGGTGTGGTCTCGCGTACGCATATGGCCCAGCGGGCGTTAGAAAAGGCAAACGAGATGGAGCGATTTGTTTTATATCAGAAGACTCAATTGGAGCTTTTTGTGAATGGGGCCCATACGGCGATGCGCCAGGAGGTAGGCGCGGTAAAGGGGGAACTGGGTAGTATGAGACAATCTATGCATAAGGCCATCGGTCAGCTGTCAGAACAGGTGAAACGGCTGTCCTTAAGTAGGAGTCACAGTGGTACCCCCGGGTCAGTCCGATCACATCGGTCCACTCAATCGCAGCAGTCCGAAATTGTGGCCAGGCCGGTTGGAGATCTGGACGGCTCGGCGATACCAACTGAGACTGTAGACCCGCAGAATGTAGCGCGTATTTCCGGGGAGTCATTATCTGATAAGGAGAAATATATTGACAATTGGGCCAGTAATTTGGGATTAGCATTTGCAGAAGCGGATGTAAATCAGTCTGAGGGGAATAACTCGCCTCATCGTGCTGGCGAGGAAGCTGTAGAAGCTTCAAAGGAAGTTAGAGAACAAAGACCGGGTGGGAACTTAATTCATGGAAAGGACCGAGAAGAAGCCCACCGGCAGGCACTCTTTGGTGCCATCTTGGATTGATTACCATCAACGGGAGTTTACAAGGGTGGTACGAGTGGGGATCCGACGCAGCAATCATCAACCGGGAATCACCCTGGGGCCACGGGGGGTCCGGGTATGGATAGTTCACAAAGGGTGAATCGTTCACAGAGGGCGGATAGTTCATTCACTGTGGACCGGTGTGGAATGTCCCCCAATCAGCCAGAAATGGCCAGAGGGGAGGGCGAACCAAACCCCCCTCGGGTAACTTTTAATCCCGCAACGGGGTCCTCTATTTTAACTGGGGGTCCGTCTCCGATGAGAGCCTATGGCTTAAGACCGTTAACTCCACCAGTGATACGTACTCCCTCGGATAATGCAGAGGAACCCGCATACCGGAGGTCCTCTGCAGACCCGGCAGTGAAGGTACCGTCACTGGGTGGTGCATGTTCGTCAGCAAACCAGCAAGTTGAAACCGGTGTGTCCGTTCCGTGTCAAGAACTTGGTAAGGACAATTTACCTCCACATCCGGTGAACAACATGTATACCATGCCAGTGCCGGTCAGCCCTTCGAGTAATCGGCCCGCGTGGATTGCTGAAGCTCAATCACATGTGGCTGAAACTGGGGTGTCCATTCCAGTTCAGGAACTTGGTAAGGACAAATTACCTTCACATCCTGTGAACTCTAATTATACTTTGCCAGTGCCGGTTAGCCCTTCGAGTCATCTGCCTGCGTGGATGACTGAAGCTCAATCACATGTGGCCGAGCTAACTGGAGTCACTAACTTTGAGTTGTTGCGGCAAAGCCACATAGAGAAATCACGATCTTATCCGCTAACCTCCACTACGGTCAAAGCTGAGCGAAGCACCCGTGAAAGCGCTCCGTCTGCTCCAGTGAAAATGGAGACATCAGTAGGTTCGCATGTAAGGAAGTTCTACAATTCTGATCCGGGACAGGGGGTGCGAATGTCACGTCGTCAAATCTTTGTGGGTGAACCAGGGAAGGGTCAACCTACGCAAGCTAACTATAATCAGAGGCGTGAGGTATCTACACCCTCTCGGGATAAGGAAGTGCCTGGAGAATATAGCAAATCGGGTGGCCCGCCATCTTCCCTGGCCAATCAGATCCCACGGCCGTACGGACCGTTACGTGGCACCAGTTCCCGAAACATTCCGTCGTGGTCTATTGCTGGTCCTGGTACTGAGAAAGGAAGAAAGGGGGCCTGGGGAGTAGCACAACAGCAGGCTGAGGCCTGAGGGGGAGTTCCATGGAATGGGTCGGGGGGAGGAGGCTAGACATTATGAGGAGGGGTATGTAGGCGGCAAACAGCAGGGCCATGTTCATGTTACCCGTGTCAATGTTGTCGGGCTTGGGGGACCAACGGGCGGGACAGATCATGTTCACCGCAGTGGGCCAGTTGGTTGCAACCCAGTGGGGTTCTCTCATAACCCCGCGGATGAGACGTTAAATTGGCGGCCCCTTGTATCAGTGTCTGTGCTGGGCAAGTAAAAGATCCCTCACATGGGGTAAATGTGTAACATGTTGAGGACTCCTGCTCTCTCTCTCATCTCATCAATCAACCCTCGCGAGCGCCCAGAACTGGGCTTAGAGGGCTGCACTTACCATATCTATCTATCTATCTATCTATCTATCCCATGAACCGTTGGGTCACACTCATGGTCCGGCAGTATTCACTCACAACCCGGCGGGGTCCTGTCATGTCCCATTGGGGGGGGGGCTGCTTCCTAACCCGGCGGGATTTCCACATGACCCACTGGGTCGTACTCATAACCCAACGGGGGGACCTCCGTATCCATCGGGTCACCCCCATGGTCCATCAGTTTACACTCATGGCCTATCGGGTCTCCCTCATTACCCATTGGACCGCGCTCCTAACCCCGCAGGTTTCTCTAATGACCCAGCGGTTGGTCGCGCCACTCCTAAACCGTCTGGTCGCATTCATGAATCAGTTGGTCGCACTAATGACCCATCAGGTCGTGCCCATGGTTCGGGATTTACTCATAACTCCGCGGGTTCCCATTATGTCTCCGCGGCGGGTGGTAGCACTCATGGCCCCTCGGGTCGCGTCTTTGGTTCGGCAGGAGTCACAGCGGGAGTCACGCGGGGCGGGTTGAATGGTAGCTGTGGGTGTTCTGATTATCATGATCCCTCTTCAGGGACTGCTCCAATGAAAACAGACTTCCGGTATGATCCCCCTCCGAATCGGGCAGATTGGAGGCAGGCCTATTATGGCCGTGTGCCGGATGGCTATTCCCCAGATGAGACGGCTTCCGGTCATTTCGGGCCATCCGTCCCCGACTCGTGTGGCCACCAGGGGTCTGGCGATGGGAGATGGGGGGGACTCTCTAATGTGGGAACTGCCTGGTGGGGGCATTCAGATAATCATGTTAATCAGGCTGGGGATGGTAGCTTTAATTATTCAACTGGGTCGGAAGATCACCGGGGTAATTACATCCAGGGGGAGATGCCGTCCTCACAAGAGTATGAGGGTCGGCCATCGGGACACAATTTACCCCGCCCGAGGGTAATCCCTGGTGCCCCTGGAAGGGCCGTGCAGATGCGGGGGGGCCAACTGTGCCCACCACGGAATGAAAGTAATGAAGACAGGGGGGACTTCCTAGATCCGTTAGAACCTCCTCGAGGCGACCATGGCCTGGGACCGTGCTATCCTCATCGGCCGCGGGGTCCAGACTGGCCCAAGCCTAAGATGCCCGAATATTCCAGGCAAGAGGGCCGTTATGAGGCATGTGTGTACCAGTTTGAATCATTGGCAATTAGGTTTGGGTGGGATGATGCAGAAAAGTTGAACCAGTTTAAGAATTGCTTGTGTGGCAAGGTAGTGGATCACATGATGACCCTACCCAATGATGTAACTGAGAATTATGTCCGGTTACGGGACCGGTTGCGCAAACGCTTCGGCGCACTGGACCGGCCTGACGTAGTCCGCGGAGAAATGAACGATATGCGACAACACACAGATGAGCGGATTGAAGATTTTGCGGATCGGGTACAAAAGGCAGCCGCCATCGCCTACGAAGAAGTTGATCCGCCTTTCCGAGATACGGTGGCAACCGAGGCGTTCCTGCGAGGGACCAGGGATAGTTCGGTTGTGCGGGAAGTAGCCCGCACTCATCCGGCCACAGTGGGTCGTGATGATCATGATGGTCATGGGATGGTGGAGTGTAACGGAGACAGATCATGTGAGCATAGGCCGCTTCCTTCCTCCATGGGCAGGGTGCGGTGCTTATACTTGCCTAATACCTAGTTTCGGTGATAACGCAGACGGCCTTCCGCTGATGACTCTGCCACTCTTGGGTCGGCGGAGGTGGACTCTGCCACTCTTGGGTCGGCGGAGGTTGACTCTGCCACTCTTGGGTCGGCGGAGGTGACACCCAGGGCTGGGGGGCCTCTGCTGTCGTCCGTTATCTGGGTGTTATGGTTATGACCCGAGGTTCACGCCGGGTCATGTGATTGAGAGAATGATTAATACTCGGGAGTGTCGATCTTAGGAGCTGAATGCGAGCTTGACGGTGGTTCCTTTACAGACGGATTGAAACAACGAAAGTTGGTAATATGGTGACGATAACTCAATGTGTCAGTACGTTGGCATTCTACCTGTAGTTGGGGAATCCCCATGACACTGAATTGCTAAGGGGCTTCTCGGGGCTAGGCGACGGACCTTTGGTCGAGGGGGTCCTGTGGCCGCCGGCTGGCCTGGTCTGCTTCTGGCGCCGGGCTTGGCCGGCTTTTGTGAGTCAGTCTCCTGCTGGTAGCCGTGGTGCGATGCAGGAGCTGGTTGTAGGGTTCAGAGAGGGCTTGCCTCTTTTACAAGTATTGTAAATCAGTTTTACTACCGTAAGTCCCCCCCCCCCAGGTGTACAAGTACTAGGTGGAGGTGAACTCTGCCACTCTTGGGTCGGCGGAGGTTGACTCTGCCACTCTTGGGTCGGCGGAGGTGACACCCAGGGCTGGGGGGCCTCTGCTGTCGTCCGTTATCTGGGTGTTATGGTTATGACCCGAGGTTCACGCCGGGTCATGTGATTGAGAGAAAATTTCCAATCCTCCTTTCATTCCTCCCTCCATGCAGATAGGTGAAACAGTGCAGTTACTCTTTTGCGTGCGAAACGGGCTGCATGGTTGCGTGGTGTGGGTTGCGCATATGTGCCTCGGTTGAAGGGGTTATATCGCCAACTTCCCCTCTAAATTGTATGTTTTCAACCGGTAACCGACCGACAAGCGCTTAACACTGCAGAAATGTGATTGATTGTGAATTGGTGAACCTCGGTATTGAATCCTCAGATTCTTGTTACACAAACTTGGAGCAAGCTATCCCTCTCGGGCTTTCCCCGTTGGATTTCCCCAGGCAGGCAGGCGGAGACTAGCGGTCCCCTGCCCGCGCCAATGGCGCGGCCCGGGCATCGTGGTTGCCTGGCAGGGTGCCCTTCTTTAGACATCTTGGTGTACAGCTTTGGGTATTGGACGGGCGTTCGCCCTGTGGCCGTGTGTTGCGGGTGGGCTTTCCATCCTCATGCCGGGTGCCCTGGAGCCCATGGTCTGATCGAATGGTGAATGTTGGCTAAGTGAGGGTGTGTTACAAGTGTGTGTACATATTGTAAGAGATTTGTAAATATTGTTGGGGTAGTTGGTGTTGATTGAGGTTGCGTAGTATGTAAAGTTTGTCTCCACAGCGTGATCCTGTTGATCTACGCCAGGCCAGAGCAGTACCGGTGGCGCAGGGTTGTCTTACGTTATGGTGTGGAGGAGATGTTATCTGAAAATGACGTTCCGTGGAGAATCATCTAAGTTGGTCTGGGCCTACGTGGTCGAAGATGACGTCTATTTGCGAATCAATCAAGCCCTGTGTCGGAAGATGATGTCGATTGGTGAACCGTCCAAGCCCTGCGTCAGAAGATGATGTCGATTGGTGAACCGTCCAAGCCCTGCGTTGGAAGATGATGTCGATTGGTGAACCATCCAAGCCCTGTGTCGGAAGATGATGTCGATTGGTGAACCGTCCAAGCCTTGCGTCGGAAGATGATGTCGATTGGTGAACTGTCCAAGCCCTGTGTCGGAAGATGTTGTCGATTGGTGAACCATCCAAGCCCTGTGTCGGAAGATGATGTCGATCGGTGAACATGGCCGTCCCCTAGAAACATCAAGGGGGAGAGTGTGGGGAATCTGGCGGCAAAGGCCACCGCCGCCAGGGGTGCTGCCGTCGCTGGCAAGCGGCGCATGCGCAGGGCCAGCGACGGCAGAAGCAAAGAAGACACGGACTGGACTGGATGTTTGTATTTGGAATCTTCATATTATCGATGTATTTGGGTCTATTAAAGTTGCTTTAACATCAAACATTTCTGGGAAAGAGTCTTAGTCAGTTGGATTATGATATCTAAGTTACAAATGCAATGCCCAAAGAATTTAGAAAAAACGAAGCTTATATAACTTTATTTTGTCAATTGCACTTAGAATGGTACAAGCGTTTTCTATGATATTTTTGCTTTTGCTTAGCAACAGATTCGACATGGTAAAAGTTGCAACCATTGCACTGAAAATCTTTTCGACTAACTACCTTAGTCAAAATGACTAATTAGGTTAGTCATTTGATGGTGCCTTAAATTCTTAGTCATGCTAGTCAAGTGACTAAATTGATTAGCCATTTGACTGAGTAAATTATTTGAAAAAAAATTCCGTGTGAGGCTTGAACAATCAACTTTTAACTCAGTTCCTAAGCTGCAAGAGTTTACTATAGAGACACAGCACATTACCACTGTGCCACAGAGACCAACTGCTGAAGGAGGTGTTGAACTTAATAATATAGGACAACTTTAGACCTATAAATAGAATGTGGCTCATTATCGCCACCAAAACATCTAAAAATTCAAAGTCGTTGACCAACTTAATTAGTCAGATGAATACATAAATTAGCCAGATGACTCATTAAATTAGTCAAATGTCCAACTTATTTAGTCAATATGACCAATTGACTTAGTGAAATGACCAACTTACTAAGTCAAAAGACAAACTAAATTAGTAAAATGACTAACTTTATTGGTCAACTAAAGTATGATACTGACTAACAAAATAAGTCAAAAGTCTAACTACATCTGTAACTTGACTAAGTCAGGCATTTGACTAATTTTTGGTATTTGACTAACTTAATTTGTCAAAAAGATTTTCAGTGTGGGAGACAAAGATCTCCTTGCAGTGACTCTGTATGAAAGAGAATTGCAGCAGAAAAGTTTAAACTGCCCTCTCTGATATATAAATGCCTTCAGTCTGAATGGAGACATCTGAGTGAAAAAATATGACACTATGCTAACACTCACCAAGTTCTTCTTTTCCCCTTTTATTTGGACTCTCTCAGTGATTACCACTGTGTATCCAAGGCGGATCCATTGAAGAGTTTTTAATTGAAATTGCTGTCTGCTCTAAGCCTTGCTCCGGAAGGGTGTGTTGGCTATCCATGCATGGATTAGGCCTAACTGGAAGATCGCGGGTTTCATTTCAGTTCAGGATTGTAATTTTATAATGATGAAATGTGTTTCTTTACTGAAGGCATGACAAAGTCAACAGACGGTCCTATGTAGTGACTTTGTCAGTTTAGAGTTGAGTTACCTGATGCAGATGCAGTCTGACTCTCAGCACAGGAATACAGGCACAGGCAAAATAAACTCCTGGAAACTTTATGTTTTTAATCATATTTAAAATCAAAATAACTCAACAAGAACATGATTACAGACTTCTATACACAACAAATATGTAATTTATGGCTGACTTTATGTATAAATATGCCAAATAGCCAATCTGTGATCTATCGATCTATCTATCAAAAATTAATTATTTCGAGAAAGTCTTTAAATAAATCATGTCTGGTGGGGTATTTCTTGATATTGTGTTGTTTGATTTCGAACCAAGTATTTTAGGATGTTGCATATTGAAGATAAATTTTTAAAGTCTTTGCTTGTTAGACCTAGAAGCAACCGCTCTGCTAAATCAGCCTACCAAACTGACCAGAGGTGGGGGTTGTTAGAACTTTCGGTCTCCGATCACTAGGTCTGGGTTCAATTCCAGCTCTGGTCGACCTCTGTCATTCAGCAGTTTCATTCATCATGAATTATTTGGCTCATTTCTGCATCCTCCTATTTAGCTTAACCTACAGATTATAGAGTGCATAAATACTGGACTTGAGTCCAATTTCATAACTGGGAATGATTTATAAATTGCTCAAATATGCCAAGATGCCTGAAGATGGGTGTTAGGCAGATGCAACATTAAATTGGCAGCTGGTTGTGTCGATGGACAATCAAAAGATCCCACATATTGGGTGAATGTGTATCTTGTTTTGGACTACTCAGTACTCTTTTTCGCTATGCCATCTCATTGATCAACCCATGAGAGATGATTTAACTTATTTGCAATTTTTAAGTGGCACAACCGTTTATGTATGATCTATGAGACACTGCACAGCCTTGCAGTGGTACAACTTCAGTTGCTGCTGTTCAATGAGTACACAGGCTATGGTTATAACAAGCCTGACATGAATCAAAGCAGCTGGCCTCAGTAGACAGTTATGATTAGGACAATAGGTTTCCTTCAACACAGGCTTTGCCCGATCCTATCACACATTTGGCCTAGAGTGAGTAGGGCCGACAGAGCATGACACAAGCCATGTCTGAGCCCTGCAGCTGACCAGTGGAGCTGTAACCCTGATCAGTTGCTGCTTTAGTTTAGTGTGTTGCTGCCATTTTGTTTGGGTTATAACCACCCTGAAAGAAGTATTGATATTGGTTATTACCACAGGGGTTTTTGCACCAAACAGATTTTGTTGTTTATATCACTATATAATTTAAAGGGAGTCACCATTTTATCCTGATTTTGACAATGTCTTAAGTAGGCAGCTCCTGAAGTGGAAATATATACGCTTGATGTCCTAGACTAATGTAAAACGCTAACATATAACACTAAGTCTTTAAGATCTGCAGCAAACCAGATGGATTTAAATGGAATATTAGGCTGTTTTTGGTGATATCCCTTTATATTATAATTATTTACACAACAATCATAGGTACAAAAATCCCTATGGTTATTAGCTGTCTCTGAATTTTAATCCCATTTAGGATATAAATTGTCGTTTAATTAGATTAATTACATATCAGTGATTTGGCAACCATTTTGAAGAAGCTGTGAGCGAAAATAGTACCAAATCAATTATTTATATAAACCTACAGAGACTTGCACCAGGTTAGAACTTTTAGACAATGCCATGAAGAATAAACTTAACTTTTCAACACTAAGGTTCCAGTCTATAGAATATAAAAACAAAAATTCCTGGTAAAAAGAATTCAATTACCAAATAACTCCCAATTGCTTGAGGTGCTGCAGAAGGCGTAAAACACAAACACAAGCACACTCACACCCGATTGAAGTTTTATTGGTGGTCTGTCCTTCTCAGAAAAAGGTGGAATTTTGATTATCATTAATTTTCATGGAGCTGCCGTATTGTTCTGAAAAAAGCTTTTGAAAAAAACAACAATCACTCAGATATCTTTCTTGAAAAAGCCCCTTTACTTATTTGATGCTCTCTGTTACGAATTTTAAAAAGCTAAATTAGCGAAGATCATGCCCTATTTGATATTACAAAACACTGCGAATAGACGTCGAAGTTGAACAGGAGAGGACTCGACCCGCATGAACAGTGGCGTCCCTAGCGGCCAACACAAAATTGACAAAAACTTGCGTGCAATGTGGCAAGCCTACAAGTCTTTAAGTTAAAAAGTCTACAACCTGCTGGGAGAGTCACTCGTGCAGTTTGGGTCATGATAATTATTATATATCAACAGTGTTGGAAGTCTTTTCCAAGTGCTTTCCGCTTTCTCCTGCTTTGGCAGTTTACAATTACATATTAGAGTTCTGATTACATAAGAGATTAGGATAACCATCCCTGGTCAAGCAGAGATCATCCAACTCATTGGAGTATGAGATGCTATACAAACCAAAAATCTACAATGTGCCAAAGCTATTTTAAGAGCAAGTTCCGGCCGGCAACCCATTGTCCTTCAGAGGGGGATGACCTGGTGAGGGCATGGTTCCACTGGTCTGCTGAATCAGTTCAACTGCTTCCATGCATACAAGGCCAGCTTCAAATAAGTGCTCATGCAATTGTATTAGGCTGTTCTCTGGCCACACTGTTCTTGGTCCTTTAGACTTCCTTTCACTGCAGTGGGTCTGTTATCTCACATGATTACCACAACAGGATATAGCAATCCATAGAAATCGAAATTCAATGAAAGTGGCCTGGCTGGTAGACTGCATGGTTGGGATTCTGGCTGGAGAACTGCTGGTTTGGATTCAGTTCAACTGCTGTTGTCATTGGGTTGAGTGGAGGCTGGAGACTGGAGACTGGAGAGTGTGTGACTGATTAAATTCCAACGTAATTGGTGATACAAAAATTGTCAGGTAAACTGTATTGTACCAGGTACTAAAACAGCACTGGTCACTCTTATGCCAGTGACACTGGAAACTCATAAAATTACAATCTTTAACTGAAATGACACCCAAAATCTTCAGCAGTTTAATAATATATGTAGACCTAGTGACCTAGATCTGACAATTTGGCCACATTTCCAGGCAGGCCTATTTATAAATTGATTCAAATAAAAACTGAGGCTCTTCAAAGAATCCACCTCTGGATGCACAACGGTTATCACTGAGGGAATCTAAATAAAAGGGGAAAAGAATGCAACACAGAACAAGCAATGGTGCAAAAAAATCAGGTCCCCCGGTCGAAAAAAAGATTTTTTGGAGCTAGCCATGTGCGCCACCTTCTGGATAAAAAAATAATTTTGGTAGCAGGACAGCGTTCTATGGGATTTTTATGCTGGCATGCATCTGGGAATCCACATTTTACTTGTAACCGTGAAAGTCTTTGATTGGCCACTTTGTTAAATGACTGATATCAGGCAGAGCAGGAAACGGACACCTCAAGAGAAAATTCCACCTTCTTCAGCTGTTATCAAATGTGCATAATCAAGTAACTCTATATGCGTCCATTCCCTGCCCTGCTCTTTTAAAAGTCTTGATTAAAGATTCCATAATGTTAAAATCCCCATTGGTGTGAAGATTTTTTTTTCACACTGCAAAGCCATGTACCTTGATGGCAGAGTGCATTGCATGCCGGCCTTGTAATTTTGAGGTCCAGGGTTCGATTCTACTGCATGGCAATACTTGAAAGCTAAATTTAGGTACTGATAGGGAGCCATCTGGTGATAGACATGATCAAAAGTGGCCAAGCAAATTGAACTCAGTTATCATTGAAACTCCCACCTCAACGTTCTATCCCTCTTTTTCTATCATCTCCTCCTGATGAGGGCAATCAACCTCCTGACTACTCCCTTATTCATCCTTTCGACTACACCTCTGCCCCAAATCCAGGATTGCATGAATCTGTCATGACAAGTCATCAAAAAAGCTTACAAATTCTTTCCTCCTACTTTCAATTTTCCAACTACAGCAGTAATACTTTCTACACCTCTAAACCACTATCAAAGGTATATTATTCTACCAAATTCACATGCTTACATGCAAGTTCATTTCTAAAATATTTACTACGAAACTAAACAAAACTACCTACCTGCCCTCTGCTGGAAATGCACACATTCACATCTGCCATGACAAGTCACACATTCAAATCTGTGTGACAGCTCATCACATCAAACAGTCAAATCTTCTCAGTTCCCTACAGTTGTATTAGAAAGGATACCTTTCACATTTCCTACCATAGGCCTACCTTATACTCTTATTGCATCATTACCTCTTTACACATGCTGCCATTTTTGATTGATTGATTTATTTTGAAATTCAAACAGAGTTACAATATTAAATCGATGAAATGATTTACGTGATGTATGCTGTCAATGGGTTTTTCTAGTTTAGAACATTGTTATTATTGCCATATAAGCATATGTGTCAATGTTTATTAAGATGAGCCTAGATAACTTCTTGCTTTTTAGAATATAAGCAAATATATGCCACAAAGTCAATTTACCAAACTAACCAGAGGAGTGGAGTTGATACAGTTGGTATTATCACTAGTTTCAGTCTTAATTAGTAATTTGTCTCATTACTGCTCAACCTCTTCAGCCTCACTTACAGGTATAGAGTACACAATATCTGTACCATTCCACTGGATGAATACTACATGTATTACTGTAACAGCAAACCATATTCCAACTCTTCTTCATGATCATTTTGGGCGCTAATGTTTGCATAGAACAATGCACTAGTTTGTGAACAGGACAGTTGCAAGTGCTTTGTATTCACTTCGGGTGTACTCAACACATTTTATCTATTTGCGTGGTGCATTGCTGTTGCAGCATTCAGGTTATTAGGCAATCTTCCCTCAGTCAGATTAGAACATTGTTAATGTAACCCATATGGGCTTACATGCTACTGTTTATTAGGATGAGTCTGGTTGAGTGTTCCTCGTTAGAGGCTATTGCATGCTAGGAAGTTACTTTACAAATCTAAGTGGGATTGTCTGAGGTTGTAGCATTCTGGGCTTCCAAACTCTGGGTGTGAGTTCGATTCTATCTCTGGTTGACCTATATCATACAGTAGTTTCAATCATGATGAATCCGCTGCCTTGTTGCTGCACCTTCCTCTTCCAAGTTCGGTTACAGGGCTTTGCAGGCCTGGGGTCCGATACCATGTCAAGGAATGATTCATTGCTCAACTAAGTCCAGATGGATGTCAGTCGCATGAGACATTAAATTTGCAGCCGGTTGTGTCAAGGAGTGTGTTTTTTGGCCAATTAAAATATTTCCCACATGGGTGAATGCGCATCTTGTTTTGGACTACTCTGAGTTTGGAGCAGGAATGGCAGCCTGCCACCACAGCTTGAATAGGGAAGCGAACCCAATATCAAGTGCAAAAATTAAGCACCTCATACACTACTAGGCCAAATTCACAAATCTTTTGCCACTATTACACTTACACACATTACACATTGTCTACTATAATACTCTGCATAGGTCTTGCAATTGTACAAGTACAGTACACAGGCTATTGTTTAACAAACTAAGCATGACCCTAAAACAGCTGGCCTCAGTAGACAGTTATGATTAGGACAACAGATTTCCTTCAAAACAGGATTCGCTGGATCATATCACATATTTGGCCAAGATTGGATAGGGCTGCAAGCATGACACAAGCCTTGTCTAAGCCCTGCAGCTAACCAGTGGAGCTGTAACACTGATCAGTTGCACCTTTGGTTTACTGCATTAATTTGTAGCAGGGTTGCAAAAAAATGCGATTTAAATTTTAAAAAAATTAAAAAATCTGATTTATTTGATTTAAATTAAATTTCTTAAATTTAAATCAGATTTAAATAAAGCTGTCATTTTTTGCAAATATAATGGTTTTCGAAGAACTTGAAGTCATAATAAATGATAAACTGTTCTTAAATAGGTCTTCTGTAATGTATATTTAATATGAGAAAAAGAGTAAGATTAAATGAATTCTACAAAAGTGGCAATATTTTAAAAGTTAGTGACCTTATTGAACTCTCCCTAGTTAAAATATCCTTCAGATACATGAACGGACTGATATCAGGGCGAATAGTAAATTTATTTGAATTAGGCAATCATGATTATCTCACAAGAAATAGGAATAATCTGAGAGCGATTCGTCACACTGCCCACTCATACAACGCTAGTTTCCTAGGGAAGGCACCTGGTCTCTGGTTGAACCTGCATCATTCATTGAAAATTATAGAAAATGTTAAGTCATTTAGTAAGTTATTTGCAAAACAAAAAATCCAAATGTATTAAGGTACTGGCAGCAAGTTTTTTCTTTTCTTATATCCCTGCATTTTATGTCATATATATATATGGTTAAATTTTACATTTAAGTAGTCCTTATTGTGGGATGCACAATTAAATATAGTTCTGATAACTCTTGTGCATCCCCTCACCAAAGCATATTGTTCAAATAATGTTAATGTTTTATATATCAGTTGTTGTGTGTACAAGATTTGGTGAAAATAAATATCTATCTATCTATGGTAAAAATTTATTCACTCGCCAAAAGTCATGTAATCAAGTTGAAATTCAATGTTGTAGATCGTTCATATTTTTACTTTTTCCAGCTGCAACAAATTCCCTAAGAATATGAATTTAATGTCAATTCAAGTGTGCAATATTGTCAATTTTTTTGGAGCTACTATTGCAAGGAATGACCAATGAAATGGGAAAAGTTTTATTTGGCTTTCAAAAGAGACTTTGCGGGGTTTGATCCTATTTCGAAGACACAGTTTTTGATTACTTGGAGAGCCACTGTCATGCATAGGAAAAAAGGAATGAGTTGAGGAACTAACTTTGTAGGTTGGTGAAGAAATTATTTACGGATCTTCTGGGCTACTTTTGGCCAGCAGTCTGCACTTTTAGTTGTACTCTGTAAGAGAAGTCCATATCCATTTTCAAGGCCTGCGTTTGTCAGAGTACTTTTAGAATTTTCTAGATGCTTCTCAATTAAAGCTAGGTGGTCGTACGTGGTCAGTGATAGATCTTTGTGCACCAACTTGAGGTAGATTTCTTTGTTGGATGCAGCCAAAACTTCATTGCATTTTTTAGGATTCTTGTTCTCAGAAGCCAATGCTTCTTTCGTCTTGGCTTGTTCAGGTGACAATTTCGTTTGAGGGATACCAGTAGACGACGCACTATATGACTTTGAGGCTAAAAAACGGGAATGAAATTGCACATGTTTTAAGCCTCATATTTCTATTGGTGTGCAAGGGGAAATTTGGGGTACACATGATAAAACTGACCTTTCCTCTACATTAATCAACAATAAAATCATGGTGGACCATAGTTTGAGCTTATGAAAAAAGGTGGCGCCACCTATGTTTTGCACATTTTGAGATCTTGCAATAAAGGCTTGCAGTAAAGTGGTGCCACACATACAATTACTGTGTCAGAAATCTCAGATTATTTTCTGGTACATGATATGTACCATTTCATTTGTTGCCCTAACATGGCAGTCTATCACTGTTGCTTGTCAACCGTACCCCCAAGACAAATTTCCTCAAAAATGCCTTTTTTTCTTGAAAATGGCCCAATTCGAGACACTGGTTCTCACCGACAAATATAACAAGAAATTAAAATTTTTAATGAAAACTGTTTCTTTCCAACAATATTTTCAATTTAATTTATATTTAGACCACTTCTCTGGGTGATTTAGACCTGTTACCCCATATCAATATGTTATTTGCTCTTCTAATTTTAGGTATTCTTAAAGTTGAATCTCACACTTCACACAAAATTTCAAATAGATAAGAATTTTATGAAATTTGGCCAAAGCATTCTTTATGAGGCCTGATTTCCACTGGGTAAGATTCCTGGTGTCTGAAAAGTATATTGTAGAAATCAACCAACACATCAAATTTTAAAAACATTTTCTCTGACTCGAATTAGTAGAAAATTTAGCATTTTCAAAACAAACAGACAATATGGAGGTTACAGATACGAATCATAAGAGGCTAAGGGTATGCTTGTGTCGGACAGCTCTTTCTTTTAAAAAGACATTGGATCTGCTGCTGTTTAAGAACTTTTTATTTGAAAAAGTCCATGTTAGAGCAAGAGGTAGATTGACCTCAGTCCCAACTAAGTGGTACACAAATTCAAGTCAAATCATCACCACAGGCCTGTGAAAGATCCTTCAATTTGATTGAAATACAACTTTTTCTGACTTACACTGAGCACCATTAAAAACGCAACATTGCAAAATGGCTTAAAACCGTACATCCTCTTGTAGTATCAAAATGCACCTTCATCAAAATCTGCTTTATCCTTAATATTTTTTTCCAAAAACATTCAATGGAGAGCTTTTGGAAGTCTTGTACCGATTATGTTAAAATTTCATAAGAATAATTCAATTCAATATGCAACAAAACCGATATTTTCATTGGTGAGTTTTCTATTGAAGAGCAATGAGTGAACTGAAGTTTCAAAAAGAACTCACTAGAATTATTGCTATATGGCGAAATGTGAACTATATTTCACAAAAGTTACCAATACGCATTGTAAGACCAGCAGTGAGGTTTGTGACAGATTTGAAAATTATTGAACAATTAGAACTCAGAAAATTGTGTTGTCTAACGATGTTCAGCATACGATTTCGACACAACCGCTCATTTGAACCTAAATTTAAGGATATGAAAAACACACTATGAGTATGCTAAGATAATATCAGTGCTGATGATTTTGATCACAAAGGAAGTCATGAACAAAATACTTGCACTTAATACAGTACTTGGATAGCAATCTCTTGGCTAATGGATCGGGCAAAGTGTCCGAATCAAAGTGATACCTCCAAATGTTCGACTCAAGCAATCTTTATCCTTTCATGTAAAATGGCATTTTTGAGGAAATTGGCAAACATGGTCACATGGGGACGCTGCTGCTGACTTAGTAATGCAGTCATGACAATGTTGATGACCTGCTATATATATGTTAGGACAAAAAATGAAATGTACCCGAAAAAAACTGCAGATATCAGGCACAATAATTATATATGCGGCACAACTTCACTGAAAGCCTTTTTTGGCGAAATCTCAAAATATGCAAAAACCTAGATGGCGCCACCTTCGTTTGTAAGCTCAATATATGGTTCCACCATGATTTTATTATCGAATCATTAAGAGGAAAGTCAGTTTCATAATGTGTAGCTTTGTTTTCACCAGCTAATACCTCCATAGAAGATATGAGCGCCCAAAAAGCTCTAGAAATGTGATATTTTGTGCGATTTTCTTGGCCTCAAACATAGATTTCTTGGGCCTTTCTAACACAGACCCCATTAATCCAAGATTTCAAAATACAGTACTAATACATAGTTAAAGAGTGACCAGTCCAGGCACGATGTATAATTTAGCCTTATATTACCATTTCCAAAGTACCAGTGGCTTAGAAATTGCCTATTTTCATGAAGAAGTGGCGTTCTTGAGGAAACTGGCAACATGCTCACTTGGGGGCGCTGCTGCTGGCATACCAATGCCGCCATGGCAACAATGCTGGCCTACCATATTTGAGTAACAAATCAAATGTACCAAAAAAGAAATCTGAGATTTCTGACACAATAATTGTATATGTGCCATTATGTGGCATGACTTTATTGTAAGCGTTTTTCGTAAAATCTTAAAACATGCAAAAACATAGATGGCGCCACCTTCATTTGTAAGCTAAATATATGGTTCCACCGTGATTTTATTATTGATTCATTTAGAGGAAAGGTCAGTTTCATAGTTTGTACCTTTTGTTTCCACCAGCTAATACCTCCATAGAAGATATGAGCCCCTAAAAAGCTCTAAAAATGTGAAATTTTATTCAATTTTCTTAGCTTCGATCATAGATTTCTTGGGCCCTTCCTACACAGACCCTATTAATCCAAGATTTCAAAATACAATACCAATTCATAGTTAAAGAGTGACCAGTCCAGGTACAATATATAATATAGCCATATATTACCATTACCTAGGTACCAGTGGCTTCAAACTTGCCTATTTTCATGAAAAAGTGGCGTTTTGAGGAAATTGGCAAACATGCTCACTTGGGGGCGCTGCTACTGACTTTACAATGTTGCCATGGCAACAGTGATGGCCTGCCATGTTAGACTTATAATTGAAAAGTACCAAAAATAAATCTGAGATTTCTGAAACAATAATTGTATATGTGGCACCACTTAATCGAAAGCCTTTTTTGCCAAATCTCAAAATATCCAAAAACATAGGTGGCGCCACCTTTGTTCGTAAGCTCAATCTATGGTTCCACCGTGATTTTATTATTGATTCTTGTAGAGGAAAGGTCAGTTTCATCATGTGTCTGCTTGGTTTTGCTCAACTAGTACCTCCATAGAAGATATGAGGCCCTTAAATATGGGAAATTTTTTAAATTCTCCTTAGCCTCGAAGATACCTTTTTTAGGCCGTAATTACACAGACCCCATTGACCCCAGATTTAAAAATACAATGACATTACTCAGTTCAAGAGTGACTATTCCAGACAAAATGGGTAGTGCTGCGATATATTACCACCTTTCAGGCGGAAATATGAGCTAAAAATGCGTAATTTTGACTTTTCATGTTTTGCAAATTTGCTGATTTGGTCCAAAATAATGAAGCCATGGTTACCATGGCAACCAATAATCTGACCGGACCAAAAAATTTTTTCTGAAGTCTCATGCCATAGTACTTCCATCCCACAAAATATAAAACGATTCTGTGACGTACCACATTCCGGTCGCGGGTTGATTTTCTCAGATAATCGCTCTTAAGTCTTGATTAAAGATTCCATAATGTTAAAATCCCCATTGGTGTGAAGATTTTTTTTTCACACTGCAAAGCCATGTACCTTGATGGCAGAGTGCATTGCATGCCGGCCTTGTAATTTTGAGGTCCAGGGTTCGATTCTACTGCATGGCAATACTTGAAAGTTAAATTTAGGTACTGATAGGGAGCCATCTGGTGATAGACATGATCAAAAGTGGCCAAGCAAATTGAACTCAGTTATCATTGAAACTCCCACCTCAACGTTCTATGTGCACAATGTACGCTGGTGATTTTTAGCATAGTGTCTACTTTGGCACTCGGATGTTACCATTCAGCATAATGTGCATTTACACATTGTAGAGGGCTGTTTAAACTGTTCTGCTGCAATTCTCTGTCACACTGAGTCACACAGGGATATCTTTGTCTTCCAATGATTGCAGCTTTTGCCAAATGAAGTTTGTTGCTAAGCAAAAACTCACACGTCAAAGAAGAAGCGTTGTGTGTGTAAGTTGGTTATCGAAATATAACTGACGCAGACTCTTTCCCAGATATGTTTGATGTTTTTGTCTTGATATATATACTTTGATTATAAAAATACATAAGTATAGATTACCTGTGGTAATAAATGCTAGAAAAATTCGTTAGAAGGACAGTTGCAAATGTTTTGTATTCACTTCGGGTGTCGTGTGCTCAAGACATTTTGTCTGTTTGCGTGTTGCAGCGATAGTGCACTGTTCATGCTATCAGGCTATCTCCCCTCTGTCTCATCATCATTCTAACATTCAAACTAAACCTCAGCTGACATGGCCTGACTGTTGTGCACAGTAAACGTCTCCCCCAGGCACCTCACTCGCCCAAAGTATCCACCTATCCCTCTTTTTCTATCATCTCCTCCTGATGAGGGCAATCAACCTCCTGACTACTCCCTTATTCATCCTTTCGACTACACCTCTGCCCCAAATCCAGGATTGCATGAATCTGTCATGACAAGTCATCAAAAAAGGTTACAAATTCTTTCCTCCTACTTTCAATTTTCCAACTACAGCAGTAATACTTTCTACACCTCTAAACCACTATCAAAGGTATATTATTCTACCAAATTCACATGCTTACATGCAAGTTCATTTCTAAAATATTTACTACGAAACTAAACAAAACTACCTACCTGCCCTCTGCTGGAAATGCACACATTCACATCTGCCATGACAAGTCACACATTCAAATCTGTGTGACAGCTCATCACATCAAACAGTCAAATCTTCTCAGTTCCCTACAGTTGTATTAGAAAGGATACCTTTCACATTTCCTACCATAGGCCTACCTTATACTCTTATTGCATCATTACCTCTTTACACATGCTGCCATTTACGTGATGTATGCTGTCAATGGGTTTTTCTAGTTTAGAACATTGTTATTATTGCCATATAAGCATATGTGTCAATGTTTATTAAGATGAGCCTAGATAACTTCTTGCTTTTTAGAATATAAGCAAATGTATGCCACAAAGTCAATTTACCAAACTAACCAGAGGAGTGGAGTTGACACAGTTGGTATTATCACTAGTTTCAGTCTTAATTAGTAATTTGTCTCATTACTGCTCAACCTCTTCAGCCTCACTTACAGGTATAGAGTACACAATATCTGTACCATTCCACTGGATGAATACTACATGTATTACTGTAACAGCAAACCATATTCCAACTCTTCTTCATGGTCATTTTGGGCGCTAATGTTTGCATAGAACAATGCACTAGTTTGTGAACAGGACAGTTGCAAGTGCTTTGTATTCACTTCGGGTGTACTCAACACATTTTATCTATTTGCGTGGTGCATTGCTGTTGCAGCATTCAGGTTATTAGGCAATCTTCCCTCAGTCAGATTAGAACATTGTTAATGTAACCCATATGGCCTTACATGCTACTGTTTATTAGGATGAGTCTGGTTGAGTGTTCCTCGTTAGAGGCTATTGCATGCTAGGAAGTTACTTTACAAATCTAAGTGGGATTGTCTGAGGTTGTAGCATTCTGGGCTTCCAAACTCTGGGTGTGAGTTCGATTCTATCTCTGGTTAACCTATATCATACAGTAGTTTCAATCATGATGAATCCGCTGCCTTGTTGCTGCACCTTCCTCTTCCAAGTTCGGTTACAGGGCTTTGCAGGCCTGGGGTCCGATACCATGTCAAGGAATGATTCATTGCTCAACTAAGTCCAGATGGATGTCAGTCGCATGAGACATTAAATTTGCAGCCGGTTGTGTCAAGGAGTGTGTTTTTTGGCCAATTAAAATATTTCCCACATGGGTGAATGCGCATCTTGTTTTGGACTACTCTGAGTTTGGAGCAGGAATGGCAGCCTGCCACCACAGCTTGAATAGGGAAGCGAACCCAATATCAAGTGCAAAAATTAAGCACCTCATACACTACTAGGCCAAATTCACAAATCTTTTGCCACTATTACACTTACACACATTACATTGTCTACTATAATACTCTGCATAGGTCTTGCAATTGTACAAGTACAGTACACAGGCTATTGTTTAACAAACTAAGCATGACCCTAAAACAGCTGGCCTCAGTAGACAGTTATGATTAGGACAACAGATTTCCTTCAAAACAGGATTCGCTGGATCATATCACATATTTGGCCAAGATTGGATAGGGCTGCAAGCATGACACAAGCCTTGTCTAAGCCCTGCAGCTAACCAGTGGAGCTGTAACACTGATCAGTTGCACCTTTGGTTTACTGCATTAATTTGTAGCAGGGTTGCAAAAAAATGCGATTTAAATTTTAAAAAAATTAAAAAATCTGATTTATTTGATTTAAATTAAATTTCTTAAATTTAAATCAGATTTAAATAAAGCTGTCATTTTTTGCAAATATAATGGTTTTCGAAGAACTTGAAGTCATAATAAATGATAAACTGTTCTTAAATAGGTCTTCTGTAATGTATATTTAATATGAGAAAAAGAGTAAGATTAAATGAATTCTACAAAAGTGGCAATATTTTAAAAGTTAGTGACCTTATTGAACTCTCCCTAGTTAAAATATCCTTCAGATACATGAACGGACTGATATCAGGGCGAATAGTAAATTTATTTGAATTAGGCAATCATGATTATCTCACAAGAAATAGGAATAATCTGAGAGCGATTCGTCACATTGCCCACTCATACAACGCTAGTTTCCTAGGGAAGGCACCTGGTCTCTGGTTGAACCTGCATCATTCATTGAAAATTATAGAAAATGTTAAGTCATTTAGTAAGTTATTTGCAAAACAAAAAATCCAAATGTATTAAGGTACTGGCAGCAAGTTTTTTCTTTTCTTATATCCCTGCATTTTATGTCATATATATATATGGTTAAATTTTACATTTAAGTAGTCCTTATTGTGGGATGCACAATTAAATATAGTTCTGATAACTCTTGTGCATCCCCTCACCAAAGCATATTGTTCAAATAATGTTAATGTTTTATATATCAGTTGTTGTGTGTACAAGATTTGGTGAAAATAAATATCTATCTATCTATGGTAAAAATTTATTCACTCGCCAAAAGTCATGTAATCAAGTTGAAATTCAATGTTGTAGATCGTTCATATTTTTACTTTTTCCAGCTGCAACAAATTCCCTAAGAATATGAATTTAATGTCAATTCAAGTGTGCAATATTGTCAATTTTTTTGAAGCTACTATTGCAAGGAATGACCAATGAAATGGGAAAAGTTTTATTTGGCTTTCAAAAGAGACTTTGCGGGGTTTGATCCTATTTCGAAGACACAGTTTTTGATTACTTGGAGAGCCACTGTCATGCATAGGAAAAAAGGAATGAGTTGAGGAACTAACTTTTTAGGTTGGTGAAGAAATTATTTACGGATCTTCTGGGCTACTTTTGGCCAGCAGCCTGCACTTTTAGTTGTACTCTGTAAGAGAAGTCCATATCCATTTTCAAGGCCTGCGTTTGTCAGAGTACTTTTAGAATTTTCTAGATGCTTCTCAATTAAAGCTAGGTGGTCGTACGTGGTCAGTGATAGATCTTTGTGCACCAACTTGAGGTAGATTTCTTTGTTGGATGCAGCCAAAACTTCATTGCATTTTTTAGGATTCTTGTTCTCAGAAGCCAATGCTTCTTTCGTCTTGGCTTGTTCAGGTGACAATTTCGTTTGAGGGATACCAGTAGACGACGCACTATATGACTTTGTTTCCTGGGTGATACGCATGAAACTGGTTCAGGAGAGTGCATGGTTTCTTTCTTCTTTGGTTGTGCTGGATAAGATTTCTTCTGCAAGTATCATGGGGAAGCAGTGGTGGATCTCAACACGATAGTCTGGGGGGGGGGGGGCTGGCAGATACGTGTTTCAGTATTCCCACTACCATTGGTGGAGTGCAAATCAACACAGATCTAAATATTGACTATAATGTTCAACCAATACCAATTCATGACCATCATGTTCAAAATAATTCTATGTAAATATCAATTGTATCAACTAATGATAAAGGGTGAAAGCACAGTAAGCGCCTCAATATTTGGCCCCTATGACCTAAGAATTATTTTCATCAGAAGTGCAAGTGTAGTACAGTGGTACCTGCGTTGTAAGACCCCCTGTTGTAAGACCGACTTGCCTTATGTGACCGCCTTCCTCCCGCCCTAAGTTATATTTTTAGTGCATTTTGCACCCCGACAAGAGACCGCACCCTGACGAGAGACTGCTTCATGACCGCAGAAGGGGCGGTCTTATAACGCAGGGACCACTGTACATCAATTTGAACCTAATAATGAGTAGAATACAGAATTATGTTTGTCTAATAAATCAAGACAGGTATTTGCTGGGCTGCTATGAACTACATTATGAAAGTTCCATGAAAATCATGGTTTTTCTGCTGAAATGGACATTTGGCTTTTCGACAGTTTTCGCTGATTTGATATGGACAGTTTGCATGAACTGTGACAAATTCAACTTTTGAGCCTTGTCAGCATTCACTAAAATAATCTAAATTTGTCACTAAACATGGTATCCCTGCTTTGTTTGTGACATGCCAGACCTCCAAACATCAGTCCCCAGACTAATTTGAACATTTTTGTGGACGTAATGGACGGACATTTATACTTTTTAGCCTGGTGTCCAGTGTATAAGTTAAATTCTTTGTGTTTTTAATTTATTTTGTTGCATATATAGGTAGAGAGAGATAGACACGCATTTCCATCTCAGTTGACATGTTAGCTGGTCTTTAATTCATTTAAATTACCAAAAAATCAGTTGTGGACGTAATGGACGGACATCGATTTTAGCATTAAAGCTTCTTGTATCTTACAATCATCCGGGCCATTGGAACTTTTTTGCTGAAATTCGTTAAACCAATATCATATCTAGGCAAAAGCACCAAATTCGGCTAATTATTACATAAAAATACCCTAGAGCCAGACTTTTGAACCCCTGACTGTAAATTTGCAAAAATAGGATTACAAGCAGACCTTTCCTTTGGACGTCATGGCTGCCATAATCATCATATAGAAAAGTCAACCAATGGTCTCTACAGAAGGCCAGGGAGGTACAGTAAACAGATAATGTCACTGGCAGAATGTGAACTAAATATTAGGCTACAGCATTGCTGCAACAGACGGCGCTTCAGAAAAAGGGCCACTGGTTACATGCTAAAATTGACAAATTATACCCACTTTAAAGGTCTGCCCAGAGCATGGTTTTCATTGTATGCTCATGAAAAATGCCTAAATTTCTCAAATTTACTTGTTGATCAAGCTTAAATACTGCACTGTTTCTTCTTTATGTCAGAAATTGGTTTCTAGGACCCTAAATTTACTTTTATCTGATCAAAACGCAATTGAGGCCTTTACTGTGCTTTCACCCTAAACAGGTTTTTTTTAATCCAATGATTTAAATCACAATTGAGATAATGATTTAAAGTAAAGAAATCGATCAAAATCAAATAAATCCATATTTAATGCATTAAAATCATTACTGAAACAGTGATTTAAATACCCTTGATTTAAATCTGCCAAACTCACTTTTGCAGCATTCTTGATTTATTACATATTTTATTTTTCTATTACAAAGAGTTACTTTGTCAGCCTCTGAGAACTGTCTTTCTGATGGATTGTTTTCATCTTCTTATTTTAAACAATTTTGTGCTTCTCATTGATTTTGGGGATTCCAGATATCAGGCTCTGATATTCCTTTACTGATAGTGATACTGGATATACCGCCATGGCTGTAAGTTTTCACTCAGCAGCCATGCTTCACTATGGGGTTAAAATTTTGACCAATCATAACAAAGCAAATACTTGCTCAATCTTCACCAAAATGTCAGGTATTATAGTCATTATGTACTTGGAGGTGTTCTGATAAAAATTGTTGAATGGAATAATGTTACATAATAGTTGTGAGGCAAAATACTGAATTAGTTGAAATTTAAGAATATAATTTCTGATCCTATATTGTCATTCATGATTGTGATATTAATACATATATGTATTCACCAAAGTGTCAGGATGTGTTGGGCACACACAAAATCAAACATACATGACAAAATTACAGTCAAATACGCAATTTTGTTGTTGATTGGTCGGGTTTCGCTTGAGGTGTTTGTAAATAAAAAAATTGTTGCTTTCTGATGGAAGAGTAAAGTTGTAAAACTTTTTTCTTTGATGAAATTTAATTTGTTTCATTAAATTCCACATCTTTATAAAGCACGCAACACAATTTTTTTTTTCAAAGGATGAAGTGCTCTTTATTCTTACACCTACTGAAAATGTGACCATATCAAATGAAAAAACCTATTCTAATAAAACCCAATGAATGAAAAATGCAACCATGTATTTTATAGTAATTTTGTCATGGATGCTTAATTTTATGTGAGCACAACACATTCAGAAACTTTGGTGGCTGTTACTACCATGGGATAACATATAGCATCAGAATTAATTTTATTCTGAAAGTTCAACTAATTAAGTATTTTGCCTCACTATTACTATGCAAATATCATTTAATGCAATTATTTCTACCAGGACACCTTCTATACTCTGTACAAACTATAATTGCTCACAATTTAGTGAAGATTGAGCAATTATTTGCTTTGTTTTGATTGGTCAACATTTTTGCCCCATAGTAAAACATAGCTGCTGAGTGAAAACTTATGGCCATGGCTTTACGGTTAATTCCACCATTCAGCTGGATACCAGATACTGCCCATATATTTGTGCATTATACTGGTTGCATATTTGAACCCCAAATGAGAGGATTCTTCAAAATTCCTGCCCAACATTGTGCTATGTCCTAGTTTTGCGCGTGATTATCATTTTTTTGGTATTCAGACCCATGATCAGTCAAAACACTTTAGCTGAAAAGAGAAACATAGAATTGATTTTTATCCAGAACCATAATCAGCTATAACACTTTGACTGATTCAGGAAACTATTGTTGTGCACTTGAAGTCCTTTTAGTTTGTGCCAAACTCAGTCAAAACACTTCAGCCTCATGATGTTAAACCAGGATGTCAGATTTTGAACCATTTATCAACACGGCAGAACCAGCTAAAGTACTATAGCTCATGAGAAAAGTGTCAATTTCATGGAAAAAAGTAATTTGCAATACTCAGCCAATGTGTTTTAGCTGTTTGCAGAACACATTCTGGCAAATCTTTCTGCTGTTTATGTGTATGCCATAATCAGCTAAAGTACTTCTTCTGTAAATGATAATGAAATATAAAGGCTTCTCGTTTAAACAAGGTTAGGACATAGCTATAGACAAAAAAGCAGACAAATCTGTTGAAATACCTGATTTTAGTGGGGTCGTTTGAGGTGAAATAACAGGTTTTTCAACTCAAACATAAGATCAAATTGTTGCAAATTACACATGCAAAGTATTTGAATGTCAAATATATCCAAATTCAGTTAAAATGAGATAACTGAAGTTTGGCATGAGACCGACGATTGGTCAAAACTTAGTCCCTTCCTAAAAAGAAACTTTGTCCATTCCTAAAAAAAAATTAACAACAGAGCCATCAAATTTGCGGGAAACTTTTTTTTCTGTTCAGAATGTTATCAGGGGACCAGAGCAGTAGACTAGATGTGATATTATGTATGTTTGGTCATGGGTTCAGATCCAGGTCAATGGCAAAGTTTCGGGAATAACCAATATATACTCTAGCAATTTTCATTTGAATGTACTAGCATGGCATTTTGATAAATATTGTTGAACTTGGCACCAATTATTGTGGATTTAGTCGACCATTATCAATCACCACCAAATTAAGAGATAACTACAGTTTTTGAGAGTTTTCTGTCATTTATCACATTTTTTATAATATGCACATTATCAATGGAATTGGTTTCGGATTTTCCTCAAAATGAATTTTTGTATTTTGAAGATGTTTTCTAATGCTTAGTCTTAAGAAGCAATCACTACAGGAAGCTGGGAAATATTGATTGTGGAAATAATGGAGTGTCCAGATTCACCCCAAACTGTGGGGTGAATTGGGACAGCGGTTGTTTGGGCCCTGAGCCTTGGCAATTAAGATATCATTTCAAGCTCCTATGGATAGTTAGACCTTCTGCTGGGACACAATTTGACATCAAATTTCGGTTTCTGAGTTGATTTTTGTCCATTTTATCACAGAAAAACTTCCAATTCTGTCCCTATTCACCCAATATTACGAAATGTGTTGAACTGTTGAACTTGAATAATATGCGCGATTTCCAAATATATATATATTTTTTTACATTTTATGAAATATACTGTGACAGAAGAACAGGGGCAGACTGGCGGCATTTCAGGCCCGTGGCAAAATAAGTTACTGGGCCCTACATTCCTATTTTCGGCATTAAGCCATTTATTCCAAGGTAGAAGGGCCCTTTCCTATACAGCACCGCCTCTCACAGGGGCCCTAACTTCAAAGTTTGATAGTATCAAGGAACAAGTGGCGCCATCTATAATAAAAAGCTGTTTGCACCAAATTCTCAATTGTTATGCATGTGACTCCATCAAAAAGAGGAAATGAACTTCTAATGTTCATTTATACAAAATATTAGTATTTTATCAATAAAATGTATCTTAAAGGTCACTTTAAGATGTCCTAGGCTCATGTAGAGGCCGGAACCATGTCAGCCACCTTCAGTCGGCTCACTTGAAGAAATTTGGGCTGACTTTTTCAGCTAGCAGAATTTTGTTGGCTGCAGCTCAAGCTGACGTTTGTCAGCTGACTTACTGCGTTATTGTCATGATATGTTCACAGATACATGTGTAAGAATTCAAGTAGTTCATTATCCCTGGACAGACTGCAGTCAAAGGTGTGTGAATTGCAATCAATTACAACCACTAATTGTCATCCTTAGACACAGAAGCAAGGGCCCTTCTCTTATATTCTCAATTGCCATTAACTTAGTTTAGTTGATTGCCTCACAAATAAGGCCACAATTACCACAGAGATAAGTGAGTTAATTGGCTTCAAACTGGCTTTTCAACTCAGCTGACTTGTAGCAAAGTCAGCTACTGGACTGGCTCATCTCAGCCCACTTCGGCTGAAAGAAAAGTCAGCTCGCCGCGACTGAAAATTTCAGCTGTTCCGGGCTCTAGGCTCATGAAAGAACATTTTCAATATCAATGCATGTAACTGAAAGGAAATGCACTATTGTTTCAGTGCTCTGCCAGAATCATAATTTTTCAAAAATAAAGCAAGCAGAATTTGTATACAGAAGTTCCGACTTATGTGAGCACTCAATCATTAATTATAAGAAGGTGAAGACAACCACTTTACATACCTCTCAGAGTGGTCATTAGTATCTGAGCATTGAGGACGAGCTGTACACTTTGGCTTCATTATTTTTTAACTTGGCATAAATTATATTGTTTGGAATACATTCTTTAACAGGGTGGAGGAGTAAATTTACAAAATTTGACAGATCTTAAACTTCGGTTGAAATAAAAGTTAGAAATGGAGCATATGGCTTTACTTCCCTTTATTTGGGTCTTTGCACAGCACTTTGCTCTTGGTGCCTTTTTAATGTTGCGCGAACACCCAGACTTTTCACGTTGTGTCACTTTTGATATATATGGTAAGTGAACTAGTGAAGCCCTCTGAGACAAGTTCTGAGTGTTCACAATTACTAAAAGTATATGATAGGGGTTGTTTAATTAGGGAAGCAAAGTAATTGGGTAAATTTACATTCAAGACATGTCTTTATGGCACTTGTTTGTGATAAGGAACAAGAGGCGCCATCTAAAATAAAAGGCTGTTTGCACAAAATTCTCAATTGTTATGCATGTGACTCCATCAATAACAGGAAATGAACTTCTTATGTTCATTTATGCAAAATATTAACATTTTATCAACAAAATGTATCTTAAAGGTCACTTTAAGATATCCTAGGCTCATGTAGAGCCCGGAACCATGTCAGCCACCTTCAGTCAGCTCACTTGACTTGAAGAAATTGGGGCTGAATTTTTCAGCTAGCAGAATTTTTTTGGCTGCAGCTCAAGCTGACTTTTGTCAGCTGACTTATTACGTTGTTTTCATGATATGTTCACAGATACATGTGTAAAAATTCAAAGTGGTTCCTTATCCCTGAACAGAATGCAGTCAAAGGTATGTGAATCGCAATCAATTACAACCACTTATTGCCAGAGTTTTTGGAAATAAACTTGACCATCACCAAATGATGGAGCTGTCCTGGTTTGTTCCAGACAGTCTTGGTTTCTTCCAGAGATTGAAATTCTGTTGACCGCTCACAGGAGCTCGCGAATTTTGCATCGTTGAGGGCAGCAAATAGCAGTCAACTTGTAGACAGGTGATACACCATTTCTATCAGCTACTTCAGCTTTAAAACATTATAGGACCTCTCTGAAGTGGGATGAAAATTGAAAATTGCCGACATGTTTGTCAAAATGACTGATTTGAGGAATCTATGTATTCTGTCAAGACAGTGTTCCAGCTGACCATGAAATTTTCATGTGTCTGGCCATTACTGCCTGATTTAGTCCTCATGGACAATTGCGTAGTAATTTTCCTCAGGGATATGTTGGACTATTTGGTTTGCGAAATCAGACTGTGGAGGCTTAATATGCAGAGGGACAGGTACAGTCTTGTCAAGGTGAATGGGGCAATGCCAGGCTACAGCAACCAGCTCTAGGTGCGACAATAGCTGGCCTTTTTCACTTTTGGGAAAATCTAGTGCATTTCAGCTGAGCGCGGACCTGCTGTCTCATTTGCCTAGATCCCAATTCTGTTACCCATTCTGCAGCCTCGCTACTCTCCAGTGTTGGAGTCGAGGCCAGGACATCCGAGACAGAGACCGAGGCATGAGAGACCGAGACCGTGGCATTGACCCTCCGAGACCAAGACCGAGGCCGGCTGAACATAAATTATGCTTAACTGCCAAACTATTTTGGCATGTTATTTATCGACATTTAGCCATCATACTGCATTAAATAAGGCTATAGCAGTAGAATTAAAGATTACACTCAATGACCCAAGTAGTAAGACTCCAATCAGGGGTCAATCATTAATTTTTTAAAAGACGGAGGCGCGCAATGCGCAATTAACAGGAATAAATTTATTTTTTACGGAAACCGCCACAGATTAAAAATTGTACTTTATTTTGGCTGGCTTCGGGCATGCCTCGGACAAATATCCGAGGCCAGCAGGTACGAGACCGAGTCCAAGGATTGGTCATGTGAGACCAAGGCTGAGGCCATCAAAATGTGGCCTCGACCCACCTCGAGGACGAGACCCGCCGAGGGGACTCCAACACTGCTGCCCTCACTGCCTAAACAGCAGACTGATTTATCAGTCCAGGGTAATGCAACATTATTTGAGGAACTGCCAAAAACCAGTTACAATACAATATAACTGATCTATCAGCTGTTCAAGAAATTGGGGCCAAGTGTGGTAGATTTACCATTCACCAGCCTTTTAAAGTGCACTAGGCAGCACAATATAATTAGGTATGGTGAGACTCAGCAACCCTAAACAAAATGGGAATCAGGAATTTTGATTAGGGTAAGAGCAAAGCAAGATTTTTGTCTAACATATGAAGGCTAGCCTGCAACAAATCAGATTTCCCAATTAGTCAGGATATATACTAAAGGTATATGATACACCGTTATAGGGGTTGTTTAATAAGGGAAGCAAAGTAATTGGGTAAATTTACATTCAAGACATGTCTTTATGGGACTGGTTTGTGATTTTTTCTGATAAGGAACAAGTGGCGCCATCTATAATAAAAAGCTGTTTGCACAAAATTCTCAATTGTTGTGCATGTGACTCCATCAATAACAGGAAATTAACTTCTAATGTTCATTTATGCAAAATATTAGTATTTTAACAAAATGTATCTTAAAGATCACTTGAAGATGACCTAGGCTCATGTAGAGCCCAGAACCATGTCAGCCACCTTCAGTCAAAGAAGAAATTGGGGCTGACTTTTTCTGCTAGCAGAATTTTGTTGGCTGCAGCTCAAGCTGACTTTTATCAGCTGACTTATTGCGTTATTTTCATGATATGTGTATTGTGTAAAAATTCAAAGTAGTTCACTATCCCTGAACAGACTGCAGTCAAAGGTGTGTGAATTGCAATCAATTACAACCACTAATTGCCATCCTGAGACACAGAAGCAACGGCACTTCTATTATCTTCTCAATTGCAGTAAATAAATTTTCCCTTGATTCCCTCACAAATAAGGCCATAATTGACACAGAGATAACTAAAAAAAAAAAATTCTTAATGGAATGTAATTTATCATTAATCATGCTCATACGTATTAGTAGGGTAAGCTTGGGAGAGTTGGGACACTTTTTACGTTCTTGCGCCTCCTGCTGACAGTAATGATTAGGGGAGACTTGTATGAGACGGACCACCTGCTGAGATGGACCACCCTCATTAACTATGAATAGTTATAAGATCCCTTAAAAAAAAAATTTTTGGAATTTTCTTTAGAAACACAGAGCTCATCGACTCGAGTTTAGATGATTTTGGAAAATTTTTTTGGCAATAGGCACTTTTCGGCTATTTTAATGTTATATTTTGATTCTATAGAATGTTGGGGCATGTAATAACTGCAATTTTGAGCAAAATTGGCTTTGAATTATCTGTTTTCTATGATTATTGACGATCATTTAGCACTTTCTGCAAAGTTCTCAACATGACATCTTGGCAGGGAGCATTAATTTTATAATCAAGCGTGTATTTGGGTGAGATGGACCACCTGGAATAGGTGAGATGGACCACCCCTGGATGCCTGAGATGGACCGGTCCATCTAAACCCCAGGGTGAGATGGTCCAGTGGTCCATCTCATCACTGAGCTTCCGATGTCCCTCCAACCCCCACTCTCTGTTGTTTTTTCCAGTGACCACCCTCCTCTTTCTATTGCTGTCCGGCCTCCAATCTCTGCTGCTGACCACCCTCCACTCCCTGTTGCTGTTCGCCTTCAACCCTCTACAGCTATCCGCCTTATGGCCTACACTCTCTGTTGTTGACTCCAGTGTTGGAGTCCTCGAGGCCGGCCTCGTCCTCGAGGCCGGCCTCGGAGTCATTTTTGATGGCCTCGGCCTCGGTCTCGGTCTCGGATGACCAATCCTTGGCCTTGGACTCGGTCTCGGACCCTCTGGCCTCGGATATTTGCCCGAGGCACGTCCGAGGCCAGCAAAATTAATAAAGTACAATTTTGCTGGAACAGTTGAACAAAATTTTCCTGTCAGTTAAGTACAATTATCTGTCAGTTTATCTAATGCAAGGAAACTATTATCCTATATATTAGATTCTGATAGAGTCATTTTCTGCCTGTCTTTTAAGACTGTCTGTATCTAGGCCTATTTAGGCCGAGTCCCAAGTTATACGCAGTGCCATTTTTGTGATAGGTATGAAATTATAAATTGATCAACAGTATTTGAATATTTTTGAATTTTTATTTTCCTTCACTAATTGAGTTGAACATTATTTCATGTAAATTTCGACCATAACAATTTGAAGTTTTAAAGTTTTTGTTTACATGTAATGGAAGATGGGTTGGTACCTGATCATTAACTTCACACACCAGAGTGTCTGACTTAAAGCACAACTCAACAAATGGAATGGGACACAATTTGCGACAGAATCTCATTTGTGCCTTAAAAAAAGATATTCCAAATAACTTTGTTGTAACAAAAATGTGCCACTGCCCAATAAATTGGAACCCAGCAATTCAGAGATCTATCTACATGTATCTAGATTCCAGAGAGTGTAATTTTTTAAGCAGTTATAGTAAAACCCGTAATGAAAGTGATAAGCTGCCTCAGAATTTTTTTAAAAACTAACAAATTTTTTTCCAGTCATGGTGAAAAGATTAATTAATTCTTTCCCAGCAGTCTTGAAATGAATTTCTGGTGTAGGCCATGGGCTATTTCAGTCTGCAATGTTTGATTTAGAAGTAAATAATTCAATATTATTGAGGTTCTCACACACTCAAAACAAATCTAATCTGTCACTGTTTCCGTAAAAAACAAAATTGCCAGTGAGATCAGTTCCATGCCCTGTTCTTTAAAAATGTAATGGTTGCCCCCTTATTGTCTTCATTTCAGTGTTATACTTGAGTCATTGAGTGAATCTCTAATTGTACTGTTATAGCCTTATCGTCAACGCTAAATGCCGATAATACACCAAGCTAAGGTAGTTTGGCAGTAACCATCATTTTTGTTCAGCCGGCCTCGGTCTCGGTCTCGGTCTCGGATGCTCATGCCTCGGTCTCGGTCTTGGTCTCGAGGGTCGATGCCTCGGTCTCGGTCTTGGTCTCGGATGCTCATGCCTCGGTCTCGGTCTTGGTCTCGGATGTCCTGGCCTCGACTCCAACACTGGTTGACTCCCCTCCCCTCTTTGCTTCTAACCACCGTTCACTCTCTGCTTCTTTCCATCCTTCTACTGCTGTCCGCTCTCCACCCCTACTACTGCTGCCTGCCCCTTCTGTCCATTCTTCACCCTCCAATACTGTCCATTCTTCACCCTCCAATACTGTCCACCTACTCTCTCTTGCTATACACCATATACCTGCTACTGCTGTACACCCCCACTCCCTGTTGTTGTCGGAACTCCTCTCTCTGCTGCTAACCGCCTTCCTCTCTCTGTTGCTGATCACTCTCCACCCTCTACTGCTGTCTTCCTACTCTCTGTTGCTTTCCATCCTCTACTTTGACTTGACTCGACTCATGTTGTGCCGGTATATCCTGGATCAGCCGGGGCTGCTCAACATAAAGATGTGTACAAGGCCTGCTCTTTCTGGAGGAAGTGGTAAGCCCTTACAAGGGCTGGGTTAATTTGTGGTTTTTTCAGGGGGGGGGGGCATTGAATTGCTATTGCTGCTGCTGCTGCTTCTCTGCTTCATCTTCAAATTCTTTCTATCTGCCAGGGGACACTTCCTGCCGGGCTGTTGACGTAGTCTCGTAGGTAGTCTCGGTACTGCTTGGCTTGTCTGGTGGCATTTCCATATGCTGGAGCGAATCCAAGGTCATGCAAAGGTCTTCCTCTCCAGAGTCCTTCAATGACTTCATGGGTTGCAGGATCTTCTCTGTCCATTACGTCGTTGTCCACGGCTCGATGAATTCCTACTCTGTCTCGCAGAAGATTGTGTAGAGTGCAGGCTGCCAGAGTGATGGCTGCCACTCTGCCGGGTTTCTCGGGCATTGTAGTTAGGAAGCATCTGAACCTGTGGGACAGGATACCAAAGGCATTCTCCACCACTCTCCTGGCTCTTGAAATTCTGTAGTTGTAGACTGTGGGGGTGATGTCAAGGTTTCTTCTTGGAACAGGCTTCAACAACCAGCTCTTCAGGGGGAAGGCCTCATCTCCAACGATGAAGTATGGAAAAGGATTCCCAACTGTGCCAGGTAGAGGTTCAGCAGGGGGTAGCCCAAGTCCTTCTTCTTCCAGCAGGTCCCTCAGCCTTGTGTCCAGGAAGACTCCTCCATCCGATGAGCTTCCTTGGCATCCAGCCTGCACGTAGAGGAACTTGTAGTCCGAATCCACCAAAGCCATAAGCACAATGGAATGGAAGCCCTGTAGTTGTAGTAGATTGACCCAGCTTCCCGAGGACATCTGATGGCAATATGCTTCCCATCCAGTGCTCCGATGCAATGGGGCATGTTCCACCTCTTCTCGAAGCCCTTGGCAACTTCCTTCCAGGATGCTGGATCCATTGGCAGGGTCAGCAGATGTTCGTAAGCTCGCATGATGGCAATGCAGACACTGGGGATAAAATTGCAGTTGGTTTTGGGAGCCACTCTGAAACCGTAGCCCAAGGACTTGTAGCTCTCTCCTGTCGCCAGGTACCGTAGGGTGACTGCCAACTTCAATCCAGGTTCCAGAGCCCTCCTCATGTTGGTGTCTTGTTTTGTAATTGCAGGAGCCACAGCAGCCAGGATTTCAGCAAAAATTTCAGGAGGCATTCTGCAGAAGTTGTAGTAGCCAGAGACATCATTGTTGGCCAATTCAGGCATCAGTTGGTAGAAATGGCCATGTTGTTCCCTCTGCAGCAGCCAATTCCGAATCCACCATTGCTTCCTCCTCCTCCTCCTTCTTCTTCTTAGATAATAAGCACCAGCAACAGCAGCAACAACAGCAACGTCAAGGTCTTCCCCAGCATCTTCATCAGCCATCATGTCTGTCCAGCATCCAGAAGTGTCCTCTTCAAAGGTCAAGCAGCAAGTGAAGCAAGGCGGCCCTCTGCGGCCCTTTTTATTGGCTTTCACAGCGCCCTCCTCCGCCGGGGTGCCCTTGACAACCGCGGGATGCTTTTCATTCCCAGCGATATGCCCTCGGTCCTACAGACATCCCCGTGTAGTACAAAACCATTCCCGCAGTCGTAAAAGCAATACCCGGCGCTGTGAAAAAATAGTCCGCCGCGGTGAAATAGCTTCCCTGAGGGGCAGTTATAGGTTCCCTGAGGGGTACTTTTTATATCTCGGGGCGATATAAAAGTATCCCGCAGGAGGAGGAAATTCCTTTCCCCCCGGGAAATCTTCCAAGAAATCGTCTGCCTCTGCGCCGCCGGCAACAAAAAGTTCTCCGTCATGTCCCGTGAGATCTTAGCATGAGTCTCCAGTTGTGTCACCAGGATTTGTATTAGGGGGGCCAGCTGCTCAACAGGTCTCATAGCCCCACTCTAAAAACGGCCAAGGCAAAATAAAAACGGAAAGCAAACATTCAACAGAACGTTAGAATGATGGTTGACATCATCAAGAATGGTTAACTAATAACTACCTCCTTGGCATAAAATTATTGCTTCTGTTCAGACAGGAACACACAATTTACAATTTATTTATTATCATTAACAGAGCATTCAATGTTTGTTTCTTGTCCGGGCGACACATGTCAGATGCAGTGGCGTCACCAGGGGAGGGGGGCGGATAACATATAGCATCAGAATTAATTTTATTCTGAAAGTTCAACTGATTAAGTATTTTGCCTCACTATTACTATGCAAATATCATTTAATGCAATTATTTCTACCAGGACACGTTCTACTGTGTACAAACTATAATTGCTCACAATTTAGTGAAGATTGAGCTATTATTTGCTTTGTTTTGATTGGTCAACATTTTTGCCCCATAGTAAAACATAGCTGCTGAGTGAAAACTTACGGCCATGGCTTTATGGTTAATTCCACCATTCAGCTGGATACCAGATACTGCCCATATATTTGTGCATTATACTGGTTGCTTATTTGAATCCCAAATGACAGGATTCTTCAAAATTTCTGCCCAACATTGTGCTATGTCCTAGTTTTACACGTGATTATCATGTTTTTTATCCAGAACCATAATCAGTCAAAACACTTTAACTGAAAAGAGAAACATAGAATTGATTTTTATCCAGAACCATAATAAGCTATTTATAACACTTTGACTGATTCAGGAAACTATTGTTGTGCACTTGAAGTCCTTTTAGTTTGTGCCAAACTCAGTCAAAACACTTCAGCCTCAGGATGTTAAACCGGGATGTCAGATTTTGAACCATTTATCAACATGGCATGAGAAAAGTGTCAATTTCATGGAAAAAAGTAGTTTGCAATACTCAGCTAAAGTGTTTACGTGTGTGCCATAATCTTTGTCTGTAAATGATACTGAAATATAAAGGCTTCTCGTTTAAACCGGATTAGGACATAGCTATAGACAAAAAAAAACAGAAAAATCTGTTGAAATACCTTTAGTGGGGTCGTTTGATGTGAAATAACAGGTTTTTCAACTCAAACATAAGATCAAATTGTTGCAAATGACACAAAGTATTTGAATGTTAAATAATTCCAAATTCAGTTAAAATAAGATAACTGAGTTTGGCATGAGACCGACGATTGGTCAAAACTTTGTCCATTCCTAAAACAAATTAACAACAGAGCCAACAAACTTGCAGGAAACTTTTTTTTCTGTTCAGAATGTTATCAGGGGACCAGAACGGTAGACTAGATGTGGGATTATGTATGTTTGGTCATGGGTTCAGATCCAGGTCAATGGCAAAGTTTTGGGAATAACCAATATAAACTCTACCAATTTTCATTTGAATGTACTTGTACTAGCATGGCATTTTGATAAATATTATTGAACTTGGCACCAATTATTGTGGATTTAGTACACCATTATTAATCACCACAAAATTACGTGATAACTACAGTTTTTGACAATTTTCTGTCATTTATCACATTTTTTATAATATGCACATTATCAATGGAATTGGTTTCAGATTTTCCTCAAAATAAATATTTTGCATTTTGAAGATGTTTTCTAATGCTTAGTCTTAAGAAGCAATCACTACAGGATGCTAGGAAGTATTGATTGTGGAAATAATGGAGTGTCCCGATTCACCAAACTGTGGGGCGAATTGGGGCAGTGGTTTTTTGGGCGCTGAGCCTTGGCAATTTAAGATATCATTTCAAGCTCCTATGGATAGTTAGACCTTCTGCTGGGACACAATTTGACACCAAATTTCGGTTTCTGAATTGATTTTTGTCCATTTTATAACAGAAAAACTTCCAATTCTGTCCCTATTCACCCTCATATTACGAAATTTGTTGAACTGTTCAGCTTGAATAATATGCGCGATTTATTGAACCCTTCCAAACATGTTTTTTTTTTACATTTTATGAAATATACTGTGAGAGAAGAACATTTTTTTCATGTTTATCATTATTGATTATTCAAAAGTACAGAAATTATTCAGATTTTATAAGGTAATCAGACATTTTACAATTACCTAACTGCAACCAGATATAAAAGTTACGATTGTAGAGAAATGGAGAGATGATTACATCTGAAAAATAATACTGGATGAAACTACTAGAGTCACTGTACCCAACCGGAAATCAATAAGGAGCGTAACTGCAGTTACGCTCTCAAAACGTCCACCATGATTATTGTCGATTCAGAAGTTTGCAGGCACCTTACTGGACTTGTAGTACCAATTGGAGCTGCTTATACTATTCCAGATGTCCAGTGTACATGTAAGAGCAGTCCTGATGCCATTAATTGGTCAGAAGTTGCCTGTAATTTGACGAATTTGCGTTTGGAGTCAAGGCCGTTGGGAGCGTAACTCAAATTTTTGGGAGCGTAACTGTAAATTGTGTTTTGGGATTAGGAGAATAACTGAGTGAAGCAAAGGCTTTGTTGGCTGGAGTATGGCGTGTTTCCTTCAACATAGATACCATATTGTGGACTGCAGTATCTATCAGTACATATATACAAAGTTAACTTTGTATGTTCATGCTTTTTGGGGAAAGGGGTGGGCATATTTTGCTCAAATTTTAAGATCCAGATTTATATGATAGAGCTTGGCATATCTTGGGAACCATTGAATTTCAAAAATTCTTATTTGATCACCTGTGTGAATATTTAGTCTTCTTTTCCGAATCGCATCTCAGCATTCAACCCCTCCCCCCTGCCCCTCTGATAAGCATGGCTTGGTGGATGTACAGACCAGCTGGATAGTATATATCTGTCTATCTTTCTATCTATCTATCTATCTATCTATCTATCTATCATCTTCATCTATCTATCTAGGGGGGAGGGTTTTCTAGTGGTAGCATGCTGGGCTGCCAATCGCTGGGTCCAGGGTTCGAGTCCAGCTCTTGCCGGGTCACCTGGGCCTATGTTGGACGGCTGTTTCACTCATCCTTCGCCTCATTGCCGTGCACTCCCCTGTCCCAATTAGCCTACCAAGTGCATAAATACAGGACATAAAGCCCAAATCATACATCCATCCATCCATCTATGATGTGATAAGGATGGCAGAGAAATGTATGACATTTGCCATTCTAACTTGTGGCCTTAAAATCAGAAATATGCAGCTCGAGTGATCAACCTGGCATCGTCCATTTTCTTTTTGTTTCAAACTGAAACGTAAACTCGCAAAAGCGCGCGAATTGCAATGCAAAATTTTGTGCAAGAGCCTTTTTTGTGGTCAGGGAAAACTTGTTTCGAGACAGGGAAAAGTCAGGGAAAAGTCAGGGAATTTCAAAATCCGACTGGATTGCAAACCCTGCATGGTGACATCACTAGGAAAAAAATAATATGTTCTCAAAGGCTGGAAGAAATCACTGGAAATGCTAATTTCACTCACTGGACAAAGCTGCATTGTAGGAAATCAGACATATGCAATTAATGTATTAACTGTATTGTCATGCATCAATTTAAAATACAATTAAGGTCTTCTCTTTAGTTGCACCAGATGTCCAGAATTAGAAGTTAATCTTAAGATATTACGGTGGCCTTGCATGCCTAATTGTACTATCTGTCACCTACTAGACCTAGTCCTAAAGTTATTAAAATTTTTGTCAAAAGTTTACATTTATTGTTCTTTTGGTCCCATCATAGGCCTTATACTCGCTTTAAATAGCTTCTGGCTAATGTTTCTATCTCTATCTTGGGAAACTGAGCTTAAAAAATATCTTTGCATCTTGCAAATTTTTTATGCCAGAAATTTGCATGCAACAATGTTCAATGTCAAAGCACCTCAATTAGTGAAGGAAAATAAAATATTTAATACTTTTTGAGATTCATAACTTCATTACTGGATATGTATCACAAAAAGCCAAGAATAGTCTTAAAGGCATGTCCCATAGATAAGGTAAACTGACTGATAATTAAATTAACTGACAGGAAAATTTATTTTGACTGTTGTACTTTATTTATTTGGGATCGGTCATCTGAGACCAAGGCCGAGGCCATCAAAATGTGGCCTCAACCCACCTCAAGGACGAGACCCGCCGCGAGGACTCCAACACTGCTGCCCTCATCTGCCTAAACAGCAGACTGATTTATCAGTCCAGGGTAATGCAACATTATTTGAGGAACTGCCAAATACCAGTTACCATACAATATAACTGATCTATCAGCAGTTCAAGAAACTGGGGCCAAGTGTGGTAAATTTACCATTCACCAGCCTTTTAAAGTGCACTAGGCAGCACAATATAATTAGGTCTGGTGAGACTCAGCAACCTTAAACAAAATGGGAATCAGGAATTTTGATTAGGGTAAGAGCAAAGCAAGATTTTTGTCTAACATACGAAGGCTAGCCTGCAACAAATCAGATTTCCCAATTAGTCAGGATATATACTTAAGGTATATGATACACCGTTATAGGGGTTGTTTAATAAGGGAAGCAAAGTAATTGGGTCAATTTACATTCAAGACATGTCTTTATGGGACTGGTTTGTGATTTTTTCTGATAAGGAACAAGTGGCGCCATCTATAATAAAAAGCTGTTTGCACCAAATTCTCAATTGTTATGCATGTGACTCCATCAACAACAGGAAATTAACTTCTAATGTTCATTTATGCAAAATATTAGTATTTTAACAAAATGTATCTTAAAGATCACTTGAAGATGTCCTAGGCTCATGTAGAGCCCAGAACCATGTCAGCCGCCTTCAGTCAAAGAAGAAATTGGGGCTGACTTTTTCTGCTAGCAGAATTTTGTTGGCTGCAGCTCAAGCTGACTTTTATCAGCAGACTTATTGCGTTATTTTCATGATATGTTCACAGACAAATGTGTAAAAATTCAAGTAGTTCATTATCCCTGAACAGAGTGCAGTCAAAGGTGTGCGAATTGCAATCAATTACAACCACTAATTGCCATCCTGAGACACAGAAGCAAGGGCCCTTCTCTTATCTTCTCAATTGCAATTAACCAAGTTTACCTGATTGCCTCACAAATAAGGCCACAATTGCCACAGAGATAATTGAGTTAATTGGCTTCAAGCTTGAAGATGTCCTAGGCCCATGTACAGCCTGGAACCATGTCAGCCACCTTCAGTCAGCTCACTTGAAGAAATTGGGGCTGACTTTTTCAGCTAGCAGAATTTTGTTGGCTGCAGCTCAAGCTGACTTTTGTCAGCTGACTTATTGTGTTATTTTCATGATATGTTCACAGATACATGTGTATTGTGTAAAAATTCAAAGTAGTTCACTATCCCTGAACAGACTGCAGTCAAAGGTGTGTGAATTGCAATCAATTACAACCACTAATTGCCATCCTGAGACACAGAAGCAACGGCACTTCTAATATCTTCTCAATTGCAGTTAACAAATTTTCCCTTGATTCCCTCACAAATAAGGCCATAATTGCCACAGAGATAACTAAAAAAAAAAAATTCTTTATGAAATGTAATTTATCATAAATCATGCTCATATACATATTAGTAGGGTAAGCTTGGGAGAGTTGGGACACTTTTTACGTTCTTGCGCCTCCTGCTGACAGTAATGATTAGGCTATATAAAGATGCTTAAGGTTAAGGCCACACATCTTTAGCTTCTCGGATCCTCTCAAGGCCCTTTTTCTAGGGTCGGTTGGTAGGACAAAAAAAAACTTTCATAATGTCAAAAATTTTTTTTTTTTTTTTCCATTTTTTTTTCCATCGGCAGGAAATCTATTGTGTCGGCGGGTCCGCGAAGCTAAGAATCAATTATGTGTGGCCAAATGCATGTATTGCATCTAGAAATATTTAAGAATATATCTGTAGGATTGCATTGCTATATGTGCAAGGACATATGAACTACAGCCCTATGAAAATTGTAAAAATATTCCCCATTAAGTGGGAGACTTGGGCCATTCAGAGGGAGACTTGACCCATTGTAATATGTCTGGTTCGGTAAAGCTGTACTTGAGGCCAAGTTGGGGGCCCCGGCAGATAGATAGTTTCCGGGCCAGGACTCAGCCCCTATTGCATGTACATGGATGAAATTTGGTACACATGTAGCCTGTATGGTCTATTTGTGTATTTTGATTGTCTTATTGATGATAATTTGTACTTTTTGAAATATTGAGAAAAATGAAAAAAAACTTTTTTATTTGTTTCCTGACTAGGACCCAGCCCCTATTGCATGCACATGGATGAAATTTGGTACACATGTAGCCTGTATGGTCTAGTTGTGCATTTTGATTGTCTGATTGATGGATATTTTGTAATTTTTGAAATATTGAGAAAAATGTAAAAAATAAAGTATTTTTTTTCGTTTCGGGCTAGGACTCAGCCCCTTTTACATGTACGTGGATGAGATCTTTTACAGATGTAGCCTAAATGGTCTAGTTGTGCCTTTTGAAGGTCTAATTGATAGATACAATGTATTTTATACCTTTTGAGATATTGATAAATGTGTATGCACATGGATGAAATTTGTTACACACGTCACCTATATGATAAAGTTGTGCCTTTTGTGGGTGTGATTCATCAAATTCTATACATTTTGAAATATGGACCAAAAAATATTAATTTTTTTTGTATCCGGCCAAAGCTTGGCCATCATTGCATGTCCATACATGAAATTTGACATAAATTACCTATATAGGGGAGAGTGGGGCCAGTTGAACCGGCAGGCCAGTTGAACCACCCTTGATTTTTCATTGGGTGGAGCAGGCATGGGAACATACATACAACCTTGTGTTAGGCCTCATTAGGCTAGTCTTTTCCAAGTTGATCTTTTGGCTCCGAGACATATGGTAACAAAACTATCAGACTTTTTTAGTTTTTCGCATGAAAATTGTAGGTTGTCACATTGAGATTGGAGCTTTCATAGCATTTTAAATTACTTGGTCTACAGGGATGTCATGCCATCATAAGATAATGTATTATGTGTACATGGAAACCCACCTCTTTAAAATGGTGTCCTACAACAAGGGTACAGCCAGGCTGTATACAGCTACATGGAGGTCACAGTGGGGCCAGTTGAACCAGAGGAGTTTACGGTAGTTCATCATTATTTTTTTTAATCAAATTTTTTATAAAATACATTTACAATGAGAAATACTATTCAGTAATACTGTTTTTCTGAATGGCCCCTTACAATAGATTAAAATACATTAAAAAAAATTATTATTAAAGTTCCACCATCGACTGGTTCAACTTGCCCCAGGTTATTATTTGGACAGAAAGATATAGGTGAGACATGTCAAATTTAGTCTGAACATGCTATGGCCCTAGCTGAACATGTCAGCAAAAATAGAGGACTGCAGCCCCACACTTCACCCATCATCCTTCCAATGGTTCAACTGGCCCCGATGAATGGTTCAACTGGCCCCGGGAGTGGGGCTAGTTGAACCAACTTTTTTTTTATTTTTTGGAGGCTCATATGTCGGCCGTGGTGAGATACACACCAAAACCTAAAGTTGGGGTGTTTAGACAACTTTTTAAACTACCTTTTCCATCTTTGTTCTCCTTGAAAGCTGTAAAGGTAAGCATACAGGAGAGAAATTTCTAAAATTTGGTTCAACTGGCCCCACTCTCCCCTAATATTTTATTGCATTTTGTTGGTCTGCTTGATAGTTTTTTTCAATGCTTTTTGAAGTATTCCAACTCATAGCTCTGAACCTATTCCTTGTTTATGCATGAAACTGGTCCATAATCTGTCTAGTAAGGTTTCCATCATTCAACATACCCTGGCAGGCAGGCGGGCATATGGCAGGGCATATACATAATTTAAGACCAAGCTTGGGCCACTATTGCAAATACTACATGCAATTTGGTTCACATCAATGGTGTCCTTTAATGGTTTTTTTTTCGCTGAAGGTTTGCAGCCTATGTTTTTAAGTAATAAAAACAAACATGAACATAAACTTTCGGTAAAATTATTATCCTGAACTACAACTGAAACCAGCGATCTTCAGCAGTTGAATCCGAAAAAGGGCAAGCTTGGTAAAATAGACCAAGCTTCTTGAAAAACCATGCATGGCATAGTCATACCCATGGATAGCTGATATTCCCTTCTGACAGAAGAACAGACATTCATTTCAAATCAAAAAGATTGTGCCCCCTGAAGACTCTTTAGTGGGTCTGCCACTGGATACACAATGATTATCACTGAGGGAGTCCAGATAAAAGGGAGTGATGTAGGTTATAAATAAGTTTAAAAAAATTAATGCAATGTAGGCTTGTGATTTTTGGCATAGTGTCAGATACTTTGGCACTCAGACGCCTCCATTCAGACTAAAGTGCATTTATATATTGTTAAGGGCACTACAAACTGTTTTCCAGTAATTCTCTCTCAAACGGAGTCACGCAAGGAGATATCTGTCTCCTAATAATTGCAGCTTTTATCGTGTGAAGTCTGTTGCTTTGCAGAGACTCACATGTCAAAGAAAAAGGTTGTACTATTACAAGTGCAATTGACAAAAATAACGGTTATATAAGCTTCATCTTTTTTAGTTTTTTGGACATTGCATGTGTACCAAGTGATGTTACATGCGTGTGACTAACTCCGACTCTTTCTCAGAAATATTTGATGTTTTTGTAAAGATCTAAAATAGCCTATAGGTTATAAAAATACATATTGTCTGTGGTTATTAATGTTCGTACAATTAGTTTGAGAGAAAGTGTTAATCACGTGTGTAGCATATGACAGCGATGTAGGTAATAAATAAGTAAACTGTAGAAATAAAGAGTAACAAACAACATCATCACAATTGCCCGAGTCCTATATTTAGAGTTCATTGTAACTTGCTGCAGTCTGCAGAGTGGAGCATTGTCTTGCTGTGTTGTATCTGTCCCCGGTGCAGCCAGTCATGTCACTCAGCACGAGACTGTGATGGTATTCTGTTGCAGTTCCGGTCAGACAATTGCATTTTCGTGTAGCAAGGCTTGTCTCTTGCAAACAAATATTAACCCTGTGTGGCCCTACACACTTGTATCAGTGTCTGGGTTGATAAAGAATTGCTTAATTGAGTAAATGTATTTATTTATAATCTATAAGGTTATGCAGCAATGATAAGGAACAAGTGGCGCCATCTATAATAAAAAGCTGTTTGCACCAAATTCTCAATTGTTATGCATGTGACTCCATCAACAACAGGAAATTAACTTCTAATGTTCATTTATGCAAAATATTAGTATTTTAACAAAATGTATCTTAAAGATCACTTGAAGATGTCCTAGGCTCATGTAGAGCCCAGAACCATGTCAGCCGCCTTCAGTCAAAGAAGAAATTGGGGCTGACTTTTTCTGCTAGCAGAATTTTGTTGGCTGCAGCTCAAGCTGACTTTTATCAGCAGACTTATTGCGTTATTTTCATGATATGTTCACAGACAAATGTGTAAAAATTCAAGTAGTTCATTATCCCTGAACAGAGTGCAGTCAAAGGTGTGCGAATTGCAATCAATTACAACCACTAATTGCCATCCTGAGACACAGAAGCAAGGGCCCTTCTCTTATCTTCTCAATTGCAATTAACCAAGTTTACCTGATTGCCTCACAAATAAGGCCACAATTGCCACAGAGATAATTGAGTTAATTGGCTTCAAGCTTGAAGATGTCCTAGGCCCATGTACAGCCTGGAACCATGTCAGCCACCTTCAGTCAGCTCACTTGAAGAAATTGGGGCTGACTTTTTCAGCTAGCAGAATTTTGTTGGCTGCAGCTCAAGCTGACTTTTGTCAGCTGACTTATTGTGTTATTTTCATGATATGTTCACAGATACATGTGTATTGTGTAAAAATTCAAAGTAGTTCACTATCCCTGAACAGACTGCAGTCAAAGGTGTGTGAATTGCAATCAATTACAACCACTAATTGCCATCCTGAGACACAGAAGCAACGGCACTTCTAATATCTTCTCAATTGCAGTTAACAAATTTTCCCTTGATTCCCTCACAAATAAGGCCATAATTGCCACAGAGATAACTAAAAAAAAAAAATTCTTTATGAAATGTAATTTATCATAAATCATGCTCATATACATATTAGTAGGGTAAGCTTGGGAGAGTTGGGACACTTTTTACGTTCTTGCGCCTCCTGCTGACAGTAATGATTAGGCTATATAAAGATGCTTAAGGTTAAGGCCACACATCTTTAGCTTCTCGGATCCTCTCAAGGCCCTTTTTCTAGGGTCGGTTGGTAGGACAAAAAAAAACTTTCATAATGTCAAAAATTTTTTTTTTTTTTTTTCCATTTTTTTTTCCATCGGCAGGAAATCTATTGTGTCGGCGGGTCCGCGAAGCTAAGAATCAATTATGTGTGGCCAAATGCATGTATTGCATCTAGAAATATTTAAGAATATATCTGTAGGATTGCATTGCTATATGTGCAAGGACATATGAACTACAGCCCTATGAAAATTGTAAAAATATTCCCCATTAAGTGGGAGACTTGGGCCATTCAGAGGGAGACTTGACCCATTGTAATATGTCTGGTTCGGTAAAGCTGTACTTGAGGCCAAGTTGGGGGCCCCGGCAGATAGATAGTTTCCGGGCCAGGACTCAGCCCCTATTGCATGTACATGGATGAAATTTGGTACACATGTAGCCTGTATGGTCTATTTGTGTATTTTGATTGTCTTATTGATGATAATTTGTACTTTTTGAAATATTGAGAAAAATGAAAAAAAACTTTTTTATTTGTTTCCTGACTAGGACCCAGCCCCTATTGCATGCACATGGATGAAATTTGGTACACATGTAGCCTGTATGGTCTAGTTGTGCATTTTGATTGTCTGATTGATGGATATTTTGTAATTTTTGAAATATTGAGAAAAATGTAAAAAATAAAGTATTTTTTTTCGTTTCGGGCTAGGACTCAGCCCCTTTTACATGTACGTGGATGAGATCTTTTACAGATGTAGCCTAAATGGTCTAGTTGTGCCTTTTGAAGGTCTAATTGATAGATACAATGTATTTTATACCTTTTGAGATATTGATAAATGTGTATGCACATGGATGAAATTTGTTACACACGTCACCTATATGATAAAGTTGTGCCTTTTGTGGGTGTGATTCATCAAATTCTATACATTTTGAAATATGGACCAAAAAATATTAATTTTTTTTGTATCCGGCCAAAGCTTGGCCATCATTGCATGTCCATACATGAAATTTGACATAAATTACCTATATAGGGGAGAGTGGGGCCAGTTGAACCGGCAGGCCAGTTGAACCACCCTTGATTTTTCATTGGGTGGAGCAGGCATGGGAACATACATACAACCTTGTGTTAGGCCTCATTAGGCTAGTCTTTTCCAAGTTGATCTTTTGGCTCCGAGACATATGGTAACAAAACTATCAGACTTTTTTAGTTTTTCGCATGAAAATTGTAGGTTGTCACATTGAGATTGGAGCTTTCATAGCATTTTAAATTACTTGGTCTACAGGGATGTCATGCCATCATAAGATAATGTATTATGTGTACATGGAAACCCACCTCTTTAAAATGGTGTCCTACAACAAGGGTACAGCCAGGCTGTATACAGCTACATGGAGGTCACAGTGGGGCCAGTTGAACCAGAGGAGTTTACGGTAGTTCATCATTATTTTTTTTAATCAAATTTTTTATAAAATACATTTACAATGAGAAATACTATTCAGTAATACTGTTTTTCTGAATGGCCCCTTACAATAGATTAAAATACATTAAAAAAAATTATTATTAAAGTTCCACCATCGACTGGTTCAACTTGCCCCAGGTTATTATTTGGACAGAAAGATATAGGTGAGACATGTCAAATTTAGTCTGAACATGCTATGGCCCTAGCTGAACATGTCAGCAAAAATAGAGGACTGCAGCCCCACACTTCACCCATCATCCTTCCAATGGTTCAACTGGCCCCGATGAATGGTTCAACTGGCCCCGGGAGTGGGGCTAGTTGAACCAACTTTTTTTTTATTTTTTGGAGGCTCATATGTCGGCCGTGGTGAGATACACACCAAAACCTAAAGTTGGGGTGTTTAGACAACTTTTTAAACTACCTTTTCCATCTTTGTTCTCCTTGAAAGCTGTAAAGGTAAGCATACAGGAGAGAAATTTCTAAAATTTGGTTCAACTGGCCCCACTCTCCCCTAATATTTTATTGCATTTTGTTGGTCTGCTTGATAGTTTTTTTCAATGCTTTTTGAAGTATTCCAACTCATAGCTCTGAACCTATTCCTTGTTTATGCATGAAACTGGTCCATAATCTGTCTAGTAAGGTTTCCATCATTCAACATACCCTGGCAGGCAGGCGGGCATATGGCAGGGCATATACATAATTTAAGACCAAGCTTGGGCCACTATTGCAAATACTACATGCAATTTGGTTCACATCAATGGTGTCCTTTAATGGTTTTTTTTTCGCTGAAGGTTTGCAGCCTATGTTTTTAAGTAATAAAAACAAACATGAACATAAACTTTCGGTAAAATTATTATCCTGAACTACAACTGAAACCAGCGATCTTCAGCAGTTGAATCCGAAAAAGGGCAAGCTTGGTAAAATAGACCAAGCTTCTTGAAAAACCATGCATGGCATAGTCATACCCATGGATAGCTGATATTCCCTTCTGACAGAAGAACAGACATTCATTTCAAATCAAAAAGATTGTGCCCCCTGAAGACTCTTTAGTGGGTCTGCCACTGGATACACAATGATTATCACTGAGGGAGTCCAGATAAAAGGGAGTGATGTAGGTTATAAATAAGTTTAAAAAAATTAATGCAATGTAGGCTTGTGATTTTTGGCATAGTGTCAGATACTTTGGCACTCAGACGCCTCCATTCAGACTAAAGTGCATTTATATATTGTTAAGGGCACTACAAACTGTTTTCCAGTAATTCTCTCTCAAACGGAGTCACGCAAGGAGATATCTGTCTCCTAATAATTGCAGCTTTTATCGTGTGAAGTCTGTTGCTTTGCAGAGACTCACATGTCAAAGAAAAAGGTTGTACTATTACAAGTGCAATTGACAAAAATAACGGTTATATAAGCTTCATCTTTTTTAGTTTTTTGGACATTGCATGTGTACCAAGTGATGTTACATGCGTGTGACTAACTCCGACTCTTTCTCAGAAATATTTGATGTTTTTGTAAAGATCTAAAATAGCCTATAGGTTATAAAAATACATATTGTCTGTGGTTATTAATGTTCGTACAATTAGTTTGAGAGAAAGTGTTAATCACGTGTGTAGCATATGACAGCGATGTAGGTAATAAATAAGTAAACTGTAGAAATAAAGAGTAACAAACAACATCATCACAATTGCCCGAGTCCTATATTTAGAGTTCATTGTAACTTGCTGCAGTCTGCAGAGTGGAGCATTGTCTTGCTGTGTTGTATCTGTCCCCGGTGCAGCCAGTCATGTCACTCAGCACGAGACTGTGATGGTATTCTGTTGCAGTTCCGGTCAGACAATTGCATTTTCGTGTAGCAAGGCTTGTCTCTTGCAAACAAATATTAACCCTGTGTGGCCCTACACACTTGTATCAGTGTCTGGGTTGATAAAGAATTGCTTAATTGAGTAAATGTATTTATTTATAATCTATTGTTCATGTGTAAGCATTAAACTAGTATGTAGGCCCTACAGTGTACCAGGTTCTGACTGCAGGCCAAAAGTTTGCAAACAGTGATGCCCACTACTGCATCAGCTTACATACATCAGCTAGTGGATGCATGGATTTTATCTATGCAAGTAAGGTACATTATAATAGGAAAACAGATCATGTGGGTAGTTCACGTAGAAAGAGCACACAATTTCCTTTATTACTTTCAAAAACTGCAGATCAATCCAAACAAGTGGCAAACATCTCAATCAACTAACTTAGGCCAATGCTTACTCACTTTGACACATTCCTATATTTGAGAGCAACCTTCGAAATTTAATGCTTTATTTACAAATTTTCCTCTAATATTGTTCTTTACCCTCATATAGGTCATTGCCATAAAATTAACCAGTGCTTTTTTAGTATCTGGCACAATATAGTTTACCTGACAATTTTTGTATCACCAATTACATTGGAATTTAAAGTGCTCTCCCCTTCTGCTATGCCGGAATCTGCCACTGCAACCCTGCCTCAGTCACACACTCTGCAGTCTCCAGTCTCCAGTCTCCAGCCTCCACTCAACCCGGGGACAACAGCAGTTGAACTGAATCCAAACCAGCAGTTCTCCAGCCAGTACCCCAAGCATGCTGTCTACCAGCCAGTCCACTTTCATTGAATTTCGATTTCTATGGATTGCTATATCCTGTTGTGGTAATCATGTGAGATAACAGACCCACTGTGGTGAAAGGAAGTCTAAAGGACCAAGAACAGTGTGGCCAGAGAACAGCCTATACAATTGAGCAATTATCTGAAGCTGGCCGTGTATGCATGGAAGCAATTGAACTGATTCAGCAGACCAGTGGAACCTTGCCCTCACCAGGTCATCCCCCTATGAAGGACAATAGGTTGCCAGCCGGAACTTGCTCTTAAAATAGCTTTGGCACATTGCAGATTTGTGTTTTGTATAGCATCTCATGCAACAGTGATTTGAACAAGCACTGATGTCATGTATGATTGGACCAGTACTTCGAATGGGAGGTGTTTGGTATTTCTCAGTTCAAGGAATTCCTTTTCAGAATATGAAATGAATAGGACTCTATAGTAGCCGTGGATGGTCAAAATGTAACTCAAGTCTTCCAGGAATAGTCCAAAAGCGCACTCTTGACAGAGGATGAAACATCAGATTCTGTCTAATATGGGTGGCCAGGGCTGTGAATCAAACCCAGTGTCTAGAGAATAGCAACTAAGCATGCTACCACTGAGCTGGGCCAAAGGCCCTGAAGGATACAACCAGAAGTACTTGCAGATGAATGCATGTATGGGGCTCTACAGTATGTCCTGACATTAGGGGGATAGCGATGAGGTAAAGGATGATTGAAACGGTGGTCCAGTTGACCTAGCCAAAGCAGGCATCGAACCCTGGACCCAGCGATTGGCAGTCCAGTGACCACCAACTGAGCTAGCTCTACCCACTGAGATGCAGTTGCAGACTTCTAAAGCAAATTATTACCTCAACAAATAGAACTTGATAAAAACCAGAGTGCCAAATGACACACAGTCCACACACTGTACAGTGTACACAATCTACCCCATGGGAGGTATCTTTTACTTGCTCAGCATAAAATCTAGACACAGAAACAACTTTGCAAGAGGCACATTCTATTGGCTCCTCCAAGAGACATCAAGCTAGGATGTTGCTCATCAAAGTCAGCAAATAAAGTGTTCCTAGGACATTAGCCTCTGCCCAAAATCAGCAATAGGATTCGACTGTCCCACAAGTCCAGCAAATATAAAAGAAAGTGCAAAACTAGTGGGATACTTTATGGTCCAGTATACTACATTATGTACATTTCATGTGGATGCTCTTTTCTTTAGCTGTCTGGAGCAGATCTGTTGTGTGGTTTTTTTTACACATTACGTACAGTCGTCATAGTCTCTTCTATGGTTATGGAGTTATCCTTTTTCTTCGTAAAACAAAAGATATTATTGTTTCAATAAAAGAAACTTCTAAAATTATCCAGCCTGTGCTAGTGTGCCAAATTCAGGAAATCAGTGATGTACGCCCAAAATTATGGCAGTTTATATCATGGAATCTTATATTCCCTCAATTTCGTCTGAGCGGAGAAGACGGACGAATATCGAATGATCTTTCACCTTATCGCTGTGTTATCCTGCCATACTATAACCCCCAGAGTACATAAATACTAGACGCAAAGCCCAAATCATCGATCGACAATCAGGGCGTTACAGTGTAGCACTGTACAGTCTTGGGTTGCTCTTTTCGAAGCCCAATCAGACTACTGCAATAAAAGTGGCTCACACTAAGTCCAGAATTGCAACTGATTCAGTATGTAATGTACATTTCATTTGGTAGCCCATCCCTTTAGTGCCAGAGGTGGATTAATGTTAGATACATTCCAATGGCAGTAATAGATTGAGGATTCAATTGAGTCTATGTAACTTGTGAGTTGACCTGCTCAGCCCGAGATACCAACAGACAGAAGCATAAACTTTGAGATAAGACATCTGTGGGCTGGTAGCTGTATGGGCTGGTTGGCAGAAGCGAGGGCAGGACTAAGTTGTATCCATAGTGGCTTTGGCTCCAATGACCCATGCACAAAGCAGAGTACACTCAGTTCAGGCATAGATCTGGCAGTCACATTGGAAAAATATGCAGACAAAATGGTCCGATACCAGTGTAGTCTGTGACGTGACAGGACAGACAGGACCAAAATTCATTACAGCCGACATGGCGAGTGGTCAGCATGTCACTTCACGTCCTTTTTTTTCATCAAAATTAGTGGTCAATTTGTCATTGAACAAACGTGACATCACCGGTGAGTGGCGTGACTGAAAAGATAGCAGTTAAAATGAAATTGTACAGGGATATGGACAGACGATTTAAGCTTCACATCCTGCATTTATGCACTTGGTAGGCTAATTAGGACAGCAGGATGACGCGACAATGAGGTGAAGGACGATTGAAACAGCTGACCAACATAGGCCCAGGTGACCCGACAAGAGCAACGCTCCCCCTTGTACAGGGATATGATGTCACACAATACATTTTGAACATTTCGATAATCATTTGCGTTTCCACTACAGTAATTCGGATGGTTCTTTAAAGGTCAAAGCTAAATCCTGTGTCTGAAATAGCAGAGGAAATTACGTATCCTGAATTTAATATCATCTGACAAACGAAAGTGTTGCCTAACTTTCAACACATACATAGTTTGTACATGTATCAATGCCCGCTAGCATATTTTTTGTCCATTTTACATTAGATTTCTTGCAGTGCAAGCCGGCACAACCAGTAAGACAGGGCAAACAGAGTGGAGTTGGCTTAGAAAGCAAAATGAGCCTGCAAGTCATATCAGTGCAGAGCTATGAGAACAAACACAATATGGGAGCAAAATGAGCCTCACTCACGTATTTAACTTGGGAGACCTCAATTCAGGCAAGTAACAAGGAACCAGCCAGTTGCACTTGATAGAGCAGCGTTGTAGCAAATATCAATATTGGGACATATTTAGCCGGCCAAGCCAATCGCATTGACCGGCTCTATTGACTTTATCGACAGAACAGGGTAACGGAGTGTCCTATCCTTTCCGTGTGGCTGACTTGAGTCGTCCTGGCTCCTCGGGGACCACTACAGATGAATTCCGCAGGATTCTACATCTAGACCGATGTGTATCCGCCATCTGCCTGTTTTTTGGCCCCAGGGAAACAACTCTGAATCAGCTACAACACACACTCTGTGACTTGGCTTGGTCAGGAACGGTTACGTTGGTTGCAGGATGAATTGGACTTGAAGTCCACCATTTATATGAGCGCAGCTCATGGCTGCCGAAGGCAGACATGAGTGAAGATCACTTAGCTCCTATAACAACCTCCAATGACATATTTCAGGGATTTAAATCAACATGTGTATCAACATTGGAAATAATTATTTCTATACCCCTGATTGTAAGAAGTGACTGAAAATTGAAAGTCAACACAAAAGTTAATGACTTAAATGGCTCACCAAGTAAGAAATCATAGCAACACTTAAGGTTACATAATCTTCATTAACTATCAACAAATTATGTAACATTCTAATAGTAAACAGTCATTTCTGAATAGCTATAGTTTTATTGATCTCAGTTATGTAACATCAACAATTTCACACAATAGATCCAAATTTAACAATGATTTGAATTACACAGCTGTCTGCAATCTATCAATCTACTTATCTATATTTATCTATCGATCTATCTATCTATCTATCTATCTAATCTTATCTATAGATCTGATCTTACCTATCTATTCTATCTATTGCCCAGTCCTTTAAAAAGATAAATTGGCCTTCTGCATGGAAAGTTGAAGATAATGCAGTAGTTCTATGACAATGCTGCGCGAATTTCATGGCAGTGCCATTTATATATTACTGTAGTTCAATTGGAAACTCTAATACCAATACCGGGTATTCTGTGGTATTGGCACCAAAAAGCAGTATCGGATCAAAGACTCCATATGTAACCAATGTTGTTGGTATTGAAAAGGCATCAGTGTTAAAATACCAGCATCGGGTCACCTTTGGAAATGAAACATCAGAACATCTCTAATCTCTAATAAAAGGAGTGGTGTTGATGGTTTCAACAACCATAGATCTAACTTTATGCATCAATTTGAAAGTGCACCACCATCATAATCCCATTCATTGAACAGATTACGCTACATCCCACGTTTTTACACCAATAAGGTCTAGTAGATAAGTCAGGCAGACTCTTACAATTAAGGGGAGGTCCACTCTGGGTACACGGTGAAAAAAAAGCCTAAAATGGGTTTTCTGGAATGGAAGTAAAGCCTGTGCCTCACAAGTTTGTTCTAATAATGCTTCAGTCGCACGTTACGGAGGACTTTTGGTGTCGGCAGGCTAGGATTTAGTGGGAATTTAGATGATTTTTTGATAATTTTTGACATCCCGCCGGTGATTTTTAGCGAATCAGCAGAACCAAAAGTTGATACATGGCGTTTCTAGAAATGGGGGGAACTCCGCCATGGAAGTAAAAAGATTAGGCTAGTTGAAACTTTTTTTCCAAGCTGCCGAGGAAGTGCCAGAGTTTATCTCAATTTGTCGATGTCGCGCGGGCATTTTTCGATTGAAAAACATGATCGGTGGGATACAGGGCCATCTCCTGCCCCTGTGGAACATTTGTGCTGCTCCTGCGGTACATTTGCAGCCTGGCTGACAGTTTTGGCAGCCTCGCCGATGGTTCTTGCAGCCTCGCCGATGGTTCTTGCAGCCTCGCCGATGGTTTTTGCAGCCTCGCCCAGCTTTGCAGTCTCAACAACAGTTTTGCAGCCCCACAGACTTATGATCTTTCCCCGCAAACCTATTTTGCTCCACCAATTTATGATCATACCCCGCCACTCTATGCCTCCAATCCCTTTTAAATTAATTATATATATAGTCGTTTTCTGTCGCCAAATTAGCCAATTTTCTCCTAGAAATCATTTTAAGCTGCTCCGCCAGCGCCGTAAGTCCTCCGTAACACGCCCTGAGAATGGGCCTAACTGCAATAGTGTACACGTGCTAGTGCTACCACTGATGTGGGCCTCCATTCATTACAATGGTGGATGATTAAATTTGGCAGTTCTTGGACATCAATGATGTAACTACAGGTCATATCTTTTCAATTTAAATGAGTGGGCTGTTTGTCATTTAACAGAAGAACAGCACAAGACGTCACTGGTGAGTCGCAAGTACATGATATTGCCTCACCAAATTTATATACATCATCGACTATAACATCGCAAGTATAGGGATATTTCCTCACAAGGACTTTGGTGTATTTTGTTAATCACTTCATTTTATAATTTACGCCTGGAACGTGCTCAATTACAATAAGTTTCTCATGTCGGTAAGTTTATATTGATTGTACATCCAGAACTCACAGACTAACTAGGTCTGACAAAGGCCATACAATAGGGTGAAGGCAGACATCCACTAGATTCCCAATGGTTAGAGCTTGAAGGACTATGCCACCAGCAGCTTTAGTGTTCTTCGTCAATAGTAAACGATAACTTGGATGAAAGTTTTGTTTCTTTAATCTATATATTTTTGTTGCCATAAAAAAGGGTCTTGTTTCTGCCTTTAGAAACATTACCTTCATGTACACATAGTTGATTTAGTAAAATTTGCTAAGTAATATTCATGATCATATATGTTACCACCCACCACAAAGACAAGACAGAACAAAATGGTGTGTCCTTTTCACATACAAGACACAAACATAGGCTGCGCAGCAGCAAACCTTCAGCGAATAACACCTTTAGAAGATTACAATAATATCATAAAATTGGTGTGTTTACGAAATTGCTTATAGGTATGCAATAGTGGTCGAGTAGTGACCTTCAATTATCTCTATTTGCCCACTGCCCTGCCATCTTCCCATCTGCTTGCCAGGATTTGTAAAATCAGGAAAAGGCCTTATTAGACTAATTTACGCACATTATGGTATAGTTTCATGCATGTACAAAGTATAGGTTATGAGGTATCGGTTGAAAACCAAAAAATATAAGTCTGTTGTCATTTTCTGAAGGTTTTCCAATGATTCATAAAGTGTTATATGCATCAAAAGGCACTGCTACATTGTATAGGTGACTTATTTAGAAAATTGCATTACTGTATATGCAATTGTGGGCAAGTTTTGGCTCCAATATAAAAAAAATTATTTTAAATATTTTTTCTCAATATAACACTATAGAATAGCCATCTGTCAGACCACGAAAAGGCAGAAATAGACCATATAAGCCACGTGTGTACCAAACTGCATCCATATATATGGAATAGTGACCGGATGATGGGCCAGAAACAAAAAATAAATTTTTATTATTTTTTTCAATATTTCAAAAAGTATATAATATTTTCCATCAGATCTTTCAAAAGGCACAAGTGGACCATATTGACCATATGTGTACCATACTTTATCCATGTACATGCAATAGTGACCGAGTCTTAGCCCAAATAACAAAAAAACATATGTTTTTATATTTTTTCTCATTTTTTCAAAAAGTATAGAATATCTGTCAATGAGACCATCAAAAGGCACAACTAGACCATATAGGCCACATGTGTACCAAATTTCATCCATGCACATGCAATAATGACCGAGCCTTGGCCCGGAAACGAAAAAAAATTAATTTTTTATCTTGTTAATTATTTCAAAAAGTATTTAAGATCTATTCATCAGACCATCAAAAGGCACAACTAGACCATACAGGCTAGATGTGTACCAAATTTCATCCACGTACATTCAATAGAGGCTGAGTGCTGGGCCGGAAACGATCTATCCGCCCGCCGCCCGACCGCCCGCCCGCCCGCCCGCCGGCGGACGGACAGCATTTTTACCCATGTGATTACAATACCTTCTTCGAACTTTGTTCGCTGAAGGTAAAAAGTCATGGATATAAATTTCACTTCCCACACAGACACTCTCTGTGAGAAAATTGCATCATTTCATTACAACATTCTTCTTATGGGAGACCAAACTTAGACCAATAAGGATTCTGAGAAGTGCAAGCCATAACAAGAAACTATGGACTTGTTCTCCCTTAGTAATCTCATAGAGGATCCAACGTATATCCATGGAAATGGAAGATCCTTACTTGACCTTGCTTTGACAACAAACAACAATCATTGTTGTGATGGTTATAATGCCATGGAGATTTCTTGCAATGATGGCCACTGGATCATCCTGGCCATGATGTAGGCCTGCAGGCAGACCAACCCCCACGAACAAAAGCAAGTTAAATACTTCTATTAAGATTTTAAGACTGATATTAGTGGAGTACCTACCTCTCTAATGTGGGCCCAAAACTGCTTGGTCAACCGAACTTACCTAAAAACATCAAAGGTATGCTCTACAACTCCGTAAAAACATTACCGAACAGTTCGTGGGAGAGGGGGGTTCTTACAGTAACAAATTGACTATTCATTCGAAGAAAATCCTTTAATTTAACCCACAATTGTGATTTTTCCATATAAATATTACCACCGTAAAAGCTCAAATGACATGTTCATTACATTCTTCACAAATGAAATATTTAATTTTTGTTGGAAAAAATAAAACAGATCTCATCAGCACTCCATGAGACAAATATGTAATCAAGCAACAATTATTTTACTGCAAATTGGTAACTTGTTCAATTATCAATGGCTTATTGTTATCTCTCTTGTTTCCATTCGTTTTGTTTTGTACCAAGCCTTGGAATAACTATACTCCCTTAAATATGGGATATAAGCAGCATTAACAGCACTGATATCCGATTTTGGTGCTACTCTGAGATTTAAGGAGTTCTTTAGCCTTGGAAGTAAACTTTAAGAAATGCCCTGGTCATGGGTTGATCATTCCGTTTGACCCAGGTCTTTGTGTGGTTTGTCATATTTTTAATACATTAATTTTGCTCTCGAAAGTGAGTGGTGCACTTACATTTGCAAGATAATTATATGACCCATTTAAAGCCAAAATATCCCTGATACAAATTTAATAGCCATGGCAGGAAAACTCAATGGCTATGATATAAGAATTGCCTGAAGGATGCACGCAATACCAGTGATGTTATAGCCATCACCATAAAGCTTGCCGGACATGGACTTCAATAGTACATCATCAAGGGGTGCCCACACCCAATGCCATTATGAATAGAGCAGAGGATATACTTACTTTTGCAAGATTATAACTCCCATCTAGCAGTAGCCCTGAAGAACATGTTTTGGGAGAAATGCATTTTGCATTATGAATGTGTTTTATACTAATTTGTTTATACATCCTAAAAATTCACATTTTTTCCTACTGACTGCACCATATTGAATCTTAAATAGTAACTCTTAAATTACACTCATTCAATCTTCCTCTGAAACTAAAGAAGTGATTTTTATCTTTATACATCGAGAAAATGGCCACCCCTGATTGGTCCAGAGAGAGTGATGGTATGACAAACACTTAATTAAGATGTCATAGGTACCTTTGGTGCTGTCACAATGATGACATCATACATCAAAGTGAGGCTGATGGCTGTCTCTCACTTTTTTTTTTAAATTTTGCTCATTTAACATCAATTTTTACCATGTTAATCTTTGTGGAAAAGCTTCTAAAGTAGTGCCGTCGGCAGTAAAATATGTAGGATACCCAAATACAAAATTTCATCAAATTTGGATACAAATTGTTTTTAAAATCTGGACAAATTCTCCCAATACCATGTCAAAATTTCATGATTTTGAATGGGAAGGCCCTGACTCATGTTATGCATGCATTCTCCTACCACAGAGTTTGACTTCACTCTTGGTTAGGGAGCCCTGAGTCATGAGGATGTATGCATGGGTCCAAGAGCTAATCGTACAGCTGGTTGGCAGAGTGGTTATGGTGTCAGCCTGCTCCGCTGAAGGTCTTTGCCTGCATGGTTAGAAACCCACTTGGGGGACACAAAATTTTCCGTGTATCTTCATGAGCAAAATCCCAGCTGGATGTCCTTCGGATGAGACATTAAATTGACGGCCCCTTGTATCAGTATCTATGCTGGGCAAGTAAAAGATCCCTCACATGGGCTAAATGTGTAACATGTTGAGGACTCCTGCTCTCTTTCATCTCATCAATCAACCCTCTTGAGCTCCCAGAACTGGGCTTAGAGGGCTGCAATTACCATACATGCATCTGTCAATCTATCTATTTAGCATTAAGGTGGCTCGCTACTAGTGCAAAGTGGTCGTTAGCGCACATTGATGCGCAGCCAGGCAGGCCCTATCTATGGTAACGTCACCATTCAGCTGACACAGCTTCAAGATCTTTCTTTAATACTTGGAGTTTCATGCGGCGGCCGCTTCGTTTGCGATTTGCTCCACTTCTATTGGGGTTAGAGACTCCTCGTTTGAAGCATTAGATGCGCGATGAAGAGGACTACATACAGCCGGAGTTTCAGCTTGATAATCAGAATAGAACATTTTTACAAGCGATTTTCGACGAACAGGTCTAATTTCTCAAAAATGACTTAGAGATATAAATTATTTTTTATATCAAAATCATTCGCGGTAGGAGACCTTCTCTTATTCATTTTATTGTTCCTCACAATATTTGGAAATAAATGACAAAGAAATGAGAAATCCTATCTCGCCAATTTTTTTTAGCGCCATGGTTTATAAAAAAAGTTAAAATTGTCAAAATCAATATTTTCATTCCTAGCCCCTTGGAAAGCCCTTTAAACTAAATATATTTCTTTGAAATTGTAAACAGCTTTTCCATTGAAGTGTCTTCTTTAATTTGACAGGGTAAAGTTCACAGTAAAAAAGTTAACAAAAAAATTTAGTTTTTCAGGTTTGCGTGAAATGACTTTCTTGTACATAACCTCAAATATTTTGAAAAAAACGCTGGATGCGACCCCCTTTTTTTACATATCCTTGCTATAAACTACATTTTGGACCATTCTAAACTATTTAAAAAAAAATCCTATCTTGAGTATCGAGCCACCTTAAGCTCCAGCTTTGATTTTCAATTGGAGTCTGAGTCGGAAGTCAAAAATTAGATAGATGACCCCCGACTCCTAAAAATAATTAATAAAAATTACAAAAAATAAATCCCAAATATTACAAAAAACTTCCTAAACAAGTGTTCGTCTACAGGATCCTATGAAAACTTTTAGAAAGTTTTCTTCGCTGTTAACCATGTAATATAGGTGTGCAATAACGCCAATAAGCGGAATTAGTAGTCGGAGTCTAATTCAGGAGTCAAAGCAGTCGGGAGTTGGAGCGGTAAACTTATTACCAGACTCCGAAGCCCTACATGCTAGTAGATATGATAGGAAACATCAGTGGTATGATAAAAACATTGTAATGGGCTAATGATACAGGCAATATTAGTGTTGTTAGATGTGAGAGTGAGACGTGTTTCTTTGGAATTCAATGGCAATTCATTGAAAGGTGTACTTACTCTCAAGCAGCTGTACATTCTTTTGCACTTTGCTACGGTACTACAGTTTGGGATCCTTTTAACCTTCAGCTAACAAAGTTCGAAGAAGTTACAGTAGGGGAGAGCGGGGCACCAAGAGCCTCTTTTCTCATTTTAAGCTCCTGAGCCTTAAATGTTTCAATGGTGAATAGCTGTTTGCTTTATATAATCATAGCCAGACCTCCTGGTTACAATATTCAGTGTTGTTACATTATATTGTTTCTTTTTAAATAGTCAAAACATCATCTTTCATATAACACAACACTTATGTAATATTTAATTCTCTACGTGTATTAAAATGCCATTCTAAAGTTTGAACACATTAATACTCTTTCAATACATCAGCCCATGAAAAGTCAATTCAACCACCAGGAGCAGCACTGTAGACTGATGTCTCCTTGTGGTTAATGTTGACAATGGCCCGAAGCCATGCCCCAGCCAGCTGCCTTTGAGGCCCAATGTGCCCAATAGTACCCCATGGGATTATTAGGAGCTGCTGCCGCTGGCAGCCAGCTCCTTTTGTATTTGTGCTCATGATCTGTGAGCCACTTGAAAATGCCCCAAATTTTTGTGAAGTTTTCTGGACTCCCCTCACCATTCCAAGGGTTCATAACTGAAGGTTATTGTAGGATATGTAAACTAGCATTACATGTGGGTAAATTCCATTACATTCTTGCTTTGTAGAATATGCTACAGGCCTCATAAATCCTGTAATTTAGGACTCTGCAGCTGGCTTCATCATTTAAAATTGGTGCCATTTTAGTCTGTGACAGGACAGGTTTTGGGTCAGACCAGTCATGCACTGTGCCAGACTGCCAGTACAGGTGTTAACCAGTCCATTCAGTCCCCCAGTCCTGTTACAGGCTTGTTTGCTCAGTGATGCATGAACAAAGTGGGAATTCCCCTGGTCTGGGGATTCCCCAGATTCACTGCAATTACAGTGCAATTTAATTGTAAAATGTTGGTTGGCCTGGGTTTTACTAGCAGGGTTGGATTTAAATACAAATAAACCAACACCTATCTAATAATTCTAAACATACATGTACTAACACAGTCCAACTAAATCAGTTAAATGTTTAGTCATATACATATATCACTAAACAAGGCCTTAACATCACATGTGAGTCCTAAGTCTCACACCTCCTTACACCTGACTCTGGTTTGTTTTGGTATAATTCCCCTTCCCTTTGCCAAGTCAGTTTCTGTGATCTCAACTCTTTGTAATTCACCAGACAATTTGTTACATTTTTACCTTCAGCAAACGAAGTTCGAAGAAGGTATTGTAATCACTTGGGTAAAAATGTTGTCCGTCCGCCGGGTGGGCGGGCGGGCGGGCGGGCGGTCGGGCGGCAGGCGGATAAATCGTTTCCGGGCCAGCACTCGGCCTCTATTGAGTGTACATGGATGAAATTTGGTACACATATAGCCTGTATGGTCTAGTTGTGCCTTTTGATGGTCTAATTGATAGATATTCTATACCTTTTGAAATAATTGAGAAAATATAAAAATTATTTTTGTTCGTTTCCGGGCCAAATCTCAGTCACTATTGCATGTGCACTTATGAAATTTTGTACAGATGTGGCCTATATGGTCTGGTTGTGCCTTTTGATGGTCTCATTGATGGATATTCTATACTTTTTGCAAAAATTTGGAAAATAGAAAAATATGTATTTTTTAGTTTTTTGGGCTGAGACTCGGTCACTATTGCATGTAAATGGATAAGGTTTGGTACACACATGGCCTATAAGGTCTAGTTGTGCCCTTTGAAAGGTCTGGTGGAAAATATTAAATGCTATTTGAAATATTGAAAAAAAAAAGAAAAAAAATATTTTTTGTTTCTGGCCCAAGACTTGGTCACTATTGCATGTACATTGATAAAGTTTGGTACACATATGACTTATGTGGTTTAGTTGTGCCTTTTCATGGTCTGACTGATACATATTCTATACTTTTTGTAATATTGAAAAAAAATATTAAAAATACTTATTTTCTTATTGGAGCCAAAACGTGCCCACTATTGTATATACAGCAATACCATTTCCTACACGTATCACCTATAAAATGTAGCAGTACTTTTTGACTTGTATTTAACACTTTTTGAATGATCGGAAAAAAATTGGTGCATGCATAAAACCGTACCATAATATAAGTAAATTAGTATAATAAGGCCTTTCCCTGCTTTTACAAACCCTGGCAAGCACACAGGTAGATCGCAGGGCAGCAGGCAAATAACAGATAATAGAATGCCATTACTCGACCACTGTTGCATACCTATAATATACGGAATTTGGTAAACACACAAATTTTATGATGTAATTGTAATCTTCTAAATGTGTTATTCGCTGAAGGTTTGCTGCTGCGCAGCCTATGTTTTTCTCTTGTAATTTTATATATATAATATACATGTATGACCAATAAATTTTGATATTAGATCATCAGAGGTTAGATTAATTCATTATATCATTACTTGCTTGTTAGAACTGCAGGGAAGTTCAATAAAGTAAAATTTTTAGAAGATAAAAAAAAAAAAGTCTAAAAGTTATAATGTTTCATGGATGCTCATACAATAGCCACCCCTATTGCAATGCAACATTGCTCACAATGGACATGTACGGCCTTTGTTTGAATAGAAATTGAGACAATAGCCAGTGTTTGAATAGCAGTTTAATAGCATTCAAAATAAATCAGTGTTATGCCATGAAAATATTGTGCTATTTCATATTATTAGACAATAGCACAGGCATTTGGTCAGTTAATCTAAGTCACTTTCATAAAAATGGACCTATCTATCTATTTCTCTGTGTATCTATCTATCTATCTATCTATCTATCTATCTATCTATCTATCTATCCATCTTTCTGTCTATCTATCTGTCTACCTACCCCTCTATATTTTGCACAAATGTTTTCTTTTTCTTGTCTAAAAATCAATTTAATTCTCAAGCAGCAGGCTCAGCAGCTCCTCACATTCTGCTCGCAGTGTGAATTCTAGTTTTCCATTGAGCTTACTGGTGTGCCCATTGGGCTTATTGGTGTGCTCCATTTGGGTCTATTGGTGTACCCATTCGGCATACGTGCCCATTGGCCCTGTGTCACTGCGCGGTTCCACTTCATGTCACTGTCACTCGTTTCATCATACAGGAGTCTCAATGCCCGTTACTCGGCTGCCCGTAGAACTGGGCGAGTCTATTTTGATCTTGATGTCAGTGGAGAAGGCTGGTTTAGACCCTCCTTGATTGGCCTTAGCTATGACCTGCTTGAGGTCAATCTCAGACTGGCTGACCTGTTTGTTTTTGAGGGCATCGGCACTACGGCTCGACAAGATCCTTCCTTCGGTCAACGAAGGTCTCTGCTGCCCTCCGGGAGGACACTGGCCGGTGCTGATGCGGTCTAAACACGAGAGTGAGCTTGAGATGTATGATTGCGGATTGCTACCTTTACACCTCGCCAGCTTACTGTCTACATGGTTACTGTCATTGTTGTAGTGGCACACGACTAGAGGCTTATTTGGATAGTCCATCAGAGGCTTCGCTTGGTTTTTAGCCTCGTCCAAATCATCCTGCCCCCTCGCCTCCTCCCAAAAGCATTTAATTTTTCTCCGTTTCATCTCCAACCGAAGGAAGATTGCCCCACAGATGGCGATTATTAAGGAGGGCCAGAACATTCCATGAATGACGTCATTTCGGCTATACTTCTTCTCCAGGATGACGTCAAGACGTGTGCGACTGTCGTAATAACAATTGAACTCCTTCTCTCCAATGGCCCTGTAGGTGGCAGCCTGAAGCGAAAAATAAAATCAACTATTAAAATAAAGTTAACTTAGTTTTACAGTTATGATATTATGAAAAACAAGGAATCATAATTATTTACTGGCTGGGAGCTTTTAATGATTGAGCGCATAGATAGTGCGAGGACATATCACCAGCATAAGTAATTTAAGAGAATGTCCAGCTGATAAAAATATCTTTAATTTACAAAGCAAGAAGGTCACATCTAAATACTTGTTTGTCACATCCCCACTCCCTTGGTGAATAACCTATACTTATTATCACCCTGCACAAATACACTCTAAAAAATGCCGGGACAAAATTGGTTTTTTAGATTTTTGAAAAACCAAATTTCAATGCAAAACCAACATGGATTTTTAAAAAATCCATGTTGGTTTTGCATTGAAATTTGGTTTTTCAAAAAACCATTTTGAATCTAAAAAACCAATTTTGTCCCGGCATTTTTTAGAGTGTATTACAGAAAAATAACAAACCTGTTTTTCGACATTCTTCCTGTTGTCTTCAGGCAACTTCAAACAAATGGCATAGGAACACTGAAACAGACAAAGCAATTCATTAGGCCATCAGCTAAGTGGTGCATTCAAGAAAACCAAATAATGAATGCTCTTTCCAATATCAATGTGGCCCTTGGCCAAGAGGACAGTCTCCATTATGGCATTAGCCGAGGGCTTTCATAAGTTATCGGGTGACTGTCTTTCATACATTGTATTTTTCTACATAATATTATACAGGAAAAATTGCTGTCCAATGTACTTGTGGCTTTTGTCTGGGGTATTTGCATTTGAAACAAAGGAACAATAGACTATAATTTCCACACAGGAGCATGACATCATGAGGTCTTATGCCAGTGATTGGTCAGTTGCCGCAGCTGTGACCTGGAGCTGAGAGCATGACATCATGCTTGCCAATCTGGCCAGTTACCAGCCCATGAAATGAAATGAGTGCACAGTGCACACTGTTGAAAGTAGATTTTAGAGACACCATATCAAATATCTAAGGTGATCTTAAAAGCCATCAAGGTGACAAAAAACTATAAATTCTACTTTAAAATCTTTTGTCAATGATTGTCAGAGTAAACACAGCCTTAAATGATATATTTTCTCAAGTTCATGATCCTTTGCCATTTACTAGGATTGTATAGACAGCCTGAGAGTGCATATTGAATTATCTCAAGTTTTACCGCCCCATTAATTCGTGGGTATGAATCACAATATTGCTGGATTTTAAAGCCAACTCATTTTGAATTCAGACAAGCCAAGTCTATTTCCACACCAACCATGTTGCAGTTGATAAATCTAAGCATTCAACATTCGACGATTGTATAAGAGCTGAATTGGGCAGTCAGAAATCAATGACGAATTGGCACTTTTAAAATTTGTACCAAGAACTGTATTTCAAGCAATTTAAAACTTCACAATTGAGAAGAGGATTTTTCTTCACCACATCATTACATCTGCCTCGAGCAGGAAAGTTCACTCTAAAATATTTCAGACAAAATTGGTTTTTTAGATTTGTTGACCAGGCCAGAAAAATACAATCGAAAAGTCTTGTTGTTATATAAATTTGTCAAATAACCTTCAGCTTAGTAGCAGCAAAGCTCTTTTTTTTTAAATCCATGTTGGTTTTTTGCATTGAAATTTGGTTTTTCAAAAAACCATTTTGAATCTAAAAAACCAATTTTGTCCCGACATTTTTTAGAGTGTTGACCAGGCCAGAAAAATACAATCGAAAAGTCTTGTTGTTATATAAATTTGAAAAATAACCTTCAGCTTAGTAGCAGCAAAGTTCTTTTAAGACAAAACATATCCTCATCACTGATCAATCAATCTTCTAATAATTATAAATAACTATTAGTAACTTGATCTGGACCAAAACACTTTGAGAGCTTTCAAAAATGTTGAAGATGACAGAAAAGTTGAAGTAGATTGTTCAGCTGTCTGGCATAACACAAGGCTGTTTACTGAGTCCTCATGTCTGTATATATTCATGGAGAAGGAATTGTTTGGGAAAGCAGCCAGGATGGATTTGGCCGTGTCTTCCATATTAGAAGGAGAACAGGACAAGGAGAGATACAGATCTTGATGGACAATCCACCCTCCTATTCCAAGATGGATTTGCAAGGAGAACTGCATGGAGTTTTCTGTGGAAACTATGGCTGTGTCTGTGCATCCATAAATGGTGAATATGCTTACTTATTGTGCAGACACCAAAGCAACTAGAGCCAACAAGGATGAAATTAACTTTCTCTTTCACAGTAAATCTAATATTTGTTTTTCTACACACAAGAGGAGGAGTATGCCTGTGCGTCAATATTCCAGTTTCAATCCAACACAAAACTGAATATAGGAAATGAAAGGTAAACAATTCCACGATCAATAATTTTGATAAGGCAGGAGAAGATGCTATATCCACATCAATGATTCCACAACCAAGCAAAGGAACCAATATGAGATCCCTAATAAGTAAATGCAACGCCTGCCATCATGTTTGTTGAATAATTGTAAATTCCATACAAGTACAATTAGTACATATATACACACACTGTATAATGTACTCTAAAAAATGAACCTAACACAACCTTGATTTCTGTTAATCATATCTTCCATTTATATCATTCCAGTCAGGGTTTGTGAAATACCAAAATATAAGGTGACCACAAAAGGACGAAAAACGTCTTTGCAAAAACTACACTGGTCGTTTCAAATTCAAAAACATTTCACATTTCAAAAACCAAGGTTGTCTTTTTTTAGAGAGCATCCAATGGACTATCGCGATCTTGTAATATGCTATGCAATCCTAGACATCAGAAAACAGACTAAGTAGTTCAACTCTCTATAAACCACATCTCTGTAGCATGTAGCTTCAAAATTGATAGGCCTATACACTGTAAAATTTAAATTTTTAGTCAGCTTTAATGATTGAGTGAGTTGGTTGCACAATTCCTTTCAGCCAGCATAGCTTATTGTTTAAGTCTTGATAATTAATCTCTCTGTTGTCATTACTAAAAACAACAAGCTATGTTACCTCAAAGGATTTGCGCAACTATCTCACTCAATCATTTAGGCCTAAGCTGAATCAATATTTCAAATTTTACAGTGTACTTGTTCTTCGTTGAAAAAGTTTTTTTCTCAAACTACTCAGTCTCTAGATATGTATGAGTCACAGCAAACAATAAACTTTTTTTTTCTTTTGCAAATTATCCAATACACACAATCTGCAGCAGACCCTTCACAACATGTTGATACAATAAATACAATAACCATCTACTTGGAAGCTGCGGAGTAGCCTAGTTGATGGACATCAGACTGCAAGCCTGCTGGGCAATACTGGGCAATGCTGCAAAGCTGGCAATGTGGTTCTCTATTGATATACCATAGAGAGTGCATTAGCAACTGAGTTGTGGACAAGGTCTCTCACATGTGTATTGGATGTTCTGTGAGTCCCCCTCAGGGTGTTTATCATGGCATCCATGGACATGTGTCTACCACCTTGCCAGTGGGTGGTCCCAGTTGTAGCAGGGTGGAGTAGGTGGCTGTGTGAACGTCTTAAGACATTTTTCTCAGAGACCATGTTGTCAATACACAGATATTTATGTGGTACATTTATTCAGCAATCACTATCCATATTTTGCAAAATAATTCGTATAACGAATCTATATAAAAGATTTGAAGACTTGTTTAGCAATTAACTTACAACTACCCAGTTTTGGTACACTTAAAACGTTTGTGCTTGTCCATGAAAATTATTATCTACTCCCTTGTATTTCTGTTGTATAGTGAGTGTTTCCAAGTAGCTGGTACTGCTTAGAATTATTTTCCTCTCACTTCTGTGACCCCCTTTCAGCGGCATGTCCCTATAAAAAGCTAAATTTCCCTGTTTTTTTACTCTAAAATTGCCTTGTGGGATGCACAAAACAATGGGACCCTTTACAAACTATATATCAAATTGTCTGTTGAAAAACAAGCTATCACCTTATGCAAGTTGCAACAATTAAGAATAAATATTCAAAAACATATAAGCTCTAGAAGCAAACCGAAAGTGAGTGTACACGTTCCCGTGCTACAAGCCTGTAAGATTTCCTTTTCCTTCATGAAGACTCCACAGTCATGGCTAAATGCAGGGTGGTCACCCTTACAATTTACGCAATGCGATAACCTAGAGCATGGTTTAGTGTGTGGGTAATGGTCTCGATCACGACAATTGGCACAAATGCTCGATTTTCGACATGTTTCACTGTAGTGGCCATACATTTGGCAATTGAAACAGCGTTTCGGATGTGGAATGAATGGACAAACTGTGCAATTTTCAAAGGCTACAGGTACTTTCTTTGGCACTTTCTCATTCTTGAATGTCAGTATCAGCAATTCATAACCTCTTCTTTGGGGTACACGTCTGAAATGTGTAATTTCATGTTTGTGAAACCATTTTGCTAGTTCACAGTCAGTACATTTCTTGCTCTCTTTGGAGAAGATAATGCCTCTACTGGGTTTCTTAAAAGGTTCAATGGTGACTTGGGTATTGCCTATCTGATGGATAAATGTCAATTTCTCTTTTTGTTTCTTATCCAGTGGTTGAAGGAGGAATGTTCAGTTTGGTTGGCGCTTTATACCGTCTGCTACTCTGTGGTCACTCTGTTCAGCAACAACTTCATATAGAACAATAGGTGACAAATCGTCCAGCGATTTCTGATCTCCTCTTATGACAAGCCAATTTTCAGTCTTCAACATTTGTGGGGGGCAGTCAGGGTCAATCAAGTCATCTGAGGATGTTCTTGTCCATTGGAATCTTGGTAGTCCAGTGGCTAACTTTTCATACGATCCGGTTTTGAAACTTGGTATTTGACATGACCATTGATATTCCCTTGTAAGGTAGGGGACACACCGTGTATGCGCACTGTCTCATGTTGGCCACTAAGGATAGAGGTCATCTCCTTAGTGTTTCTGCCCTCCGCCACGAGGAGGCCCGAGACCTGCAGGAGGAAATTTATAGGGTTTTATATGGCTTCGGCAGTCAAAATACAGGAAAATAAAGAGCTCTCCGGCTTCAAAAGTATCGGAAATTAATATCAAATTCACTGGTCGAGTGCTCAACCAGCGACTCGGCATATCAAAAGAATGTGTTGGATTGGACTTTACAGGTGTTGAAATAAGATACATTGGTATGTTAACCAAGGAATGAACTGGAATTCTGGTGTTCTCCCTGACATACTCCCAACAGCAACACTCATCTTAATGTCTCATGAAAAGATGGAAATTCCAAATTGATCAATTTAATGTCATGAAAATAAAGGGATTTATAGGAATTTTTGTTAAAAAGTTTGAAAATATAGGGAAATATAGGGAGCAAAAAATATATAGTGAAATACAGGAATTTATAGGAAATATAGAGCCGCTGGGAGACTCAACTGTGAGCTACCTAGACTGATGTCAGCGACAATTTATGACAACAGAATAATTGAAAAAATATGCATTTAATACAGTAATTAATCATAAGTTCAATATTTTTAAAAATGTATTCGTAGCATATTTCAGTCAGCAAGAAATGGCACGGCAGGAAATGTCAGAATCTTTATCTGAAGGACTCACTTTGATGTTTGAAAACCAAGAAAAATGTGACGTGGCATTCAAAGTGGACGGAGAATGAATAAAGGCTCACCAAGTCGTCCTGGCTGTGGGAAGTGTAGTCCTTAATGATTTGTCGCAAGGTTGGAGTCCTGAGATGGAACCGATTCTGATCAACACAATGGACTGCAAGTCTTTCAAAAGTGTGTGTGTGTTTGGACGGAGAATGAATAAAGGCTCACCAAGTCGTCCTGGCTGTGCGAAGTGTAGTCCTTAATGATTTGTCGCAGGAAATGTCAGAATCTTTATCTGAATGACTCACTTTGATGTTTGACAACCAAGAAAAATGTGATGTGGCATTTAAAGTGGACGGAGAATGAATAAAGGCTCACCAAGTCGTCCTGGCTGTGCGAAGCGTAGTCCTTAATGATTTGTCACAAGGTTGGAGTCTTCTAGCCCCCCCCCCTCTGGATCCACTTCCAAACAACTGTAACGAGGGATGAAAATGAGAAAAATATTGACCAGAATGACTTGTCTGTGGTATATCAATACATGTTTTCCTTATCTAGCCATGTTGAGCATCTATATTTTGAAAGTTTGCATTTGTGCAGGTGGGTTGAATTTATTTCCACAAACCAGGCCTCCCAGCAACTGCAACAAAAAATATAGGGATTTTATAGGAAATTTTCAATGAAATTTATAGGGTTTTATATGGCTTCGGGAGTCAAAATACAGGTAAAATAAAGGGCTCTCCGGCTTCAAAAGTATCGGAAATTAATATTAAATTTACTGGTCGAGTGCTCAACCAGCGACTCGGCATATCAAAAGAATGTATTGGATTGGACTTTACAAGTGCTGAGATAAGATACATTGGTATGTTAACCAAGGAATGAACTGGAATTCTGGTGTTCTCCCTGACATACTCCCAACAGCAACACTCATTTTACTGTCTCATGAAAAGATGGAAATTCCAAATTGATCAATTTAATGTCATGAAAATACAGGGATTTATAGGAATTCTTGTTAAAAAGCTTGAAAATATAGGGAAATATAGGGAGCATAAAAAAAAGGGAAATACAGGAATTTATAGGAAATATAGGGCCGCTGGGAGACACAACTGTGATCTACCTAGTCGATGTCAGCGACAATTTATGACAACAGAATAATTGAAAAAATATGCATTTATAGCGGGGCAGATTTGTCATGAATAGGTGTGTAATATTTCATTTATACATAGAAGCATGAAACTTGGCACAGAGTTTAAAAACATCTTAAAGAATATATTTAGATAGGGAGCCACTTAACATTTGACCTGGTTGACCCATGGCAGCCATTTTCCAAAATGGCGGCTAACTTTCTCATTTTCCTGCCTTCTGTTGAGTGCCTGTAGTATTAAAGTGTGAAAACTGTGCTCATTATTCCTTCCACAGGTCTAAAGATCATTATCAATTGATTTCCAGATTGATCAGAGGAATTTTAGGGTAGTCAGGGTCCATATTTTTAGAACTGATGAAGAAAATGTATCATTTTCGCGGTTCCTCATAGTTTCATGGAATATCAATTGATTTTTTAACAGCCTACATATTTGAATTCCCTGTGAGAAGAGCTTTCAAATGAATGGTCGCATCAATAGTTTCCGTGAATTCTTTGTCAAAATTAAAGAAAAAACAAAATCTTCATAAAACATTTCATTTTCATTTTTTCCATTTTCGTACCAAGTTTACGAAACCCATTGATGCGGGTACTCATTTGAAAGCTCTTCTTGTCAGGAATTCAACAAACCTGAATAAAGTCCAGGCTACCAAAAAATGTTATAGTAATGTACTGAATACCTAGAGAAGCAAGTCAATATTTACATGTATTCTAATTATAGGAACTACTCAGAAAGCAGCAAAATGGAAAAATTGACCGCCATTTTGGAAAATGGCTGCCAGTAGCCACCTAAGCTAAATCTGAGGTGGCTCCCTATCCAAATATGTTTGTATAGATGTTTTTTAAGTGTGTGCCAAATTCCATGCTTCTATGTATAAATGCACTATTTTTTTACATACCTGCCCCGCTATTAATACAGTAATTAATCATAAGTTCAATATTTATAAAAATGTATTCGTAGCATATTTCAGTCAGCAAGAAATGGCACGGCAGGAGACGTCAGAATCTTTATCTGAAGGACTCACTTTGATGTTTGAAAACCAAGAAAAATGTGACGTGGCATTTAAAGTGGACGGAGAATGAATAAAGGCTCACCAAGTCGTCCTGGCTGTGGGAAGTGTAGTCCTTAATGATTTGTCGCAAGGTTGGAGTCCTGAGATGGAACCGATTCTGATCAACACAATGGACTGCAAGTCTTTCAAAAGTGTGTGTGTGTTTGGACGGAGAATGAATAAAGGCTCACCAAGTCGTCCTGGCTGTGCGAAGTGTAGTCCTTAATGATTTGTCGCAGGAAATGTCAGAATCTTTATCTGAATGACTCACTTTGATGTTTGACAACCAAGAAAAATGTGATGTGGCATTTAAAGTGGACGGAGAATGAATAAAGGCTCACCAAGTCGTCCTGGCTGTGGGAAGTGTAGTCCTTAATGATTTGTCGCAAGGTTGGAGTCCTGAGATGGAACCGATTCTGATCAACACAATGGACTGCAAGTCTTTCAAAAGTGTGTGTGTGTGTGTTTGTGTCTTACGCCTCTGCAGCACCTTATTGGGCTATATCGAGGCTTGCTAAATCAGCATTTTTTAATAGCATTTCCTAAAACTAGTAGCGGGGCAGATTTGTCATGAATAGGTGTGTAATATTTCATTTATACATAGAAGCATGAAACTTGGCACAGAGTTTAAAAACATCTTAAAGAATATATTTAGATAGGGAGCCACTTAACATTTGACCTGGTTGACCCATGGCAGCCATTTTCCAAAATGGCGGCTAACTTTCTCATTTTCCTGCCTTCTGTTGAGTGCCTATAGTATTAAAGTGTGAAAACTGTGCTCATTATTCCTTCCATAGGTCTAAAGATCATTATCAATTGATTTCCAGATTGATCAGAGGAATTTTAGGGTAGTCAGGGTCCATATTTTTAGAACTGATGAAGAAAATGTATCATTTTCGCGGTTCCTCATAGTTTCATGGAATCTCAATTGATTTTTTAACAGCCTACATATTTGAATTCCCTGTGAGAAGAGCTTTCAAATGAATGGTCGCATCAATAGTTTCCGTGAATTCTTTGTCAAAATTAAAGAAAAAACAAAATCTTCATAAAACATTTCATTTTCATTTTTTCCATTTTCGTACCAAGTTTACGAAACCCATTGATGCGGGTACTCATTTGAAAGCTCTTCTTGTCAGGAATTCAAATATGTAATTTTTTTTTAGATTGATAAAGAATTGGTGTAACCATTTGTAACCGCGAAATCCAGTATTTCAATCAATATTTCTAACAAAAAGGATTCCAACAAACCTGAATAAAGTCCAGGCTACCGAAAAATGTTATAGTAATGTACTGAATACCTAGAGAAGCAAGTCAATATTTACATGTATTCTAATTATAGGAACTACTCAGAAAGCAGCAAAATGGAAAAATTGACCGCCATTTTGGAAAATGGCTGCCAGTAGCCACCTAAGCTAAATCTGAGGTGGCTCCCTATCCAAATATGTTTGTATAGATGTTTTTTAAGTGTGTGCCAAATTTCATGCTTCTATGTATAAATGCACTATTTTTTTACATACTCTAGTAGCTCATGGTAGTGGTGTACGCAATCATATGTCCAGAGCTAAACTCTTCAGAATTCCATTACTTATAGGCCTAGGTATGAAATTAGGTTGGTGTCACATTTCTCATAGGGGCCGAACTTTCCAAAATGGCCGCCGCCAATTTTATGTTGTTTTAAAACATTTTCTCAAGATAAGCGGGCCATATCTCGAGAACCGTTGGAGATAGGAGGTCGTGTGACCACTCAAAATTTGCAGCATGGCAATGTTATAGGGAGTAGTTAATACATCTTTATATCAAAATATCAATGGTTTTTAAGAAAATTGCAAAAAACTGATTTTATCAATTTTTCATAATTAATAATGTCCGTAAAAGCTGATAAATTAACTGTTTTCATAACAAACATTGATTCAGCACCAGTACAATACAAAGATAAGTCATTGTATATTCTATAAACATACACTGGACTTCTCAATTTATTATTAGGCATCAAAATGACCTTAAAGGTACAGTAAAATTATAATCAAACATCTTTTCCATAAATATATCTAACATTCGAAGCTCGCAGACAAATCTTGTTATACGGTGTTTTAACTTATCTTTTTTGCAATATAAAATTCGACATATCTAACATTTCTTTTGTTTGTATGTGCAGGATTTGGCTCTGCACCATGGTGTGGGGCATCTGCATGGTGTGGGGCATCTGCATGGTGGGGCCATGTCATCGGGTCTGCATGATACCGGCTGTATCACTGGTCTTAGACCAAACAGTGTTTCTTCATAAACCATATTGCAGTGGATCTGGGTTTGTAGTGAATGGACTGGTAGCTTACTGCCATATCTTGCACTGCAGATATGACCTCTTTATTGGTGGGATGCTAAAATAGTAATTAAATCTGCATGCATATTATTCTATTAGATTTTGGTACATTTCAATCCAGGAATTATGCTTCTTATTGAGAAATCCTTTCTGCCTGAAAGACTTGCCATTAAATGATGCCACAAAGATTCCTCAACCATGAGATTCCCCAACCAGGGAACCCCCAATGTCAATTACTAAATATGGTCACACAAGTGGATACGTTGACTTCGATTAGATTGGATCGCATTGCTTAGATTAAGCTGGACTGGATTGCATAGATTAAATTGTATTAGTTTGGGTTGCATGTGACTAGCTTGGATTGGATTCAATGGGTTGGAAGGGATTGGATCAGATTGAATTGTGCAGATTGAATTTTACTACATTTGACTGGATTGGATTGGATTAGATTGAATTGGCTTAGATTAGATTGGCTTAGATTAGCTTAGATTGGACTAAACTGAATTAGATTCGATTGGAGTGGATTGCATGTAGCTTAGATTTAGTTATATAGAATTAGATTAGATTGGCTTCTAAAGATGGGATGAAATAAAATTGGATTCAATTGGACTTGATCAGATTGGATTCACTTGGATTGGATTGGACTAGATGAGACTGGATATGATTGGTGAATGGTAAATAGTCAGTAATGTACTTGAAGGGATGATATTTTTTAAGTGTACCATTGCAGAAACTGCTTTGATTATTTTATCAGCTTTTGCTGCACAATGCTGATCCCACTTGAGGTTTGACTGGATAATAACTTCCAAGAAATTTGATATCACTGGTACTATTAATGGTCCTATGGTTTAGCTTAATAATTTTTCTGTATTTTAGAGAAAATCATAATTTTGGTCTTGTCCGTATTTATTGACAACTTATTTTGATTGAACCAATTTGATATCTTAATCAAATCATTATTAATAATTCGATAAGAGTGTCGAAGTCTTTGTCATGATATATTATATTTGTGTCATCTGCAAAGAGAATGCATTTTGCATTGACTGAAACATTTACCAAGTCATTTATATAGACAAGAAACAGCAAAGGCCCGAGGACAAAGCCTTGGGGCACCCCACATGTTATAGGTTTAGTTGTTGAAGTGGTATTCTTGTATAGATCTGACTGACTGAAATCTATTTGATAAACAGCTTCTGAACCACTTAAGTGCAACACCTCGTATGCCATAATTTTCCAATTTATCAAGTAGAACATCATGCTGCAAAGTGTCAAACGCTTTTGACAAGTCACGGAACAAACCAATGAAGCAAAGGATGATTGAAACAGTTGTCCAATATAGGCCCTGGTTACCCAGCAAGAGTTGCTGGATTAGACCCAGCGATTGGCAGTCTAGCGCGCTACAAATCCTTCCCCCAGATATATAGATATCTAGATAGATAGTCGAAAGTGACGTTTATGAACAGATACACGGAAAGAGAAACTAGGGGAGTCCTGCTTCAAAGTGCCTTGGGCATGTACTGTTATGCTCTTCTTGAAGTTGAGCAGCATACCAAATGGTTGAAATGGAGCTCAACCTTCAAGTTGTGATACTGCTCCCACCTGTATACTCATCAAGTGTGATGCAGACTGTTTTCGTTATGGCCAACAAAAAGAAACATTTCTTCTTTGGTGACCATTGCAGGAAGTAGCTCTTCATCCCCAAAGCCCTGGGGTAAGGAAAGATCCAAGGTTGCATTCAAGCCTGATAGCTTTGGACCCACTTCGCTGGTCATGTCACAACTGCTTAGTGCATAAATTACTGGGAGGTACATGTAAGACACCAAGTCGCTGTCCAGTTGATCAACCAGAATGTAAAGTGAACAGTTTTCTTTTTTTTGGGTAACCTCGAACTTCAAATAAACTTCTGTAGTTAACATGATTTGTTTGAGTAGTAAATGAGTTTGATCAAGACATCAGTATCCGGTGAAACCACTAAAACTGATTGAAGTCCGTTTCACAACACCATTGTCTATCAGCATTGCACTGGATTAGTACCAGTGGGAGCAGTATCAAAAATCAAAGGTTGAGCTTGATTTTAAACTGTGTGTATGCTGTTCAACATCAATAGAAGAGCATATAAATAGGGCACATCCAAAGTGCAAGATATGGCACCAACCTGCCAGTCCTCTAGCCACTAACACATATCCACTGCGAAACGGTTAATTAGGAAACACTGTTTGGTCAAAGACCAGTGACACTGCCGGTATCATGCTGGCCCTATGACCTGCCCCCACCGTGCAGATAGAAAGAACATCAAATTTGTTGCATTCTGTAACAAGGATCAGTGTAAAAATCCATATTAATAACTAGAATGGTCTGTGAGGTTCGAATGTTAGATATATTCATGGAAAAAATGTCTTATTTTAATTTTACCTTACCTTCAAGGTTATTTTTAGGCCTAACAATAAATCAGAGATGGCCAATGTATGTTAATAGAATTAACAATGACTTATCTTAGTGTTGTACTGGTGGTGTATCAGTGTTTGTTATGAAAAAATTAATTTATCGGCTTTTACTGACATTTTTGGCTCCGAAAAATTAATAAAATCAGTTTTTTGCAATTTTCTTTAAAAATATTGATATTTTGATATAAAGATGTGTTAACTACTCCCTATAACATTGCCATGCTGCAAATTTTGAGTGGTCACACAACCTCCTATCTCCAACGGTTCTCGAGATACGGCCCGTTTATCTAGAGAAAAAATGTTAAAACAACGTAAAAATGGTGGCGGCCATTTTGGAAAGTTCGGCCCCTATGAGAAATGTGACACCAACCTAATTTCATACCTAGACCTATAAATAATGGAATTCTGAAGAGTTTAGCTCTGGACATATGATTGCGTACACCACTACCATGAGCTACTCTAGTAACATACCTGCCCTGCTATAGATAATTTTCCGCACAATTTGGTATATGAAACTTGCTGTTGTACTTCCGTGCGGGGTTCATCCTGGAAATCTGTCTCCCTGTGGCCTAATGGTCAAGACAGCTTGTCCACTGAATGTGAGGGTGTGGGTTCAAATCTCACCCCGGGAACTCACTTTAGTCCGAGCCCATGGGACATTAAATGGAGGTGGGTTGTATCCAGTATTCTATGCTGGGGCAACTGAAAGACCCTGGGCATCCCTGAACTAATAGGTTATGTTCGAGACTCCCAGTCTTCTCATCTCATCATCATACGGCGGTCACCAAAAAATAAAAGTGCAGCTCCCTCAACACTTTCCCGAAGAATCAATCGGTGTGTTGGGATTTTTTGCGTTGTTGGTTAGGGCGTTTTCTTGTTTTCAGACATTTCTTTCTTGCCATCATGATCAAAACCTCCAAGGGAGAGGCAGGTGACCAAGCTGCTAATGGAACAAATAGAACCGGGCGAGTGAAAAATAGTTTGATGGCTGGACTTGATGAAACTGGAGTGGTTGGTAAGTTCGTTGTTGAAAATGACTTCACCTCTGCTCTCCTCAATCTCGCATTTGCAACTGAAATTGTTTGCCATATGGGTAATTTTGTGGGCAAGCAACCAAGATCTGTTATCCAGTGTTTAGGACAGGTGGAATGATCCTCGGTCCTTCCTGTCCACACAACGGAGAAACAATCACCATGATTAGTGCAGCTGGAGGAGTTGTAAAGTTCTTACCCGAGGCATCACACTTCAGTCCTTTGGCAAAGGTCTTCAACCAAATGAATGGCTGGCTGATAAGTTATTCAGATTACGCAATGGGATATCCGAAGGGTGCAATACTTGATGCTGCAGCTTCAATAATGCAGGAAATGCCAACAACTACTTGCGTTCCTGATTATCAGTAGAACTATATATAAGTTATGACATTTTATCTTGTTTTTATGTTACTTCTATTTAAAAGTTTAAACATACTAAATTACCTATACATATTTATTTAAACAATTGTTATCCCAAAAAATAAAAATAAACTCTCCAAGTTTAAACTAGCACGTAGAAACACATGTATCATATATGACTGCTAAGTGAGTGAGTGAGTTTGTGTTTTACGTCTCATCAGCACCTGATTGGGCTATTTAGAGACATACCCATCTTGGTTGATGGCATCAAGACCTTGAGGAGTCACTTTGACAGGTACATCTGCAATAATTTTCAATCCAAGATGTTTCCTTGCCTGAGTGGCATTTATGGCTTGTACCAATAAAGTACTGTCAGGTTGTCGATCGACTGAGTGTGGTGTTCCAAATTTCTTCAGCATTGTTGTGTAGCTAACAAATGGTGATACATCCTTCAGTCTTCCATCTTTGGACTTGATGTGAAATTTGAGACCTGTGGGGAGTTCTTTTTTGCTGTTGATGCGTGTCATTTAACTCTTGTCTGTGTGAGTTCGCAAGCCGCTTGCTGAGCTTTCTTGTTTTGTCGTCTTGGCGGGTGTCTTGTTATCTGGAGCAACATCTTTTTCCTTTGGTTGGTTGAGGGACTTCTCAGTCCCTCGGGTATCAGAAGAGAATATTTGACTTTGTTGGATCGTCTTCTTCGGTGATATGGTTAGAAATGATTCAGGGGAATTCACAGGTTCTTCCTTGCTTGGACGGTCTGGTGAAGGTGTCTCCCGCAAGACTTCCATGAAAAGGTTCCTATTCAGTTGGACCCTTCTCGCTGGTGATGAGTGTAGGATTGGTCGAGGATAATCTTCCACTTGGTCAGTTTTGTCTGTGTCCTGTTCTACAAGGCGTCGGGCTTCTGGAAACAATACTTGTCTTTCAGTCTGCAGCTGAGTGTAGGCTTGTAGCATGGGAATGCGTACAGATTCTGGCCACCACTGGGTGGAAAATAAAGTGTCCTTGGTATGTCTCTGCTGTCGCGAGTTTTGTGACATACAAGAATGTATCGAACACCGCATTATGGTCCACCGTTGGAAGTCCTGATGCTGTAGGCTGACCATGTTGCACAAACATTTTAATCATAAAATATATGATTAAGTTGTATTGAAAAAAATTTCATGAAGCAGCTTTATGGGTGTTTTTCGCAGCCATAAATTAAATTACCGTACTCTCTCACATTTGGCGGCAGTCAAGAAAGGCTATGGTGATGGAGTGATCTCCTGAGTGGTTAGGTGTACTATCTTAAAACAACATGCAAACTTCCTGACATACAACCTATTTTGATCTGGTAACATACATATCAAAAGTGATTTAAAAAAATTTTCCTTGATGTAATCAATGAAAGAATAAACAGTAAGAAATTTCGGCACCAAATATATGCAAATGATGTAAATGATGTAACTGGTACATATATTGAATTAGATAGTTTTCACACGCTGAGTGAGAATGAAAGTTCAAATAGTGTATTAGATAATAGTGAGAATCACTCTAATTTGTCTCAACACATGGTGACCCCAAGGTTTTTTTGAAAATCTTGGAAATTTAAGGAACTGTCACATGAACAATGTTATCATAAGCCATTTGAATGTGAATAGCCTGAGTTCTAAACTTGATGAAATCAAAGAATTGCTGAATGTTTGCAGATTTCGGGTGTTGGTGTTGAGTGAGACTAAACTTGATGCCTCATTTAAGCAAAGTACTCTTGACATTGAAGGTTACTCGTACATAAGGCAAGATAAAAGGTCAAATAGTGGAGGACTATTAACATACATATCAAATGATATCCCATACTCAATGGGATGCATTAATGTGTGCAATGACAAGGTTGAATGCACTTCAATGGAGTTAAATATTGCAGATGAAAAGATTTTACTTTTAGGCATGTACAAAAAACTACGGATGGATCCTGGATCCTTCAAAGTATTCTTTGAGCAAACTTGTGAGAAAATAGCAGAAGGCCACGAAAACATAGTTATAATAGGGGACCAGGGGCGGACTGGCCTATGTGGCAGAGTGGCAGCTGCCACGGGCCCATCCACTCAGGGGGGGCCCACTAAAGTCAAGATGTCCAAAAAATAAAAATTCCAAGAAAAAGCCAAAAAAAAACAAAATTTTGTCATATTGTTTACGATTTTGTGATGCAACAAATTAACTGAATAGGACAAGACCCTCTCAAGAATTTAACAAATTGTATGTGACATTATAATTTACTTTTCACATTTGAAAATAACGCCACGGCAAGGATGTATGGGCCCATTGACTTATTTTGCCACAGGCCCGAAATGCCACCAGTCCGCCCCTGTAGGGGACCTAAACTTTAACATGCTGCAGGATAACATCCTCTCAACAATCATGCCACCTTTTAACCTAACGAATGTCATTAAACAGGCCACTTGTTACAAATCAAACCAACCAACATTGATAGATGTTATGCTGGTGACTAAACGTAGAAAAATGTTTAAGAGCTTCTCGGAAAACACTGGGATTAGTGATTTTCATAACATGATAGGAGGGATTCTCAGGTTTCACAAACCTGCACCCCAAACAAAGAAGCTGTCTGTCAGAAAAGTAGCTCAGATTGACTATGATACTGTACTCTCTGAAATATCTGAAGAAGATGTCACACTGGCCATCAGCCCGGAAAATGGCATGAATGAAGCTTATGACAGGTTTCATGAATTTCTTTGTAAGACATTAGACAAACATGCCCCCAAAAAGCAAATAATAACTAGAACCCTGTAACTGACCAAGGTCAGTGACTAAGAATTTACCAAGCTTTCACCGGATCATGCAGCATAGCCCAAAGACAGCTTGCAACAATATTGTGGTGCACAGTGCCACAATGGTGCACAGTGAGGCAGTGGCGCACAGAGCCACTGCTCTGCACACTGCCACTCTGGTGCACAGTGCCACTGTGACTGTGACTGTGACTGTGGTGCTAAACTTTCACTGTGGTGCACACTTCTGTGGTCTAAACAGCCACTCTGTTGCACACAGCCACTGTGTTGCACACTGATACTGTTGTGCACACTGCCACTGTGGTGCACAGTGCCACTGTGGTGCACTTTGCCATTGTTGTGCAGCCTGGCATTGTGCCACAGTGATGCACAGTGCCACAATAATGCACAGTACCACCATGATGCACAGTGCCATGATGATGCACAGTGCCACCATGATGCACAGTGCCACCATGATGCACAATTAGCATAACCCTAAGCACATAACAAGAGTGAAAGCTGATGTTCCAGTCTCTGCAGAGCTACAGTAATTTGATAAGGTGTGGGAAAGATGAATTTTTCAGGGTTCACCGATCTTTTTACCTGTCGATGTTACAAGAAAATACACAGTAAATTAAATGAAGAGGAGGATCTGAGCTTTCCAAAACTGCTTGTGTCATTCATGTAGCTTTATAAGAACCGGAGATACAGCCCATTGAAATAATGGTAAAATTGCAATATTTCATTGAAAAATGGTCCCTGAAAATGTCAAGTTTTGAACTTCAATTTGTTGCAGAAGGCAAACGGTCGGGAGGAGAGACTTGATGTTGCTCAAACTACTGTAAATGTGTTAGGACTACACCCCCAAATATTATTGAATTTTTTGAAGATGTATTTCTGAGTAAAAAAAATATAAAGATGTTAAATCATGACCGAAAACATGAATTTTTCAGGGTCGGGCGATCTTTTTAACTAGTAGAGATACGTTAAAATGTATAGAAAACAAATACTAGAAGAGAATCTGGGCTTTCCAAATATGTTTTTATTTTTCCTGTAGCTTAATTAGAACCGGAGATACAGACCGTCAAAGTATGGGTACAAGTGGAATATTGACAAATGAGCTTGTCAATTTTCAAATAAGTCATTTCTTGACCTTGTGACCCCAATTGTGCAATGTAGGTCAATCCGAGGGCCTTCAAATTTTGCGTGGGGCCTCTAGGGTATTATGGCACCAAATGCTGATGAGATAATGCAAATCCCTCAATTGCTTCCCTGTTAAGAAAAATGTAATGTCTGAAATGTCCAATTTTGTCTAATATTTGACCTTGAGTTTGACCTTGAAAAAACCTTTCTAGGTCAAAACCAATATTTTTCCCAGATTGGCAGTGCTTGACTTTGGGGGGTCATTTTATTGTTTGAACTGCGTAGGATCAATATTTATCTCTCCAGAGGGCAAAAATAGGGTCTTTTTACATGTCGCGCGGTAAGCAATATTTGTGATTTTTTCATAAATCAGCATATAAAGATATCTGAATTTTGATTTCAGACAACAAACAAACTGGCTGATGCCTATCAGAATCCAAAAGATGAGACTGATATGTGAAAAGGGTCAAATGACCTTGAAAAATGAGGTCAAGGTCAAATCTGAAGGTCTGTACGGGGTTTTAGGGATATGTTAAGGGTAGTTTGTTATACATTTACATGACCTAAAATGACTCCTTCATGGTGTTCCCAGACCCATACCCCGTATTGCACAGACTCATTTCACTAAAACGGCCGCTGCTCCGTAACCGTTGCAGATATCCGCGTGAAAAATAAAACGTGCAATGCCCCCAAATACTGGCCATATTTTGGTGTCATCGGCATATTTCCACCTATTCCGGTTTCTGACATTACGTCTTGAGACCTGAAACGGTGTTTTTGTTGTAGCTCCGGTTCTGCTTGAGCGATTTCTGAATTTTTTACGCCGAATTACAGCCTAGTACATGCTCTGTACAATGGTACCAACTGTTACGGTTCCTGATTAATAGCCCATGTAAATTTACCGAATTTCATGTTTAAAAGGCCCTGTGACCTTGAAAAATAGGTCAAGGTCATTTCTTTTGGGTGTAGGCCAGTTTTAGTCCTAGTGGTGCCTGTGACCAAGTTTAGTGAAAATCAGAGAAAAAATAGTGAAATAATAAGAATAAGAATAATAAGAATAATACCAAAAACAATAAGAATTTACCATGTAATGGTAAATTCTTAATTAGGAAAGATGACTTTCATTGCATGTCAAAAGAGCTTAGGAAAGCAATTTTACATAGAAATCAGTTAAGGAACAAGTACTACAAGTACCGTTCAAGTCATTACTTATCACTTTATAGAGTTCAAAGAAATAAAGAGACAGAGATCAAAAGAAAAGAGATAAGCTCATATTTCTCGGAAAATGTAAGGAAGGGACACGTAATAAAGACTTTTGGAAGGCAGTGAAACCTCTCTTCTCAAAATCAAGAACTAAGTCAGACAGTATTCCTCTTTGTGAAAATGGGGAATTGACAACTGAAGATCTAAGTGTATGCAATATCTTTAATGATTTCTTTTGCAACATTGGGTCAGATATAGGCTTCCCTGAAAGAAATGATCAGCTGCAGAATTTTAATTACAGGGAACATTCTAGTATATAACTGATTAAGGAACAAATAAACACAATTTCATGTTCAGATTTGCAACCGTTGTTGAAATTAGAAGAGTGATCAAGTCGTTGTCAAGCAAGAAAGCAGCTGGATGTGATGAAATCCCTACTCAATTCATAAAAAAGATAGGACTGAAACTCACAAAGCCGATTTTTCAACTCTTCAACCAATGTATAAGGGAAAACAATTTTCCTGATAAATTGAAAATGGCCAATATTACCCCTTTATTCAAAAAGAAAGATAAGTTAAACAAGGATAATTATAGATCAGTTAATTTTTTACCTATACTGTCTAAAAAAACTACTCTTCAAGCAAATGTTTGAGTACATGGAAAGTTTACTTCATAGTTATCTGTCAGGTTTTAGGAAAGGACATAGCTGTCAAGATATCTTGATAAGGATGCTAGAAGATTGGCGCGAATCAATTTATAAAGGCTCTATTGTTGGAGTGATTGCAATTGACCTCTCAAACGCCTTTGATTGTATGCCACATGGTCTTTTATTAGCCAAACTCTCTGCATATGGGTTTGACAATAATGCATGTGAGCTCATGAAGTCATATCTTATGAAAAGACAACAGAGAGTTAAGATAGGCGAAACATTCTCTGACTGGGTAAATATCATCAAAGGGGTCCCCCAGGGATCTATTCTAGGGCCTTTGTTATTCAACATTTTTCTTAATGATTTTCTTTTCTTCAATTTTCAAAGTAAAATCTATAACTATGCAGACGACAATACCTTAAGCTGCACTGATAACAACTTAGACAGAATCAAGGATAAATTACATGCTGATTGCTTAAAAGCCATGAAATGGTTCACTGACAATAGCATGAAAGCAAATCCTAATAAATTCCAGGTCATGTTCTTAGGCAGAAACACGAATTTGGCTAACAACACAATCAGCATTACTTTGAAAATTGAAGAAAAGAAAATCATTCTTGGTATTGAATTAGACTGCCACCTGAATGTTAGCTTGCAAGTAGATGATATATGCAGTCAGGCAGGGAAGCAGATAAATGCACTGAAAAGAATAAGACACTTCCTTGATCGAAAGTGCAGATTAACAATATACAAAAGTTCCATTGATAGCAACTTTCACTACTGCTCAGCAGCTTGGATGTTTACTAATAAATGTAATAGGGAGAAACTTGAAAAGACGAACAAGAGAGCACTGAGATTTGTGACTGGAAAGAGTCACCTGAGTTATGATCAGATGTGTGAACAGAGCAAGCAACTAGATATGTCTAAAAAATGTGTTAAAGCAGCAGCCATACTTTTGTACAAGGTTAAATATGGGATAGCACCCACTTATGTGTCAGAAATGTTCATTCCTCAACAATCTAATTATGACATGAGAGATAACAACAGATTTGTTTCGCCTCATTTTAACACGGTGCAGTTCGGCAAAAATAGTTTTAGATACTATGGAGCTAAGCTCTGGAACAAAATTCCTATAGGCATCAAGAATAGTACCTCACTCAACACCTTCAAATCAGCAATTAACAACTGGCTATTGTCTTGTGATGAATATGATATAGATTAGGCGAAAACTACTAATGATTTTCAAATTGTTTCAGATGAACTGGAAAAGTCTCCTGGGAAAAGAAAGGAAGCACGAATTGGACACTTTACAATTAACTAATGGACAATCTATACTTATGAAAACATGATTGACTTTTCAAACTATGAATTTTACTGACTCTTCCTCCGCAGGAGACTATGAATGACTGTTTACTGGGACTCTTTTTGAATTTTATTATTTTTATTTTTTCCTCTTTGTTTATTAATTAGTCGTACAGAAGTTATCATAACTTAGATACAGATTGAATTTATACATTTACTCTGTAACCTGATTATATATGACTTAAAATAAATATTACATACACATACATACATAAATAAAGTGCTTTTACTTTAGTTTCAAATATAATCTTTAACAGTTTTTGCAGGAATAAATAAGAATTACAGGGTGCATAGAAGGTGTTAAAGATTTGTTTGATTTCGGACTCTACAGTTTGCACAACTGTGTAGTGACGTATCTGAATACTAAAACAGGGTGGTCAAGAAAAAACTTTAGTCTTTGGCTCACGAGGCACAACTCAGTGAGTTCTTAACCAATCAGTCTCATTCTTACATGAAGTTCAGGTAGGAATCTCAGCAACATGTCTCTACTCTTGATTATAATTTTAATAAGTGTGTTGGACTTTTTTGCGTTGTTGGTAGGGCGTTTTCTTCTTTTCAGACAACGAAGTTTCTTTCTTTCATATTCTCCCTCAGATGACGTTGCAAACAGAGCCCTCTTGTGTTAATGTTCAGAAAAGTAGTCTTATTGTCTAAAATTCACAGGTAAATTTAAATTAATCATGTTTTTTTTTCAGCAAATATATGTATATGGCTAATCATGGAATAAAAACATTATAACATAGATTTGTTTTGCAAGGTCTCGGTCCTCCTCATGGCGGTGGGTGGTAACACTAAGGTGAAGACCTCTATCCTTAGTGGCCATAATGAGACAGGGGAATATCAATGGTTATGTCAAATACCAAGTTTCAAAAACCGGATTGTACGTCACCTGGGTAACCAAGGTGCACGTCCCTCAGCGGGTAATCAGGCTGGGATCAAAAAGTTTGCGACTGAAATACCAAGATTTCAATGGACAAGGACATCTTCGGATGACTTGACTGACCCTAACCGCCTCCCCACCCCCCCCAACATCTGTCAAAGACTGAAAATTTGCTTGTTATAAAAGGTGTCACACAATCACTGGAAGACCTATCATCTGTTGCTCTCTACGAAACAATTACAGACCTTTGCGACAAGACAATCGCAGATAGCCTGAGGCGCCAAACCAATGGCACATTCCTCCTGAAACCTGCAACCTCTGAACAACAAGAAAAATGGACGGCCATCAATGAGATTGGCAAGGTTCAATATGCCAAAGTCTCCATTGAACCTTGCCAAAGTCGCCATTGAACCTTTTCAAAGATCAGGCAAAGGTATTATCTTCTCCAAAGAAAGCAAGACCTGCTCAGACAATGAACTTACAAATTGGTTTCACAAACAAGGCATCGAGAAATTCAAATGTCTGGCTCACAAGAATGGTTACTGTTGCTAACATTCAAAGATGAAAGAGTTCCACATAAAGTACCTTTGAATGGAGCACAGTTTCTCCATTCTTTCCCCATCCAAAACGCTGTTTCAATTGCCAAATGTACGGCCATTTTAGTTGTACATGTATCAAGTCAACAATTTGTGTCAATTGTGGCGACCGTGATCATACTCACACACACAATAAGCCTTGCTCTAAACTTTCACATTGTGTAAATTGTTCAGGGAGCCATCCTGCCTTTAGCCATGAATGCAGAGTCTTCAAGAAGGAAAACGAAATTCTACAACATCGAACTGAAAGACAACTATCATTTCCCGAAGCCAGACGCCTTGTAGAACACGTCCACCCACTTCAAATGAGGTTTAAAAGTACTTTTATGACTTTTAATATCTATAAATGGCATAACATTGATTAAAGAAACTAGATTGAGCAATTAGATCAATTGATTGGACCAAACGAGATCTTCAATTGTAATTTAAGCAGTCAATTGAAATTCTTGATAATCAATTTAACCTCTCTTATTTAATACTTCTACCATAAGTGTAATCAGCATCCTATTATTCTGCAATCAGCACAAAATCCTATCTGAAAGTTAATAAATTGCAATATTTAAAAAAAATGATTTGATTAATTTGTGCGGATTTATGCCCTGTGTAAGGATCTACCAGCCTTGCAGGACGGATTTACCAGCAGAGTGGACGGATTTGGGTGCCCAAACCTTCAATTTTTGTTGCTATGGTTTCAGTGAAAAATATTTGAATATTTGACTTTTTCTGGCTGATGATGATAGTACGGAACAAGCTCTTTCGCAGGGTCTAATATTTATTTTCATATCTACTCTCATTATCCTGGGAATGTGGACGGATTTACCCACCTTGACTCTACAGTGCACAGGCTATGGTATAACAAACTAAGCATGAACCTAAAACCTTTGGAGGAGGACACCAGTGGCATAGCTATGTAAATTGAAGAGTGGCCCCCCCCCACTGGCCCCCCCCCCCCATTTCAGATTTGAGAAATTATTTGAGCAGAGCACGTCCACCTCTATGACGGCGCTCAGAATGATAGTTGCCCTTTAACTAAGGCATTCGAAAATTTTTTATTATATATACGAAGATATCCAGAAATAGGCGTACAGTATCTGCATCCAAACTTTTTAGGGCGGCCTTACGACATTTGGTCCTAATTTCCAAGATCCAGATTTAATACTATTTCAAAAGAAATCTTGCGGAAACCATTGGTTTTTAATAATTTTTAAAAAATAATCTACCTAAGTTGTTTGCCTTTTTGCCTCAAATCAGCATTGTGAATCAGTATAGATTCAGTAAGTGATATTTTCACAACGAACTGTCTTCTCATTCCGTGCATAACAAATTGAACGGCAGAATCAACATTCTGAACTTTGTCCAACTGGTTTTATGGCAAGTCATTTCCCTCTAAAAGAACTTGTGAAAGTATATTTAGTGGTTTTTGTACCATATCTAAATTTATTAGTAAATGCAGTAAGTGTTCGCCTGAAGAAAAGAGCGTCATTGTTCCTATGTCGTTTGTAAAGAGGAATTGTGTCGCGGCACTAATTTTTACCCATGTGTTGTCCGAAAAATGCCACAAAAGTTGGGCCCCCCTGGCTCAGACCCTGACCCCCCCTTGGCCCCCCCACTCCTGGATTTCTAGCTACGCCACTGGAGGACACGCGTAATGCACAAAAAAGATTCTGGTGCTACATAAAGCATATGAAAAATGACAGCATGAGCATAGGAGTACTTAAAGAAAATGGAAAGAATCTAACAGAAGCCAAGGATAAGGCAGATGCTCTTAATAGACAATTTCAAATGGTGTTCACCAGAGAGACAACCATGCATCCCAGACACTGAATGAAGTAAAACACAGCTCCATCCTGACGCGCCACCACTTAAGATCACCGAACCAGGAGTGAAGAAGCTCCTGCTGAAGCTTAAAACAAACAAATCGGCAGGCCCAGATAGCATCAGACCGGTAGTCCTCATGGAACTGACAGACTCCATCAGCCCACTTCTGACATCCATCTACCAGCGCAGCCTAAGCACAGGAATCGTCCCAACTGACAGGATAACTGCCAACGTCACGCCAGCTTACAAGAAAGGAGACAAAAGTAAGCCCAGCAACTACAGGCCCATCTTCCTGACTTGCATTGCCTGCAAAATCATGGAGCATGTGGTCACAAGTCATCTGATGAGGCATGCAGACAAGCACAACATCCTTTACAAGTACCAGCACGGATTCAGGAGCAAACTCTCATGCGAAACCCAGCAGATTGAGTTTATTGACGATGTCGTGAACAATATGAACAATAAGACCCAAACAGATGTCCTTGTTATGGATTTTTTCTAAAGCTTTCGACTAGGTTGGACATCAGAGACTTCTTCTCAAGCTCGAACGCTATGGAATTAAAGGCCAACTGAACAACTGGATAGGAGCCTTTCTTCATAACAGGACCCAGCAAGTCGTTCTAGACGGAGAGACATCATACGTCGGAGAGGTCGTATCTGGGGTGCCTCAGGGATCTGTACTCGGTCCTTGCCTATTTTTATTTTTTATCAATGACATGGCAGAATACATCAAATCGTCAGTTCGTCTATTCGCAGATGACACCATAGCATACCTCGCCATAAAATCAGAGTCTGATGCAGCCACTCTACAGAAGGACCTTGATGAGCTTGGCAGGTGGGGGAAACTTTGGCAAATGGAATTTCATCCGGATAAGTGCCAAGTCATCCGTATCACCCGTAATCGGAAGAACATCGTCCATGTCAAGTACCATCTTCACGGCCACCAACTGGAAATTGTCAATCACACTAAATACTTCGGTATTACAATCGCTGGTGATCTAAAATGGGACAAACACATCAATAACATCACCAACAAAGCAAATAGTAGCCTCGCATTTCTGAGGCGAAACCTACGTATCCCATGTCCACGCATTAAAAGCATAGCTTATAAATCATTAATTAGACCACATGTAGAATATGCATCCTCAGTCTGGCACCCATTCACCATCAAACATATCAATCAAATTGAAGCAGTCCAGAGGTGAGCAGCCCGATGGACCTTAAATAAGTACCGATACGGGCCAAACACCACTCCCGTATCTGATATGCTGGCTGAGTTAGATTGGCCAACACTAAGCACTCGCCGCCGCAACAATAAACTAATATGTCTTTATAAAGTTATCAATGGGCTTGCTCTCATTAGCCCACCAACATACGTCCAACCTCCTTCTCACCATCACAACACCCGCAATAGACAATCTCATACCATAGCTATTCCGGACTCTCTTACTAATTATCATAAAAACTCTTTCTTTCCCCGTACAATCAGAGATTGGAACCAACTCCCCACTTCAATAACAACGTTCCCATCTCTCCAAGCATTTAAATCTAAATTATATAAAAAATAGCCACAATGTCATAATTCATGTTTTTATCCAGCACTGTATATTATTTTTGCACTATATCATCTGTATCTACTTTTCTCCTCTTTCTTTAGCAGTCCGAACATTGACGTAATATGCAACTTAATGAATGTGTCAATTATCCGGCAGAAGCAGAATTCCCTATTTAGTGCCTTTTGTTGGTCTGCTTGACAGTTACTCTTAATGCTTCTCAAATATTCTGACCTATACCTCACAACTTATTCCTTGTTTATGCATGAAACTGGTCCATTTTATGTGTTTATTGGTCTAGTAAGGTCTTTCCGTCGTTCAACATACCATGGCATGCAGGTGGGCATATGGCGGGGCATATTGATAATTTTAGACCAAGATCGGGCCACTATTGCAAATACTACATGCAATGTGCTTCACATCACTTTTATGCTGTAATGGTGCACTTTTAAAATGTTGTTTTTTCGCTGAAGGTTTGCTACGCAGCCTATGTTTATTTGAAATTACTGTCTGCTCTAAGCTCCAGAAGGGTGTGTTGGCTATTCATGCATGGATTAGGCCTATCTGGAAGATTGCGGGTTTCATTTCAGTTCAGGATTGTAATTTTATGACGATGAAATGTGTTTCTTTACTGAAGGCATGACACAGACAACAGACTGTTCACTCCCGTTGAACCCAGTGAAGCCTGCAGGGGTGTAGATTTTTCATTTTTGTACGGGGGGGGGGGATGATTTAGGCATATATGCATAAGCAAACTACGCGTTATCCCCAATGGGCCGAAAATTGTGCGGAGGAGAATTTCGGGGCTGTCTGAGGGTCCAGAAGTCAAAATACTTCAGATTATTGGAAGATAAATTCTGAGCAACCTGAAGGATGTATTTTCTCCTAACATCCAACAAGTATTATGGCAAAAACAGCTAAATATAGCTAATAATTCTCAAGATCAAGTAGTAATGATTTGAGATTCTAGGGGGGGATAATCATATGATCATCCCCCCACGCTCATCCTAGGGGGGGATGCATCCCCCCCATCCCCCCTCAGGATCTACGCCCCTGGAAGCCTGTGTCCTACGTAGCGACTTTGTCAGTTTTGAGTGGAGTTACCTGATGCAGCTGCAGTCTGATGCTTAGTTCTCACGACAGTGGTTAAGTGACGGCGAAGCTGTCTAGGTGCCAGGAAGCCACATTTCGGCGTTTCAAGTCATTTTTGGACAATTATATAATCAATTAGAGGTTATACATCGTCGTGGATGGATCCTATTACGACGAGGCACTCGTTTTCTACGCCGAATAGCTCGTAATTACTGACGAGGCAACCCCCAATGTGGAAGAGAGTTGTGTCGGCAAGTTGTGAGGAGCCTCGGTAAAGTTCCATTGCTTCAATGTTAAACTATCTTCGCCCAAGGAGTCTCTTGCTTCGCCCAAGCACCCTCTTGCTTCGCCCAAATATTCAATTACGCCCAAGCAAATAGCTGTTACAGTGATGCCCCTATCACACGGAGATGTAACAGAGGGTTGTTGTCGCGGCGCTTCTTGCTTTTCCAGGAAAGTGGGAGGTTTTTAAACTACATTCAACAATTCGGCGACGATATTTTCGTCTACGGCGCATCTTTAACTTCCTCGCCAAAAGTTCCTAGAAGTCACCTGACCTTATGGTGAGGCAAGAACTTGCTTCACGAAAGATTCAACCTGTTGAATCTTTACGAAGCAAGAAGCCACGATGCAAAAGACCTGAAAGACCCCCAAAATGATTGGGCGAAGGTAGAGACAGATTGGGCGAAGTTAGAGGCAGATTGGGCGAAGCTAGAGAGTGCTTGGGCGAGGCTACTTATCATTGAGTCCATGGAACTTCGGCGAAAAAATAGAACAACTCGCCGTCGCAAACAGGCTGTTGAAACGCCGAAACAGCTACTTGCTTCACCGTAACAGGTATTTGCTTGGGCGTAATGGAAGATTAGGACGAAGTAAGAGGATGCTAGGGCGAAGCAAGAGGATGCTAGGGCGTAATAGTCAAAGTTGACTGGGCAGTGTCACCATGTAGATGTAGATGTAGAGAAGAGACTCCTTGGGCGAATCTAGTTTAACATTGAAGCAATGGAACTGCACCGAGGCTCCTGACAACTCGCCGACACAAGTCTCTTCTTGCCTCGTCCGTAATTACGAGCCATTCGGCGTAGAAAACGAGAGCCTCGTCGTAATAGGAACCATCAACAACGATTTATAACCTCTAATTGATTATATAATTGTCCAAAAACGGCTTGAAACGCCGAAAGTTGGCGAAACTGAAGTTCCTGGCACCTCTACAACTTCGCCGTCACTTAACCACTCTCGTGTGATCTAGGCATGAGGCAAATAGCTGTTTCGGCGTCAGAACCGGAGCGAGAAATTTTTATTGAAAATTGGCCGTAATTCCCATGTCAAGCGTAATTCCGATGCGTAATTCCCAACACCAAAGGGCATTTCTAGTGTCTATATTGTGCTGAAGTAGCTTTCTGATATCTTGCCTTGGCCATGTTTTATTCAACATTGAAAAATGACCAAAAACGCGGCGGAAAAGTGCAAATCCGTACAATATCAAGAAGAACTTCCCAAGGGAAGTTCTTAATAAAACCAGCAATAACAAGATGAATTCCCCTACGGGGAATTCATAATAAAAAAAGTAGCAATAACAAGATGAATTCCCCTACGGGGAATTCATAATAATAGCAAAAACAAATAGAATTTACCATAGGTAAATTCTTAATAATAATAACTAGAAATGAGTAACTGCAAGCAGTAACAAAACTTCACCTAGAAATATTGGTCAATAATGAAAAAATGAAATGATAGAAGTAATTTGAAAAGTTCCAAAGTAGTTCGAAAAGTAATTCGAAAAGTAATTTGAAAGGTAATTCGAAAAGCACTTCGAAAAGTACTTCGAAAAGTAATTTCAACAGTAATTTCAGAAATAATTTCAAAAGTAGCAGGTCAAGTAACATGACAAGTAAATTAACAGGTAAATTGACAAATAAATTGACAAGTAAATTGACAAGTGCATTGACAAGTACATTGACAGGTACATTGACAAGTAACTAAAAGTACACTGATCCATACCCAGAGGCCAATACCTCTACCAATTTTCATAAATTTCAGTCATTTTGGATTTCTCTGCACCTTCGTGAACAGTGCCAACACCTGTATCAAAGTCATAGCTCTAATTCAAATACTACGGCTGGGCGAAACGAGAAAAGTGGCCATTTTGGCCGGGTCCTTTGACAATGAGTGTCAACTTCTGGCAATTGAGATTTTCGAAGAGATTGACTGGAAAGAAATTGTTGTTGATGTTCTCGATAAGGTCCTTGATGCCTTATGTACGTTGAAGTTTCACCTGATCAAACCTCAATTGTACGAAGAGCGTGACGATACCTGGTGCAGATTTTTCTGCTGAATGTGTCAAAGCTTACCAGTGAAATAAGGGATCAACTTTTGATATTCAGCTTGAAAATGGAGGACTCTCAAGTACTTAAAAGCATGGCTTGCCTACCTTCCAGTCCTGATGGTGTAATGGTGAAAAAGCCTTCAGAATTGATTGATCGTTGAAGCCAAGCAGGAAAACTCTATGATTGTTCAAATGGGAAGTTCATACACAATGAGCATATAAAGAATTGTGTGTTCTTGAGTAACCTTGGACTGAAGTGTGACTTCTTGAATGACATAATTGAGAGAGGACATTCAATTGAAAATCTTATTCCAATTCATGCTCTGGCAGCACAGGCCAGGACTAAGGTTTTCCTGCAATATTTGGGGCAGAAGTTGCTCGAGGTCACTTATGAGGATGAGAATGATTTGGGAGAGGCCAGACAATGCCTTTGTCAAATGAAGATTTGACCTCTTGCTAAAGCGTCAGAGCAAGAAAGAAGACACTCTAAAAGAAAGTGACCATTCCGATTCTTGCCATGTTTTCTTTTCACTCTGACAAACTTCGGCAAATTGCCGAGCTACACACAACCTTCATCTCCTGTAGAGGGTATTATCATGACTAGGATCATTATGAGCCACTATTTAATTAAAAAATGTAATTATGTTTTCTGGTTTGTGTGTAAGAAATTGGAGTGGATTTGTTTGGAGTAGTTTGTCGCTTTGTTGTTGGAAGTGTCGACAAGTCTTTTTGTTGTATGACATGGTTACAATTGCAGCGGAGACAACAAAGGAGCAGTACTAGGTCTTCGGTATTTATTGCATGCAGGGTTCCTAGAACATCTCAACTTCGAAATTCCCTATTTCCAGAATTTTTCCAGATTTTCTCAATCTTTTCCCAGACCAAATTAATATTATGGTTTGCATAAAGAATGACCAGTTTGGTAAACAATTTATAACAAAATGTAGGTGTTAGAATTTATACAAAATCCTAAATTAACAGGAGAACATGTTCAGTCACCAAACACATGTGCATGTACATGCCAGGATGTGTGTTCATACCAAAAAAGATTGATGGTATTCGATAAACACTGTAAAATTTGAATTTTGAGTCAGTTTAATGATTGAAAGAGATGGTTGCACTATCTTTTGAGGTGACGTAGCTTGTTGTTATTTGTTATGACAATGGAAAGGTTATCATAATTCAAAACAACAAACTATCATAGCTCAAACAAACTGTGCAATGATGTCATTCAATCATTTGTGGTGACTCAAAATTTAAAATTTGACAGTGAATGGTACCATATAAAATGTGTTGCGTTGATGGAGTATCTATTCTCTGCCTGTGTAAACCATTTATCAATACTGGTACTGTGCTACTGCCACATTCTTAAGTTATAAAAAGTTGAGAAGGTGTCAAATTAATAAAGCTAGTGTACTGCAGTGACTGTCGAGGAAGTCTGGTGCTGTGCACACTTTGTTATTGTCTAATGATGTTGCTTTCCACCAGGAGGCCGGCATGAGCTACTTTGAAATCCTGGCAAAAGGGGAGACTCATCCAGAGAGGGAATTTGAATTGGCTATGATGAGGAAACTTGGCAGAAGGAATAGTGACAAGGAATTCTCCAGAGAAACCCTCGACTGTGCCATAAGATCCTTAAAACCGAACAAGGCCGCCGACGACAATGGACATTTTGCTGAACTTCTAAAGCTTTTTCCATCGCAAGCGAGGGACACGCTCCTATCCTTATGCAACAGAATACTGAAGGACGGAGCTATCCCTGAAGCTCTCAAAACCTCATACAAACTGGTTATACCCAAGCCTGGGAAAGATCAACAAATAATGGATAACTATCGAGGCATAACCATTGCCGGATTATTTATGAAAATGATCGAAATACTCTGGGCCACCACGGACAATGAAAACATCATCAGCTCCCAAATTAGTGATCTACAATTTGGCTTCACGAGGGATAGATCCCCGTCAATGGCATCGCTGGTAATCACGGAAGCGATCGCAGAAGCCAAGTCAACTAAGACGTCTCTATACATCATTTCACTCGATGCCAGAAAGGCCTTCGACGTCGTGGACCACTTTCTCCTGAAGAGGAAATTATTCCAGACGGGCATCGGCCACGAAATGTGGAAACTAGTGGACGATATGTACATCGGATGCGTCGAGAAAATAAAATGGAAATCGTCAAACTCCAGAGAATACCAAGTCCAGCGCGGAGTGAAACAGGGCAGCATAATATCCCCGTTGTTGTATAAATTATATATCAACAACCTGCTCAAAGACCTGCAAAGATCTACCCTGGGTTTGAAGCTCGGAGACATATACATTGGAGCCCCTGCATGCGCGGACGATGTCCTGCTTATAACCAAGGATCAGCGGCAGATACAACCCTTACTGACGGTGGCGTATGAATACTCACAGGTCCATGAATACCAGCTCCATCCACAGAAGTCGACCATCACTCACTTGATCAGAAGCCCTAAACATAGAGAGTCAGAAGAGGAGGTTTCACAATGGAAATTGGGAGACCGTACAGTTTCAGTGACAGAAGAGGTCACACACTTAGGCCTGAATTGGAAGAGCGGAAAGACCTCGCCTGACATCGCTGAGAACATCAAAAAGGCCAGAAGAACATCATATGCCCTCCTCCGGGTTGGACTCCACGGCCTAAATGGGATAGACCCTCCAGCTGCTCTGAAAATTATTCAGACATATGTGACTCCAAGATTACTCCATGGCCTTGAGGCTTGTGTCTTATCTACAAAAGATCTCCACTCATTAGATATCTACTACAAGAAGCTGCTCAGACAAATCCAAGGTCTCCCAGACAATACAGCAACAGAAGCTGTATATCTATTGAGTGGGGCACTTCCAATTAGGGCACAAGTCCACCGTAAAGTCCTATCACTGTTTGGCCAGATATGTAGACTCCCAAGTGGGCACCAACTACATGCAACAGCCAGACGCCAATTGGCTACACAATTTAAGAACAAACTCAGCTGGTTCACTTATGCCTGCGAGATTGGTGAGCTTTACGATATCGATTTGCCTGCAGCATTTAATCTACCCGAAAGCAAGCTTGCATGGAAGAGACGCTGCGCGACTGCCATCAAGTCACATGTCAGTTCTGAGCTTATCTACGATGCATCGTGTAAATCTACTCTGAAGTGGGGAATCTGGAAGTGGCCTTCCACTCGCAACACGTTAGCGCATCCCTTATGGCTTTGCTGTGAAGGAAAGGCACACCGTATCGAGATGGCCACGGTACGAGCCAGGATGCTCACGGGAAGATTCAAGACTCAAGACGTCGTGGCAAAATTTACAGGGAACAACGCGTCCAAGACATGCCCCCTATGTGAGGAAGAGGAAGAAGATATTAAGCATGTGATAACAACTTGCAAAGTGTTACAAGAAGCCAGAGAGGACAACATCAGGATTCTCCAGGAAATCTACACTGAGGACAATACTCCCCCGCCCGCCGACGCCAACGAAATCTGCTCTGCGGTGCTGAACGGATGGGGATACAGAAAATCCCACTCGAGGCTAGCCAGTCAGCTCCAAATTGCTCACAGCCACAGTAGCAGTAGAAAAAACAATCTTAGACGTAGTAGTAGTTTTAGCAATGATTTTATCCTGGATTTTACCCCGCACAGTGACCAACAGAATGTTTTTATGCACGAAGATTTTATCAGTCTCAAAACTGAACACTCAACTAAACGTGCAAACAATTTAACTAACTTTTTATGCCACAATTTATCGAAAAACAGAGACTTGATTTTACTCGTGTGAGGTTCGCCTTCCAGAGGCGGGATATAATTTAGAAGAAGAAAGAAGAAGAAGAAGGGCTGCATCCAGGCCAAGAACCATTATTTACAATCGGCAATAGATAGATGCAGACAGTGGTGTATTTAGGGCGTGGGCCATTGGGCCATGCCCCCCCTCCCCCCCTCAGGCCAAAAGTTAACATGAATAGATAGGAAAAGCCGCGAAGCGCCCCGTATTCACCCCATGTAATGGCCCGTCCCTCAGGCTATTTCTAGATACGCTCCTGGATGCCAAATTAATTTCGGTTTTGTCTTATTCCAGGCTTTTTCCCCGACTTTCATGAGCGAGAAAACAACTTTTGAGAATTTGCTACTTTTTGCCGGTTTGTCAAGACCGTGGGAACCCTGAAAAGATACAAGACGAGCTGTTCCTGTTAATCATGTATGACGCTATTGATCAGGCAAAGGACATTTTGATTGAGCATCCAGAATTGATCAATGCTAAAATGATAGGAGACTGGAAAGAAGAAGTGTCTATATCTTAGATAAACCTATTATTTATAAAGCCATTATTGTGAACAGATACATAACTTGTCACCAGAACATTTTTAAAAGAATAAATATTGCAGTTCACGAAGTTGTGTAAATTATGTGATAAAGAGTGAGTTTGTGTTTTACGTCTGGTCAGCACCTGATTGGGCTATTTACAGAGATACTTGGTTTGTGGTCATGTTGAGTTAGTCATGTCACATGTATGACGCCACTGATCAGGCAAAGGACATTTTGATAGAGCATCTAGAATTGATCAATGCTAAAAGGATAGGGCTATTTACAGAGATACTTGGTTTGTGGTCATGTTGAGTTAGTCATGTCACATGTATGATGGCACTGATCAGGCAAAGGACATTTTGATAGAGCATCTAGAATTGATCAATGCTAAAAGGATAGGGCTATTTACAGAGATACTTGGTTTGTGGTCATGTTGAGTTAGTCATGTCACATGTATGATGGCACTGATCAGGCAAAGGACATTTTGATAGAGCATCTAGAATTGATCAATGCTAAAAGGATAGGGCTATTTACAGAGATACTTGGTTTGTGGTCATGTTGAGTTAGTCATGTCACATGTATGATGGCACTGATCAGGCAAAGGACATTTTGATAGAGCATCTAGAATTGATCAATGCTAAAAGGATAGGGCTATTTACAGAGATACTTGGTTTGTGGTCATGTTGAGTTAGTCATGTCACATGTATGATGGCACTGATCAGGCAAAGGACATTTTGATAGAGCATCTAGAATTGATCAATGCTAAAAGGATAGGGCTATTTACAGAGATACTTGGTTTGTGGTCATGTTGAGTTAGTCATGTCACATGTATGACGCCACTGATCAGGCAAAGGACATTTTGATAGAGCATCTAGAATTGATCAATGCTAAAAGGATAGGGCTATTTACAGAGATACTTGGTTTGTGGTCATGTTGAGTTAGTCATGTCACATGTATGATGGCACTGATCAGGCAAAGGACATTTTGATAGAGCATCTAGAATTGATCAATGCTAAAAGGATAGGGCTATTTACAGAGATACTTGGTTTGTGGTCATGTTGAGTTAGTCATGTCACATGTATGATGGCACTGATCAGGCAAAGGACATTTTGATAGAGCATCTGGAATTGATCAATGCTAAAAGGATAGGGCTATTTACAGAGATACTTGGTTTGTGGTCATGTTGAGTTAGTCATGTCACATGTATGATGGCACTGATCAGGCAAAGGACATTTTGATAGAGCATCTAGAATTGATCAATGCTAAAAGGATAGGGCTATTTACAGAGATACTTGGTTTGTGGTCATGTTGAGTTAGTCATGTCACATGTATGATGCCACTGATCAGGCAAAGGACATTTTGATAGAGCATCTAGAATTGATCAATGCTAAAAGGATAGGGCTATTCACAGAGATACTTGGTTTGTGGTCATGTTGAGTTAGTCATGTCACATTTATGATGGCACTGATCTAGGTATGTTACAAAACACTGGATTAGGTGTGAACATTTTTCCCATGTCACTTGTTAGACAAGTTGTGCCACTATTTGATGGTACCTCCAGAAAATATGATTTTACTGATCTATTTTATTAGTTTGACCAGATGTTATGATTATATTGGATAGAGATAATCCCAATCTGTTAATCTATTATAATCTTCTGGCCACGCCTCATTGGCTTCACATGGTAACACCTTCACAAAGTGAAGACTCAAGTTCAATGCCTTTAATTTGCGATATAATTGCACCAGGATTCTTTGAAAAGTAACCAGGATTCGAGAAAAACATTTCAACTTCAATTTTGTGAAGTTTAAAGGAAATCCTACATTGCAGAAAAAAGTTATACACTGCTGTATTTCTGACATGAAAATGGGAGATAGCATCCAGTGTTAATTCATCTCTGTTAAAACCATCCCAAGCACCTGTAGTGTTGAATCTGTTACTGTATCAGTTATTTCTGTAATTTCCTAGAATAATGTCTCAGTTTACCCCTATCCACAGCAGCAGATTTCTTTTTGCAAGAAGGGGTTGGGGGGGGGGGGGGTTCAGGGCTTGCAACATTTTAAAATGGCTAACAATGGTACTGCCACTCAAAGTATCACAATGAAAATTTCGGTACATCTAGATGTTGCCATCAGGTATATTCATTGAAAATTTCAGATCTCTATGTGTAATACTTTGGTGTCAAATTAAATCGTCGTGACTGCTGTTGAAAATACGAGTCACAAAATTTCAAGATTTTGTGATAATCAACTACAATAACCAGGCTGCTAATTCAAAAATGTTTTATGAGTCTCGAAAGTTTACCATTTTACATGATTAATTGTATGCAAGAAAGAGATGCTAGATCCAACTACGATAAAAGACGATGAAATTAATAAAATTTTAGTGCCCATGCTGACCTGCCCCCTGGCGAGCTTTTTTATAAAAATCTTCAAAAAAGGTGTTTTCATTCAGATTTGTGAGAGTATTGATATTGAATGAAGGTTCATGTATGAGTTTCTATCCTATGTGTGATAAAAACCCCATTTTGCAGTAGTTGAGGCTCACATGCTTCACTTAGAATGTTTAGAGAAGGTGCTTCCTAAATTTTTTATTAAAATCAGATTTATTTTATTTTATTTTTTTTCAAAAGTGTTCACGGGACAGCTTTTGGAAGTTATGCACCTGTTATGTGAAATTTCATCAGATTAATTCCATCCAGTAGTAAGTCACAAAACGAATATTTGCATTGGTGCGTTTTCCAGGGAAGTGCAATAAGTAAACTGAAGTTGTAAATATAACTCACTAAAATGTGTATTGTGTATCGTGTATCAAAAAGCTAATCATGTTCACGGTAATTACTAATAGGCCTAAGTTTTCCCATATCATACATGAGGTTTGAACAAAATTTGATAGTTATTGAGCAATGAAAATTTGGAAAATTCAACATTGTTGTGTTTTAAATGATTCTCAGTGTACTATTAATAGCAATTCCAGATTCACCAATTGAGGGGTGTTTCCCCAACCCCCCTAATTTTATTTCAATACCACTAGGAAGCATGAGTCAGGCCAAAAAATTCCTTTCCTTATCATTAAGATTGATCTATTGTGTTGCAGAAGTTCTAGTTGTGGCTGAATGTTTAAAGAAATTGTGCTATATTTGCATGAAACTAGGGCACTTTGAAAGTTTGTGATAATCTAGATTTTAAAATATATCAAAATATCAAGTGAAAGTATCATTTTAATTTAAGATTCTGGTTTTTCAGTAAATTGCAAGACTTCAATACAATATATTCTACAATCTGTCCAAATTTCAAGCAATAATCTCAGAAAACAAAGAAGTTATTTACAGTTGCTTCAAGAAATATCACATCTCAGGTCACAACTTTTGAGCATTTAGCATAGGAATCAAAGGGAAAATTTTATAGGTTTTTTGCAACACAAAATTTGCAATATCTCCCTTATTTCTCAGTCGATTTGAGCGATCTTTGTACCATTGTCTTAGTTAACCTTAGGTCTACTATTTAATATGGGTTTCGGATCTTTAGCTAAATTTTAATTTTTTTTGTAACATACCTAACTGATCAGGCAAAGGACTTTTTGATAGAGCATCTAGAATTGATCAATGCTAAAAGGATAGGGCTATTTACAGAGATACTTGGTTTGTGGTCATGTTGAGTTAGTCATGTCACATGTATGATGGCACTGATCAGGCAAAAGACATTTTGATAGAGCATCTAGAATTGATCAATGCTAAAAGGATAGGGCTATTTACAGAGATACTTGGTTTGTGGTCATGTTGAGTTAGTCATGTCACATGTATGATGGCACTGATCAGGCAAAGGACATTTTGATAGAGCATCTAGAATTGATCAATGCTAAAAGGATAGGGCTATTTACAGAGATACTTGGTTTGTGGTCATGTTGAGTTAGTCATGTCACATGTATGATGGCACTGATCAGGCAAAGGACATTTTGATAGAGCATCTAGAATTGATCAATGCTAAAAGGATAGGGCTATTTACAGAGATACTTGGTTTGTGGTCATGTTGAGTTAGTCATGTCACATGTATGATGGCACTGATCAGGCAAAGGACATTTTGATAGAGCATCTAGAATTGATCAATGCTAAAAGGATAGGGCTATTTACAGAGATACTTGGTTTGTGGTCATGTTGAGTTAGTCATGTCACATGTATGATGGCACTGATCAGGCAAAGGACATTTTGATAGAGCATCTAGAATTGATCAATGCTAAAAGGATAGGGCTATTTACAGAGATACTTGGTTTGTGGTCATGTTGAGTTAGTCATGTCACATGTTTGACGCCACTGATCAGGCAAAGGACATTTTGATAGAGCATCTAGAATTGATCAATGCTAAAAGGATAGGGCTATTTACAGAGATACTTGGTTTGTGGTCATGTTGAGTTAGTCATGTCACATGTATGACGCCACTGATCAGGCAAAGGACATTTTGATAGAGCATCTAGAATTGATCAATGCTAAAAGGATAGGGCTATTTACAGAGATACTTGGTTTGTGGTCATGTTGAGTTAGTCATGTCACATGTATGACGCCACTGATCAGGCAAAGGACATTTTGATAGAGCATCTAGAATTGATCAATGCTAAAAGGATAGGGCTATTTACAGAGATACTTGGTTTGTGGTCATGTTGAGTTAGTCATGTCACATGTATGACGCCACTGATCAGGCAAAGGACATTTTGATAGAGCATCTAGAATTGATCAATGCTAAAAGGATAGGGCTATTTACAGAGATACTTGGTTTGTGGTCATGTTGTGTTAGTCATGTCACATGTATGACGCCACTGATCAGGCAAAGGACATTTTGTTAGAGCATCTAGAATTGATCAATGCTAAAAGGATAGGAGACTGGAAAGAAGAAGTGTCTATATCTTTGATAGAGGCATGCATACTTGGTAAATGGACAAGATTTTATAAACCTATTATTGTGAAGAGATACATAACTTTTCACCAGAACATTTTTAAAAGAATAAATATTGCAGTTCACGAAGTTGTGTAAATTATCTGATAAAGAGTGAGTTTGTGTTTTACGTCTGGTCAGCACCTGATTGGGCTATTTACACAGATACTTGGTTTGTGGTCATGTTGAGTTAGCCATGTCATTTTGGTTGATGGTATCAAGATCTTTGAGGTGTCATTTTGACAGGTACATGCACAAGAATTTTCAATTGAACAAGTTTCCTTGCCTGAGTGGCATTTATCACTTGTACCAGTATACAAATGTTGACTGATACGAGGGCAACAGTGCGATCTGTTTGACCCAAGGGAGTGACAGTCACCTTGCTGTTTCACGAGGCCGAAGGCCGAGGGAAACAGCAAGGTGACTGTCACTCCCGAGGGTCAAACAGATCGCACTGTTGCCCGAAGTAGCAGTCAATAATTGTTTTGTTATACCTTCAATGCAATTCCAACAAAAAAGGCAGAGAAATGAAGAATTTTGTGGTGATGACTATACCTTAAACTATGAACCTAAAATTCTCAAGTTGCATTTTCATCTGATAAATTTGATATAATTTCACATCTGTGAGGTCATGATTAGGTCTGCTGATCTACGTCATGATCTATTTTCAGCTCGCTGCGGTGACGTCACAATGCTGTGACATCATAGAGCGGTGACGTCACAAAGGTTGCATCTGTTCAGTTAAAATGTGAACAAGTAAAACTGCAATGAAGTCTTGAGATTTTAATCTTCTTCACATTTTGTGAAGAGAATAGAGGACTTATTCCTCAGATACCATCAGTGGTTCCAGTACTGACTGTCAAATGCGCACGGGGACCTTGTGAAGTCAGCCTCTGTGAACGTCATGAACTGTTGCCCTCTGAGAGGGCAACAGTCTTTTCTGATCCCTGTCATGTGACGTTATTGTGACCAATCACAGAAGAGGAATTGCATTTGAGGTGAAACAATAAGTTACTGTCAGGTTGTCGATTTAGTAAGTGGAGTTTTTGAAATATTCTAGCATTGTGGTGTAAGTAACAGATGGTGATACATCTTTCAGTCTTCCATGTTTGGAGTTGATGTGAAATTTGATATCTGTAGGGAGTTCATTTTTGCTGCATGTCATTTTACTGTGGTCTGTGTGAGTTGATTGTTGAGGTTTTTTGATTTGTTGTTTTGGACGTTGTGTGTGTGTTTGTGTTTTACGTCTGATCAGCGTCTTATTGGGTATTTATAGAGAAATTGTCGGTTTATGTCAAAGGTGTTGATAATTCAGAGGATTGTTAATTATTTTGTTTTTCCTGTCTTTGTTTCTGTGTTTTATTGTTGTTGTATGAATTTCATAGGATGCGGGAAGAAGTCATGCTGAATTAAAACAATAAGGGTTCCATAAAAATGTCAGTGAAATCAAACAGAGTGACTAAGTCAAGTACGTCCTTTTTTGTTGCATGGCTATGTGCTAGGCAACTGTACATCTTTTGTTCAGTTCAATCAATCAGGTTCTTGGCCATTTTTTGGTGTAAGACATGCAACTGCCAAAAAAGGACTGAACGGCAATATTCTGTCAAAAATTATGCAGTTTTAAAGCCAATACTTTAATGAAATTCACAGACTTTCTATTGTGTAGTCTTTTCACCAGTCACAAACATTTAAACTTTGACAACAAATCCAACCCAAGAATAATCAAGTGGATAAGATATATATATATTCTCTTTGAAATGGAGTGATAAAAAAAAAAACAAGCAACGATACCTAGAAGTTTAGAAGAGTAAAAAACCTCGAGGACAAACCAGAGTTGCAGTATTGACAACACTATGACATGTGTACTGTCGAGTGAAAACACGTGAAAAAAGGTTTCAAAACCAACTAAAAAAGCAGCATAAACGGCCAGAAACAAGTCCTTCAAGAAGCTGTCAACATCATCAATCAAAATGGAAAAGCACAAAACAGCTTGACAATCAAGAAACCAGAAAAAAGACAAACTATCCAAGTTATACGGCATTCAACCTCTCTGCTCAAGAAAGTATAGATGTGTGATGTGACTGGGGCACAAGACGTCTTTGTGTCTTTTAAGCTCTGATGCTGGAGACACTGAAGCGGCCCCTGCGTCCCTCACCGCTCGACTGGTGCCCCCTCTGCTCTGTGTGCATGAGTCAATTGGTCTAGTTGTTGTCCTAGGTAGGGAACTCGGCTTACTCTGGCCAGGTTCTGAGTGACAGGAGGAGTGTGGGTATTCAATTTTTTAAAAAATATTTTTTTGTTGCCGTTTGGCTGGCGCCTTTAAGTTGTAGGGACTAAGATGCATTGTTGTCTTCCAAGTTCAATTGTACAGTTTGTGCATGGTTCATTGTGGTATTTCATATATTTCCAGTTTTATGGGTTTCAGAAAAGCTTTCAAGGATTGGCCGTTCAAATGAGTTAAGTAATTTAAACAAAGGACTGGAGGAGTGTATACATAGCAATAAGGCAAAGCATGACTGAAAATGTTGCCCAACAGTAGGTCCTCAAGTACCAGGCAGAACTGGAATGTGGACGCATCGCATGATCAGGATGATAGAAAATCAGGTTTGTTATCATAATATACACACAGAATGTACACAGAAAAACGTCTGTGTGTTTTCTGGATTTGAAGCTAAAATGAAAAAAAGATTCGTCTGTGGTCTCTTAATTGTAAAATGGATGGATGACTGGGGTTTTACATCATGTTTTCATGCACTTGGTAGGCCTACCAGGACAGCCCGCACAGGAGGACATCACAATGAGACGAAGGATGATTGAAACTGCTGTCCTACAGAGGTCCAGGAAACGAGCCAGAGCAGGGATTGAACTCCGCATCTAGTGATTGCCAGGCCTCCCTCTCTTAAATCAATTCCAAGAGATATTTTCCAAGAATAAAACTATTTAAATGAAAAAGCAGTTTGATGAATTCACATGCTTCTCATAATAACCGACATGAAGCAATTTAATATGATTTTAAATTTGACCCCTATAACAGATCATGGATGAATGATTGGGGGGTTATGTCCTGTATTTATGCACTTGGTAGGCTAATTAGGACAGGAGGAGGACATGGCAATGAGGTGAATGATGATAGAAACAGCCGTCCAACATAGGCCCAGGTGACGTGGCAAGAGCAGGATTCGAACCCTGGACCCTGTGAGTAGCAGCCTAGCACACTACCACTAGACCAACCCCCCCCCCCCCCCCCCGCCCCGCCCCGCCTAGCACACTACCACTAGACCAACCCCCCCCCCCCCGCCCCGCCCCGCCTAGCACACTACCACTAGACCAAGCCCCCCCCCCCCAAAGAGATGACACATGTTTAATAAAGAGAACAAAAATCCAACATAATATATTCAAATATTCTTAATCGAATATTTATTACTATTTATTGATTGATTAATTTATTTGCTCATTATAAAAATAAAATACAGAAATATAAAATAGAACCGAAATATACAGACATGTCTGGAGCAAGGAGACCCTTAAGGCAAATTATTGCCGCTGTAAGGAAAGGATCTAAATTATTTACAATGTAGACGCAAGCCAATTGCTTTAATTCGTCACAAAAAGTAACATGAATTTTTCCACTTGAGTTAGATTGAGATTCAGATTCATATCATTTATTTAGCAAAAATATACACACAGTTAAAAATAAAATGATAAATAATAAGCATGTCTGGAAGGAGACTCTAATAAAGCCTAAATGGCCGCTTTTCCTAAAGGGAAAAGTTAAAGTTTGCCAATGAGGCCAGAATGGTCATTGAATGCCTGACAGGTCGGATGGCAATTAGACTCAATTACATGAATAGCTTAGACTTCTTGAGTGCGATTAGATACTATACAATACATGAGGGTTTCTTTTCATCGACATGGTCTAAGTGTGAACTCTAAACTGCAATTAGCTATCAATAGCCATTGACATGCATGGTTTATGTTAATGCATGTACTGACAATGTAATGGATGGGATACAAGCTCAGGAGAGACCGTTTGAAACTTTCAAGCCAGTTTAAGTTGGACCTTAGGGTGCATCGTCTGCCCCCTAAAAATGAAAAAATTAAAATATTCATTTGCACTTTTGCCATATTGTACCTTTGCCCGTAGAAAGACATTCTGCAAAATTTCATTAAGATCCGATGTGGCTTTAGGGTGGCACTTTTGTGTCAAAGTTGAATCCAAAATTGTCAAAAAATTATGCTTTGAAAAGTCGCGGTTAGAAATATTTAACTTATGGTTGGCTGTATGATTTCAATTCATATACCATTATTCTCAGAAGAAAATTGTCTTTAATTTAAATGGTAGAAAGCTATATTTCTGAAAATTTCTCATGCCTAAGCTTTTCGGAAAGCTGAAAGTTTCTGACTATTATTACAAAATGTTTGGAAAAATCAACTTAAAAGCTCAACTTCTACCAACTTTGACGTGATTGTTAGAATAAAACATAAGGAACACTTTGCTGAAGAAAGTAGGAAAATGAAAATTTTTTCAAGATAGTTATTCATCAAATTCATATGTGCAAATTTTCATAAATTACATGTAAATATGAGAAATACAACAATTCGTTGAGACACTGTTCTGCATCTGTTTTTCTTCTGACTACATCATAATGCAATCAAGGTTTTATCAGATGATGTAGTAGACCATATTTCCACTTTGTAGACTTCTATGACTTCCCAAAGTCATATTGACATCCTTTTTTTGATTTTTCACATGTTACCCAATAAAAATGAAAGTATCTCCACTCAATTTTGACTTCTACTGAATGGAAACCATTGATGTTGGTATTCAAATTAAAGCTCTCTTTCTAAGGAATCTGACTGTGACTTTAAAAAATCATTTCATTAAAAATTGACAATATTATTTATAACCGCGAATCGCTAAAATATGACCTACTACTGAAATTTCAATGCTGTTGTGCCACCCTTTGCCATTAGAATTTTTTCCTAAAATTTTGCACGGCTTCTTTTATGATACAAGGGAACAATCATGCAAAAGTGCATGATGTTTTGGAGATATAGGGGCAGACGATGCACCCTATTGGACCTAATTGAAATATTTGTAAATTGTATTCTCGTAGTCAGTTGGTTTATATACTGAAGTCCAACATGCCAGTCTAATGTCAAATACATTTATGACTGTATACAAATATGCTGATCTATATAGCTGAGACAGCTGGGAGAGACAGAGTTTGATACACCAAACATAGATAAACATATAGTTAGAGGATAGTTGGTGTCCCTCCTTGTATTCAAAAATCCCAGTTCCAAAAATCAATGTTGGTGAGATGAAGACTGTCTCTCATTATACGGGTGTGACAAATACTTGACTTTTGAAAAAAGCGAAAAATTTGTTTATAGAATGTCTGCTACAAATTTATGCCTTTTTTCGATTTCTTACAAACAGAGAAATGGAATGATGTATAATTTTCTCGACTGTCAGAAGGGCATAATATTTTTAATATAAAAGAGAATATTTCTGTCACTTTATACCCTATACATGAACCATAATGGTTGTACACACCAGTGGAGATATTCCCCATAAGCGAAAATCTGAAAATGACATTCAAATGGCAAGATCAAGGTGCTATGTGCAATCCACAAAACCCATCTATGAAAACAATCTGTAATCGGATATGGAGCACAGAACAAATTTGTAAGCGAAAATAGGTATATAGAAAGCCTTTAGTACATTTCACAGATGTATTTATATCATTTACTACATATATGGAAAATAGGAAAAAGAAATCTTATTTTTTCTGTTCGATCATAAAACATTTTTGTAATTTTGGCTATAAATGAGAACATCTGTCTCTTAATACCCTATTTATAATCTGAAATGCTCCTACACACCACTTTAGATGTTCTTCAAAAGTGAAAATGTGACTTTCAAATAACAAAATGTTATTTAGAAGGCAAGATGATGGAGTTCATCCCAATGCACAAAACCCATTTTTCTACAAAAACTATCTCTCAACAGGCCTAGAGCAACAACCAACCGACTTTTTAAGGCGAAAATTGGTATATTTGCTTATATATACTACTGATACGGTTTTCTTAATTCTTAAATATGGGGATGAGAAAAAGTTAAATCTTACTTTTTCAGTCAGCAGAAATGTATAATTTTACCCCATATTGTGACAAATACGATGTTCTTTCGAAAAATAACCTATACATACGCCAAAATGCTTGTCCGCACAAAACTAAGAGTTCTTCACTAACCGTAAATCTGATTTTCAAAAACGAAAATGCATTATTTGATAGCCATATTGGGGTGCATGTATGGTAATGTTGAGTTAGTCATGTCACATGTATGATGGCACTGATCAGGCAAAGGACATTTTGATAGAGCATCTAGAATTGATCAATGCTAAAAGGATAGGGCTATTTACAGAGATACTTGGTTTGTGGTCATGTTGAGTTAGTCATGTCACATGTTTGACGCCACTGATCAGGCAAAGGACATTTTGATAGAGCATCTAGAATTGATCAATGCTAAAAGGATAGGGCTATTTACAGAGATACTTGGTTTGTGGTCATGTTGAGTTAGTCATGTCACATGTATGACGCCACTGATCAGGCAAAGGACATTTTGATAGAGCATCTAGAATTGATCAATGCTAAAAGGATAGGGCTATTTACAGAGATACTTGGTTTGTGGTCATGTTGAGTTAGTCATGTCACATGTATGACGCCACTGATCAGGCAAAGGACATTTTGATAGAGCATCTAGAATTGATCAATGCTAAAAGGATAGGGCTATTTACAGAGATACTTGGTTTGTGGTCATGTTGAGTTAGTCATGTCACATGTATGACGCCACTGATCAGGCAAAGGACATTTTGATAGAGCATCTAGAATTGATCAATGCTAAAAGGATAGGGCTATTTACAGAGATACTTGGTTTGTGGTCATGTTGTGTTAGTCATGTCACATGTATGACGCCACTGATCAGGCAAAGGACATTTTGTTAGAGCATCTAGAATTGATCAATGCTAAAAGGATAGGAGACTGGAAAGAAGAAGTGTCTATATCTTTGATAGAGGCATGCATACTTGGTAAATGGACAAGATTTTATAAACCTATTATTGTGAAGAGATACATAACTTTTCACCAGAACATTTTTAAAAGAATAGATATTGCAGTTCACGAAGTTGTGTAAATTATCTGATAAAGAGTGAGTTTGTGTTTTACGTCTGGTCAGCACCTGATTGGGCTATTTACACAGATACTTGGTTTGTGGTCATGTTGAGTTAGCCATGTCATTTTGGTTGATGGTATCAAGATCTTTGAGGTGTCATTTTGACAGGTACATGCACAAGAATTTTCAATTGAACAAGTTTCCTTGCCTGAGTGGCATTTATCACTTGTACCAGTATACAAATGTTGACTGATACGAGGGCAACAGTGCGATCTGTTTGACCCAAGGGAGTGACAGTCACCTTGCTGTTTCACGAGGCCGAAGGCCGAGGGAAACAGCAAGGTGACTGTCACTCCCGAGGGTCAAACAGATCGCACTGTTGCCCGAAGTAGCAGTCAATAATTGTTTTGTTATACCTTCAATGCAATTCCAACAAAAAAGGCAGAGAAATGAAGAATTTTGTGGTGATGACTATACCTTAAACTATGAACCTAAAATTCTCAAGTTGCATTTTCATCTGATAAATTTGATATAATTTCACATCTGTGAGGTCATGATTAGGTCTGCTGATCTACGTCATGATCTATTTTCAGCTCGCTGCGGTGACGTCACAATGCTGTGACATCATAGAGCGGTGACGTCGCAAAGGTTGCATCTGTTCAGTTAAAATGTGAACAAGTAAAACTGCAATGAAGTCTTGAGATTTTAATCTTCTTCACATTTTGTGAAGAGAATAGAGGACTTATTCCTCAGATACCATCAGTGGTTCCAGTACTGACTGTCAAATGCGCACGGGGACCTTGTGAAGTCAGCCTCTGTGAACGTCATGAACTGTTGCCCTCTGAGAGGGCAACAGTCTTTTCTGATCCCTGTCATGTGACGTTATTGTGACCAATCACAGAAGAGGAATTGCATTTGAGGTGAAACAATAAGTTACTGTCAGGTTGTCGATTTAGTAAGTGGAGTTTTTGAAATATTCTAGCATTGTGGTGTAAGTAACAGATGGTGATACATCTTTCAGTCTTCCATGTTTGGAGTTGATGTGAAATTTGATATCTGTAGGGAGTTCATTTTTGCTGCATGTCATTTTACTGTGGTCTGTGTGAGTTGATTGTTGAGGTTTTTTGATTTGTTGTTTTGGACGTTGTGTGTGTGTTTGTGTTTTACGTCTGATCAGCGTCTTATTGGGTATTTATAGAGAAATTGTCGGTTTATGTCAAAGGTGTTGATAATTCAGAGGATTGTTAATTATTTTAAGCGGTGTCCCTCCTTGTATTCAAGTTAAAGTTTGCCAATGAGGCCAGAATGGTCATTGAATGCCTGACAGGTCGGATGGCAATTAGACTCAATTACATGAATAGCTTAGACTTCTTGAGTGTGATTAGATACTATACAATACATGAGGGTTTCTTTTCATCGACATGGTCTAAGTGTGAACTCTAAACTGCAATTAGCTATCAATAGCCATTGACATGCATGGTTTATGTTAATGCATGTACTGACAATGTAATGGATGGGATACAAGCTCAGGAGAGACCGTTTGAAACTTTCAAGCCAGTTTAAGTTGGACCTAATTGAAATATTTGTAAATTGTATTCTCGTAGTCAGTTGGTTTATATACTGAAGTCCAACATGCCAGTCTAATGTCAAATACATTTATGACTGTATACAAATATGCTGATCTATATAGCTGAGACAGCTGGGAGAGACAGAGTTTGATACACCAAACATAGATAAACATATAGTTAGAGGATAGTTGGTGTCCCTCCTTGTATTCAAAAATCCCAGTTCCAAAAATCAATGTTGGTGAGATGAAGACTGTCTCTCATTATACGGGTGTGACAAATACTTGACTTTTGAAAAAAGCGAAAAATTTGTTTATAGAATGTCTGCTACAAATTTATGCCTTTTTTCGATTTCTTACAAACAGAGAAATGGAATGATGTATAATTTTCTCGACTGTCAGAAGGGCATAATATTTTTAATATAAAAGAGAATATTTCTGTCACTTTATACCCTATACATGAACCATAATGGTTGTACACACCAGTGGAGATATTCCCCATAAGCGAAAATCTGAAAATGACATTCAAATGGCAAGATCAAGGTGCTATGTGCAATCCACAAAACCCATCTATGAAAACAATCTGTAATCGGATATGGAGCACAGAACAAATTTGTAAGCGAAAATAGGTATATAGAAAGCCTTTAGTACATTTCACAGATGTATTTATATCATTTACTACATATATGGAAAATAGGAAAAAGAAATCTTATTTTTTCTGTTCGATCATAAAACATTTTTGTAATTTTGGCTATAAATGAGAACATCTGTCTCTTAATACCCTATTTATAATCTGAAATGCTCCTACACACCACTTTAGATGTTCTTCAAAAGTGAAAATGTGACTTTCAAATAACAAAATGTTATTTAGAAGGCAAGATGATGGAGTTCATCCCAATGCACAAAACCCATTTTTCTACAAAAACTATCTCTCAACAGGCCTAGAGCAACAACCAACCGACTTTTTAAGGCGAAAATTGGTATATTTGCTTATATATACTACTGATACGGTTTTCTTAATTCTTAAATATGGGGATGAGAAAAAGTTAAATCTTACTTTTTCAGTCAGCAGAAATGTATAATTTTACCCCATATTGTGACAAATACGATGTTCTTTCGAAAAATAACCTATACATACGCCAAAATGCTTGTCCGCACAAAACTAAGAGTTCTTCACTAACCGTAAATCTGATTTTCAAAAACGAAAATGCATTATTTGATAGCCATATTGGGGTGCATGTATGGTAATGTTGAGTTAGTCATGTCACATGTATGATGGCACTGATCAGGCAAAGGACATTTTGATAGAGCATCTAGAATTGATCAATGCTAAAAGGATAGGGCTATTTACAGAGATACTTGGTTTGTGGTCATGTTGAGTTAGTCATGTCACATGTTTGACGCCACTGATCAGGCAAAGGACATTTTGATAGAGCATCTAGAATTGATCAATGCTAAAAGGATAGGGCTATTTACAGAGATACTTGGTTTGTGGTCATGTTGAGTTAGTCATGTCACATGTATGACGCCACTGATCAGGCAAAGGACATTTTGATAGAGCATCTAGAATTGATCAATGCTAAAAGGATAGGGCTATTTACAGAGATACTTGGTTTGTGGTCATGTTGAGTTAGTCATGTCACATGTATGACGCCACTGATCAGGCAAAGGACATTTTGATAGAGCATCTAGAATTGATCAATGCTAAAAGGATAGGGCTATTTACAGAGATACTTGGTTTGTGGTCATGTTGAGTTAGTCATGTCACATGTATGACGCCACTGATCAGGCAAAGGACATTTTGATAGAGCATCTAGAATTGATCAATGCTAAAAGGATAGGGCTATTTACAGAGATACTTGGTTTGTGGTCATGTTGTGTTAGTCATGTCACATGTATGACGCCACTGATCAGGCAAAGGACATTTTGTTAGAGCATCTAGAATTGATCAATGCTAAAAGGATAGGAGACTGGAAAGAAGAAGTGTCTATATCTTTGATAGAGGCATGCATACTTGGTAAATGGACAAGATTTTATAAACCTATTATTGTGAAGAGATACATAACTTTTCACCAGAACATTTTTAAAAGAATAGATATTGCAGTTCACGAAGTTGTGTAAATTATCTGATAAAGAGTGAGTTTGTGTTTTACGTCTGGTCAGCACCTGATTGGGCTATTTACACAGATACTTGGTTTGTGGTCATGTTGAGTTAGCCATGTCATTTTGGTTGATGGTATCAAGATCTTTGAGGTGTCATTTTGACAGGTACATGCACAAGAATTTTCAATTGAACAAGTTTCCTTGCCTGAGTGGCATTTATCACTTGTACCAGTATACAAATGTTGACTGATACGAGGGCAACAGTGCGATCTGTTTGACCCAAGGGAGTGACAGTCACCTTGCTGTTTCACGAGGCCGAAGGCCGAGGGAAACAGCAAGGTGACTGTCACTCCCGAGGGTCAAACAGATCGCACTGTTGCCCGAAGTAGCAGTCAATAATTGTTTTGTTATACCTTCAATGCAATTCCAACAAAAAAGGCAGAGAAATGAAGAATTTTGTGGTGATGACTATACCTTAAACTATGAACCTAAAATTCTCAAGTTGCATTTTCATCTGATAAATTTGATATAATTTCACATCTGTGAGGTCATGATTAGGTCTGCTGATCTACGTCATGATCTATTTTCAGCTCGCTGCGGTGACGTCACAATGCTGTGACATCATAGAGCGGTGACGTCGCAAAGGTTGCATCTGTTCAGTTAAAATGTGAACAAGTAAAACTGCAATGAAGTCTTGAGATTTTAATCTTCTTCACATTTTGTGAAGAGAATAGAGGACTTATTCCTCAGATACCATCAGTGGTTCCAGTACTGACTGTCAAATGCGCACGGGGACCTTGTGAAGTCAGCCTCTGTGAACGTCATGAACTGTTGCCCTCTGAGAGGGCAACAGTCTTTTCTGATCCCTGTCATGTGACGTTATTGTGACCAATCACAGAAGAGGAATTGCATTTGAGGTGAAACAATAAGTTACTGTCAGGTTGTCGATTTAGTAAGTGGAGTTTTTGAAATATTCTAGCATTGTGGTGTAAGTAACAGATGGTGATACATCTTTCAGTCTTCCATGTTTGGCGTTGATGTGAAATTTGATATCTGTAGGGAGTTCATTTTTGCTGCATGTCATTTTACTGTGGTCTGTGTGAGTTGATTGTTGAGGTTTTTTGATTTGTTGTTTTGGACGTTGTGTGTGTGTTTGTGTTTTACGTCTGATCAGCGTCTTATTGGGTATTTATAGAGAAATTGTCGGTTTATGTCAAAGGTGTTGATAATTCAGAGGATTGTTAATTATTTTGTTTTTCCTGTCTTTGTTTCTGTGTTTTATTGTTGTTGTATGAATTTCATAGGAAGCGGGAAGAAGTCATGCTGAATTAAAACAATAAGGGTTCCATAAAAATGTCAGTGAAATCAAACAGAGTGACTAAGTCAAGTACGTCCTTTTTTGTTGCATGGCTATGTGCTAGGCAACTGTACATCTTTTGTTCAGTTCAATCAATCAGGTTCTTGGCCATTTTTTGGTGTAAGACATGCAACTGCCAAAAAAGGACTGAACGGCAATATTCTGTCAAAAATTATGCAGTTTTAAAGCCAATACTTTAATGAAATTCACAGACTTTCTATTGTGTAGTCTTTTCACCAGTCACAAACATTTAAACTTTGACAACAAATCCAACCCAAGAATAATCAAGTGGATAAGATATATATATATTCTCTTTGAAATGGAGTGATAAAAAAAAAACAAGCAACGATACCTAGAAGTTTAGAAGAGTAAAAAACCTCGAGGACAAACCAGAGTTGCAGTATTGACAACACTATGACATGTGTACTGTCGAGTGAAAACACGTGAAAAAAGGTTTCAAAACCAACTAAAAAAGCAGCATAAACGGCCAGAAACAAGTCCTTCAAGAAGCTGTCAACATCATCAATCAAAATGGAAAAGCACAAAACAGCTTGACAATCAAGAAACCAGAAAAAAGACAAACTATCCAAGTTATACGGCATTCAACCTCTCTGCTCAAGAAAGTATAGATGTGTGATGTGACTGGGGCACAAGACGTCTTTGTGTCTTTTAAGCTCTGATGCTGGAGACACTGAAGCGGCCCCTGCGTCCCTCACCGCTCGACTGGTGCCCCCTCTGCTCTGTGTGCATGAGTCAATTGGTCTAGTTGTTGTCCTAGGTAGGGAACTCGGCTTACTCTGGCCAGGTTCTGAGTGACAGGAGGAGTGTGGGTATTCAATTTTTTAAAAAATATTTTTTTGTTGCCGTTTGGCTGGCGCCTTTAAGTTGTAGGGACTAAGATGCATTGTTGTCTTCCAAGTTCAATTGTACAGTTTGTGCATGGTTCATTGTGGTATTTCATATATTTCCAGTTTTATGGGTTTCAGAAAAGCTTTCAAGGATTGGCCGTTCAAATGAGTTAAGTAATTTAAACAAAGGACTGGAGGAGTGTATACATAGCAATAAGGCAAAGCATGACTGAAAATGTTGCCCAACAGTAGGTCCTCAAGTACCAGGCAGAACTGGAATGTGGACGCATTGCATGATCAGGATGATAGAAAATCAGGTTTGTTATCATAATATACACACAGAATGTACACAGAAAAACGTCTGTGTGTTTTCTGGATTTGAAGCTAAAATGAAAAAAAGATTCGTCTGTGGTCTCTTAATTGTAAAATGGATGGATGACTGGGGTTTTACATCATGTTTTCATGCACTTGGTAGGCCTACCAGGACAGCCCGCACAGGAGGACATCACAATGAGACGAAGGATGATTGAAACTGCTGTCCTACAGAGGTCCAGGAAACGAGCCAGAGCAGGGATTGAACTCCGCATCTAGTGATTGCCAGGCCTCCCTCTCTTAAATCAATTCCAAGAGATATTTTCCAAGAATAAAACTATTTAAATGAAAAAGCAGTTTGATGAATTCACATGCTTCTCATAATAACCGACATGAAGCAATTTAATATGATTTTAAATTTAACCCCTATAACAGATCATGGATGAATGATTGGGGGGTTATGTCCTGTATTTATGCACTTGGTAGGCTAATTAGGACAGGAGGAGGACATGGCAATGAGGTGAATGATGATAGAAACAGCCGTCCAACATAGGCCCAGGTGACGTGGCAAGAGCAGGATTCGAACCCTGGACCCTGTGAGTAGCAGCCTAGCACACTACCACTAGACCAACCCCCCCCCCGCCCCGCCCCGCCTAGCACACTACCACTAGACCAACCCCCCCCCCCCGCCCCGCCCCGCCTAGCACACTACCACTAGACCAAGCCCCCCCCCCAAAGAGATGACACATGTTTAATAAAGAGAACAAAAATCCAACATAATATATTCAAATATTCTTAATCGAATATTTATTACTATTTATTGATTGATTAATTTATTTGCTCATTATAAAAATAAAATACAGAAATATAAAATAGAACCGAAATATACAGACATGTCTGGAGCAAGGAGACCCTTAAGGCAAATTATTGCCGCTGTAAGGAAAGGATCTAAATTATTTACAATGTAGACGCAAGCCAATTGCTTTAATTCGTCACAAAAAGTAACATGAATTTTTCCACTTGAGTTAGATTGAGATTCAGATTCATATCATTTATTTAGCAAAAATATACACACAGTTAAAAATAAAATGATAAATAATAAGCATGTCTGGAAGGAGACTCTAATAAAGCCTAAATGGCCGCTTTTCCTAAAGGGAAAAGTTAAAGTTTGCCAATGAGGCCAGAATGGTCATTGAATGCCTGACAGGTCGGATGGCAATTAGACTCAATTACATGAATAGCTTAGACTTCTTGAGTGCGATTAGATACTATACAATACATGAGGGTTTCTTTTCATCGACATGGTCTAAGTGTGAACTCTAAACTGCAATTAGCTATCAATAGCCATTGACATGCATGGTTTATGTTAATGCATGTACTGACAATGTAATGGATGGGATACAAGCTCAGGAGAGACCGTTTGAAACTTTCAAGCCAGTTTAAGTTGGACCTAATTGAAATATTTGTAAATTGTATTCTCGTAGTCAGTTGGTTTATATACTGAAGTCCAACATGCCAGTCTAATGTCAAATACATTTATGACTGTATACAAATATGCTGATCTATATAGCTGAGACAGCTGGGAGAGACAGAGTTTGATACACCAAACATAGATAAACATATAGTTAGAGGATAGTTGGTGTCCCTCCTTGTATTCAAAAATCCCAGTTCCAAAAATCAATGTTGGCAGTGGCGTCCCTATGGGGGGGCACGGGGGGCACGTGCCCCCCCATATTGGACCTGTGCCCCCCGAGGTGCCCCCCCATATGAACTTTCCAACCTTGGCTAAAATATACAACTGCTATTATGGGTGCCCCCCCAGAGAATCGCGTGCCCCCCCAGGTGCCCCCCCGCTTGAGACCCCCTAGTTACGCCACTGAATGTTGGTGAGATGAAGACTGTCTCTCATTATACGGGTGTGACAAATACTTGACTTTTGAAAAAAGCGAAAAATTTGTTTATAGAATGTCTGCTACAAATTTATGCCTTTTTTCGATTTCTTACAAACAGAGAAATGGAATGATGTATTATTTTTTCGACTGTCAGAAGGGCATAATATTTTTAATATAAAAGAGAATATTTCTGTCACTTTATACCCTATACATGAACCATAATGGTTGTACACACCAGTGGAGATATTCCCCATAAGCGAAAATCTGAAAATGACATTCAAATGGCAAGATCAAGGTGCTATGTGCAATCCACAAAACCCATCTATGAAAACAATCTGTAATCGGATATGGAGCACAGAACAAATTTGTAAGCGAAAATAGGTATATAGAAAGCCTTTAGTACATTTCACAGATGTATTTATATCATTTACTACATATATGGAAAATAGGAAAAAGAAATCTTATTTTTTCTGTTCGATCATAAAACATTTTTGTAATTTTGGCTATAAATGAGAACATCTGTCTCTTAATACCCTATTTATAATCTGAAATGCTCCTACACACCACTTTAGATGTTCTTCAAAAGTGAAAATGTGACTTTCAAATAACAAAATGTTATTTAGAAGGCAAGATGATGGAGTTCATCCCAATGCACAAAACCCATTTTTCTACAAAAACTATCTCTCAACAGGCCTAGAGCAACAACCAACCGACTTTTTAAGGCGAAAATTGGTATATTTGCTTATATATACTACTGATACGGTTTTCTTAATTCTTAAATATGGGGATGAGAAAAAGTTAAATCTTACTTTTTCAGTCAGCAGAAATGTATAATTTTACCCCATATTGTGACAAATACGATGTTCTTTCGAAAAATAACCTATACATACGCCAAAATGCTTGTCCGCACAAAACTAAGAGTTCTTCACTAACCGTAAATCTGATTTTCAAAAACGAAAATGCATTATTTGATAGCCATATTGGGGTGCATGTTCTAATCCGCAAAACCCATTATATGGTCATAAGTGACTGGTATAATGCAGTTGCGTAAGCGCACCTGCATTACAAACCATGGCCTGAAGAAAAATGTTCAAACAAAAATAATAGTGTGCAACTTCTTTGGTGCTGTTACTTCAATATTATCTAGCAGATATCAATTATGCAATAATTATAATGAACAGATAATGCATAAAAAGATGAAAAGGTAATCGACTAATCGTCCTTCTAATTAGATTATCTTTGTTACTCAGACTGAGGTATATCCCATAATCAGATAATAGCATTTTAAGTTTTGATAATCAATTCCCTTACTGTTGGACTGTGATTCGCTAATAAATAAATTACTACATGTAACAAATTTACACATCTAAATAAAATAAACGTGTATGTCTTGACATGTTAGAGTCACATTGAATGGCATTACATTAATTATGATTAATATAATATACATGATAATTTAAAGATTTTAACGAGTTATACATTACGTCAAACTCTCTTCCCTGTTCACCTTAAATTCATACTGTTTCAAGATTTTACTTAGAATATTCGGAGAATCCCATGTTCATTTACATATACTGTACTGTGTCTACTTCTGTAGTACTTCAAATGCAAGTAGATGACTCTTTTGGGTTCTGCACCCAGTCTGTACTTCAAATATCCGCAAAAAAATTACCAGTTGTGAATTTATATCATAGATCATAGTTTAATAATCGTCATAGGTTTTATCTAAACTACCGCACAATTTCAGCTACAAATTATCGTTTCCAAATCAACTTTTCGAAGTCCATATCCACCACTTTTTCACCATTTTCCTCTAAATCATTGAAAATTAAACAACCACATCATTTTATTTCAATCTAATTCTGTCAAAAATTTTGACTCCTCACAAAAATGTCGTTTTCCTGCATCCATCTTCAGGTTGCCGTATAAATTATTATTGAAAAGTTGTTCACGTCCTAAGTTCATTTAGTACGCTCTGATCTTGAGGAATAGTTTTGATCTTTGATTTGTCAAGCGTGGCATCTACGACGGGTCTGTATACGAAGTCAATCTGAAAATAAAACACAAATTAATATTTTTTTGCGGGATTATTGGGGCTTTATGTCCTGTATGTATGCACTAAGTAGGAAAATTAGGTCAATTTAGGATAGGAGGAACACAGCAATGTCAGGGGTGAAGGATCATTGAACGGATGGATGATTTGGGCTGTATATCGCGTATTCATGTCCTCTTATAGGCTAATTAAGAGAGCATAAACAACAATGAGGCAAAGAATGATCAAACTTGCACTTGCTCGGATGGAATCTGTCACTCATATATATATGCTTCGAACTCTGGGAAAAATTGTCATTGGTCACTAACTGTTGCAACGGCCGCCATTACATTATGTTCCTAATATCAGTGAAAGTTCCGAAGTTTGACAGTGACAATGCCCAGTTGCATCTATTCTGCTCAGTCAAGTAAGTCAACGGGTGCTACCAGACTATTTTCGTGGAGATCTACACTGTTTACATGTGTTCTGGGGCAGTATTACTGCACCCTATAAAAGTGAAGTGGCAAATGCGAGTGCCAGTTCTAGCAAACTAGCTCTCCTTTAGGGTGACTATGAAGAATGATTGCAATGACTGTTCAATATTGGTGCAAGTGATCTGGCTAGAGCTGGAAGGAAAGCTGGGACCTAGAGATTGGGAGTCCGGAGTACTAGCAACTGCGCTAACCAACCACCTCACTTAGATTTAGCGAATAACAGCTTTACTATTTTAAAATAACAGCGTCTGAAGTTACAGTATTGATCAGTACAAGGAGCGTTCAGAAAGTTTGAGGCTTTTTTTCATATGGATACTTACTTTCAATCTAGAACTATGAATTTTTCACAGGATAAAATTCAGCATATTTGGAAAGTATTTCCAAAATTTTGGACAATTTGGACATTTTAAAGTCATTCTGTGGTTGCCATGGAAACTGAAGGTTCAGCTTCTTGGGGAAAGTAACACTGAAACCAAGAATGCCAAGTAATTGTGACTGTGAGAGTATCTCTGTCACTTGTATTAGTGAGATTGACAATATTTGACACAAGAAATATGGTATTAGCTTCTAAATATGCTTACAAGCACAGCAAATGTGTGTATTCTTACACTGAAACCATGTAGGAAAGCACTCCTGCATGGTAGATTTGGCGAGGGAAATTCATGAGGCAAAGGTGTGTTTCCCTGAGTACGTAAGGACTTGTGAAAGCATGGATTCACTAGTATGAACAAGAGATCAAAATGGACATCATTATCTATCCTAGCTATTCCTGTGACATGCTGGTTTACATAAGTCCTGGTTTTTCCTTACTTTAGTCCATTGGGACTATAGTATCAGGCACTGGAGGAGAAAAGGCTTTGGATGACCGAAATTCTTTCATAGAACTTTGTTTGGAGGACTTCGAGGAACATTTACTTCAATTGGTCAGGTGTACGAATCAATGCTTTTGGTGAGCTTGGGAGTATTTTTTAAGGCTAATATTATATTTCTTGTGTGAAATATTATCAATCTCACTAATGCATGTGATACAGAGAGGCCTCTCACAGCCAAAATTCATTGACTTTAGTGGTTTTAGTATTATCTGCCCCAAGAAGCTGAACTTTCAGTTTCCATGGCAACCACAGAATGACTTAAAAATATCCAAATTGTCCAAAATTATGGAAATCCATTCCAAATACGCTGAATTTTATCCTGTGAAAAATTCATAATTCTAGATTGAAAAAAAAGTGTCTACATAAAAAAAAGCCTCGAACTTTGTGAATGCCTCTCGTATTTAGATAACTGAAATAACACATTTTGAGTGCCGTTTTAAAATTGCTAAACTTACTTTTCCGGTCTTGGGGTTAGCGTAGGTGATTGTGTGTTTTCTCCAGTGCTGCTCCATTGGTTTCATGTTGCTGGCCTTCAATTGGTTACGTGTAGTTATATTTGTCACTGCGGTCCTGCAAATTTAATTAAAATACACTCAAAAAAGCAACAACAGACTTTTTTCGCAAGAAATAAATTGTTTTCATAAATCCATTTATATCAAAATACCTCATGTGGATACAAATAAATGTTATCATTTTGCAACCTCCCACATTTCATAATACACATTGAATCTTTATTTTACCTTTCTATGATTAATCATTATTCTTCTTTTGAATTTTTGAAATCTGACCATTTTTGACAGACTTGCTGCATAAACTGACACAAAAATTCATTTCTCAAACCAATAACGTCGCCTTGACGTCACTTCTAGAGACGTCATGACCGGTAAAATACACTGAGTCATTTTTGCAGCTGTGACTAGGTCATCGGTACTGCGAACTGGGCATTAATGACCAGGCAATGCCTCTCTGAAATTATAATAACAGATTTTTACTCACAGGGAAGTCCTTGTGAGAGTGGGATGCTCTGGTCTCTTTCCTGTTTTCCGCTGAGTACATGGTTTGCAAAGAGTTCAACATCAAGTTCTGCAGTTGAAGGTCTCCACTAATTCTGTCTTCCAAATCATACCTTTGTCTGTTATCTGTAAAAGAATAACCCATTCTTAAAATTCCATAAAATTGTTTTATTTCGTGCAATTTCCTCAGAAAATGTCTGCTTTTGTTTCAGGAGGACTGTTGTTTTGAGAAGAATTGTTGTTGCCTCGTCAGAGTGATCTACGTTTTATAGAATTCACAGAAAAAATTGACCAAGCAGGCCTACCAACCAGGCAATTTTCTAAACAGCTGTATTTCTGACATTATTCATTAATCATACCATGTTAAAGACTGAAGGTACACAGGAAATCGTCAATTCAAACAGTGATATAGATAATTATTCAATAATATCATAATTCCACAATTCTATGACTTTGCTCTATTTGTTTTTCTTCACCCTATTAGATTATAATTGGCAACAACAATCGTGAAAATATTTAATATTAGGCAAATCTTTTCAGAACTTGATACCTTAATATCATTGACACCTTGGTCAAAGAAGCCAGAGACTTTCTCGCATCCTTCCTTCAGTGACTTAGAATCGCTAAACACAGCCGCATGGTTCTGCATGGCCTTCCGCATACTCAGGCAGAGATTAGCTGTTGGGGTGGAGCCTGTTGAATGACGGAGACGGTCAATGTTGGCTACACTTGCTTCTCTGGCACTCTAGAATGGAAAAGCAGAAATTAATTTACAAGTGAGTTGAGAATACAAGGATCCGAGGATTCAAACCCTGGGTTCTGTGGGGAATTGGCAATTTTAAAAGCATAAGATCCATGGATACACGATCAAAGTAGAACTGCACTGTGACTCAAACAATCTATGACACAATAAAGTATTGAAAAAAAAAATATATATATATATATTATTTAATGTTAACAAGAAATTTTTTTTAAACCTCAACAAACTATCCCCAATTGCACAACGCATTTTAGTTTACCTCTATATGAACACAAAATGGCCCACTTCACCACATCCACACCTGTATTAAGGCCGGGAAAACTTTTTTTCAAAAATCTCTCAGACTGGTTTTTTAGATAAAATTACTCTGGGGGAACCCAGGGCAACCAGGGGACAGGAGGGGCAGCAGTGGTGTCCCTATGGACACGTGCCCCTCATATTGGACCTGTGCCCCCCCGCCAGGTGCCCCCTCATATGAACTGTCGAACTCTGGCTGAAATATACAAGAATCCATGGATTCAAAACCGGCCTATGGTGATTGTATATTCAGGGATTGAAATCATGAAGAGGGTGATGTAAATATTATTCCATGGATTGTTTTGTATTGAGCAGCGAGAGCCAGATTGATAGTGTTTGCTGCAAGCAATAAAAATTTTGAGGGGAACCACTTAGCAAATGTCTAATTTAGAATTGTAAGTGAAATACCAAAGTTACAGTGGGCAATTCAAAATATGACGTCCATTTTGGCAGCCATTTTGGAATTTTTCTCATAATTTATGAGGGGAACTTGTATGCAAATCCCCAAACCAAATTTCATAAATATAAGTGAAATAATAAAGTCGCAGAGGGCAATTCAAAAGATGGCGCCATATTAGCAGCCATCTTGGATTTTCTAAAAATTTCTGAGGGGAACCCCTAAGTGAATCTCTCTACCAAATTTCATAAATCTAGGTGAAATGGTAAAGTCACAGTGGGCAATTCAAAATACGGTGGCCATTTTGGCAGCCATCTTGGACTTTTCCAAACATTTCTGAGGGGGACCCCTAACTGAATACCTATACCAAATTTCATAAATTTAAATGAAATAGTAAAGTCACAGTGGGCAATTCAAAATATGGCGGACATTTTGGATTTTTCCAAAAATTTCCGATGGAGATCCCAAAGTGAATGCCTATACCAAATTTCATAAATGTGAGTGAAATACTAACACTAAAGTTGCAATGGGCAATTCAATATAATGTTGACAAGAAAAGTTTACAAGTGGACATATGGACAAGTGGACATGGTTTACATGAGCCCACTATCACACCACATCCACTTAAGCCTCCCTCTAATAACCGCCGTTAGGCCGGTTAAAAATTATAATAGTGGGTGCCCTGCCAGGGAATGACGTGCCCTCGTGGTACCCCCCCCCCCCCCTGTCTGCTCGAGAGCCCCTAGTGGCAGCTGTCTGCCTAAAAATCCGGCATCATTTTAAATTGATATTGAATTATTCATCTGAAATATTTGGGAAGAAAGCCCAATTGACTAATGATGGAGCCCCCCCCCCGCCTCTCCACCAACAAGATCAGTATCAGAAAGTTTAGGCCGCATCAACTTTTTGTCAATATAAAGGATAATAGGAGATCAGCTGAAAAATTTCTGCATGGATTTTCTTGCCTACGTATTAAGGAAGTTCTATAATAACGACAACTTGATCTATTTTTATCACTTGCTTGAATATGTGTGATGAACAAAAATTTCAGGTGGTCTAAACTTACAGCCTGTTGCTGCTTACTTCCGCAAAGGCCCTTAATGGCATTGTGCATTAGAGGAAAGGTGGCTAAGTTATTCAATGTTATTTAAGACAAGTTATTGAATCATGTTTCATTTGATTTAAAGGCAATCTGTAAAGAATTTTTTAATGATTTTTAAAAATTTCAACTGAGGGAGTAATAATGGTGATTCAACGAGCCAAAATTGGTAATAAATAAAAGGTCAACTAAAAATAACAGAGAAAATACGAGGGGCGTTCAGAAAGTTCGAGGCTTTTTTTTATATGGACACTTATTTTCAATCTAGAACTATCAATTTTTCACAGGATAAAATTCAGCATATTTGGAATGGATTCCCAAAGTTTTGGACAATTTGGACATTTCTAACTCATTCTGTGGTTGCCATGGAAACCGAAAGTTCAGCTGGTCGGGGCAGGTAATACTGAAATCAAGAAAACCGATACATTTTGGCTGTGAGAGACCTCTGTCTATCACTTACATCAGTGAGTTTGACCATATTTGATACAACAAATATAAAATTAGCCTTTAAAAATACTTCCAACCTCACCTAAAGCATTAATTCATAGACCTGACCCATTGAAATAAATGATCCTCGAAGTCCTCTAAACAAAGTTCCGTGAAAGCATTTCGGTCATCCAAAGCCTTTTCTCCTCCAGTGCCTGAAACCCTGGCCCCCATGGACTTAGTAATGAAAAACCAGGACTTATGTAAAGCAACATGTCACAGGAAAAGCTGGGATGGATAATGCTGCCCATTTTGGTTTCTTGTTCATACCAGTGAATCCATGCTTTCACAAGTCCTTATGTAGCTAGGGAAACACACCCCTGCTGCCGGAATTTCCCTTGCTAAATCTGGCATGCAGGAGCGCTTTCCTACATGGGTTCAGTGTAAGAATACACACATTTAGTGTGCTTGAAAGTATATTTAGAAGCTAATATCATATTTCTTGTGTGAAATATTTCCATACTCACTAATACAAGTGATAGAGAGAAGTCTCTCACAGTCACAATTTGTTGGCTTTCTTGGTTTCAGGATTACTTGCCCCGACCAGCTGAACTTTCAGTTTCCATGGCAACCACAGAGTGACTTAGAAATGTCCGAATTGTCCGAAATTTTGGGAATCCATTCCAAATATGCTGAATTTTACCCTGTGAAAATTTCATAGTTCTACATTGAAAATAAGTGTCCATATAAAAAAAAGCCTCGAACTTTCTGAACGCCCCTCGTATGTGTCTGACACATTTTCATCCTTCTAATGGAGTATGAATACACTTGACACCCAGTCATATGGCAAAAATGGTGTTTTTACCTGGGTTTTGTCTAAGAGACGCCTATTTGAAGTATCATAAAACAATGACCGGAGTGTTGCATTGACCTGAGCATGTGTCCTGATGAATTCAAACAACTTTAGTTTTGTTCGCTTTACTTATGATGAAACTACAGCCTCTTTTATGGAAGGCATAAAACTGGTCCATTCATTAACATTATGTTTCAGTACACCTTCCAGAGTGGCGTTTGTAATTTTGTCTGTACTGTGGGAAAAGAACAAAAGTTTGTTGATTTCATCAGGACACATGCTCAGGTCAATGCAAACATTCCGGTCATTGTTTTTATGATACTTCAAATAAGCGTCTCTTAGACAAAACCCAAGTAAAAACACCATTTTTACCATATGACTGGGTGTCAAGTGCATTAATACTCCCATTAGAAGGATGAAAATGTGTCAGACACATATTTTCTCTGTTATTTTTAGTTGAACTTTTATTTATTAACATTTTTGGCTTGTTGCACCACCATTATTACTCTATAAGTTGAAATTTTAAAAAAATATTAAAAAATATGTTTTTTCCTGTTTAATGACTGATTGCCTTTAAATCACATGAAACATGATTGAATAACTTGTCTAAAATAACATTGAATAACTCAGCCACCTTTCCTCTAATGCACAACGCCATTAAGGGCTTTGCGGACGTAAGCAGCATCAGGCTGTAAGTTTAGACCACCCGAAATTTTTGTTTATCACACATATTCAAGCAAGTGATAGAAATAGATCAAGTTTTCGCTATTGTAGAACTTCCTTGATACATTGGCAAAAAAATCTATGCAGAAATTTTTTCAGCTGATCTCCTATTATCCTTTATATTGACAAAAAGTTGATGCGGCCTAAACTTTCTGATACTGTAAGTCTAAAGAAGATGATATATTATTCTGCAAAAAAGGGCAATCACGATAATCCAACAAGTGCTTGAGTATAGCAGTCCGGGAAATTATCACCAGCTGATGACAATCGATGTCCTCAGCCCCACATGACAATCACCCTAGCACTGTCATCACCCTCCCATGACACTCTCACAGTGTCATGGCCTAGCCATGACTTTGGCAGTGCTCAAAATCATCTTTGACTGGCTATTTAAAAAGAACTACTGCAACTATCACTTCCAAACTTGGTATAAGGTTGTATCACAGTGGCAACTAACTCTATGAATTTTGGCAGACCTATCCATTACATAATGAGGAAAAGAACCCGAAGGCTCCAGAGAAATTAGGAAATTGTCATCAGCTGCTGATGATTTTGCAGTATTTCGCGAAATTGGATAGAATTAAGTCTCGCAACTGACATTCTGCTGTTTGGTGAGGATGGCTGCAAAGAGATCAGACTTTCTTCTGAGACTCAACTGATCAACCCCACACACTCGATCATCCTGTCAGGGCCAGGACTTGGCTGGAATTGCAATTTTCCTCATATGCTGGTAATTTCCCTGACTGTATAGGCCTTCACTAATATAAATTGACATTTTGATGAAATTTCTAGTTCACACAGAATTGTCAGAAAGATAAGAACTCAGTAGTCAAATGTTCCTGTAACATTCTCCCCATAATTGTGCTGTTCCACTGGCCATTTATAATCTGTGTATACTGGGTTTGGAACAGAATAACTTGTGCTCAGGCATGGTCCATTGATCACAGGAGCCTTAATTATGACCATGTTAAGGGCTGTGACGTGGCAAACATCATTCGCAAGTTGAAGTGGCAAATATTTTGATTGGACTGCTGATCTGCAAACAGCTATATTAAAGGCAGTGACCTCACCTCAAGCACTTAATGCAGATGTATATGTGTACACCAACTTAACCATGGTAAACTCGATATGTGTGTCCTTAATGCAAACAATCGTCTGAAGCTCCTTGTTATTGTTGTAATTCTGCACTTTGCTGCCTGACCATGGTTCATGTTAAGTGTAACGACCTTAATGACCTTATGATTACAGCAGGAGATTGACTTTTTAAACATTACAATATCTTGGAAACTTTTGATGAAATACAAAAAATATTTTTAAAAAAATATATATATATATAATATAATATGATATTTGTTACTTCTGAGTTTTTAAATTACTAGTTGCTTCCAGTGGTGTATTTAGGCCGGGGGGCATTGGACCAGGGCGCTGCCCCTGCCTCGGCCCCAAAATTAACGTGGAAGTGATAGGAAAAGCTGCAGAGAGCTCCACATTCATTCCATGTGATGCTTCCCCCCCCCCCCTTGGGCATTTCTAAATACTAGTTTATGTTCTCGTCCAAGATTTGCGCCAGTCCTTTTTGTTTCTGAATCAGAAAACTTAAAATTGTTCCACTGACATTTTGTACGAATGTGTGACCACTATTTGCACGACCAGTTTAAAATGAAACTGATGCACCTGATCATGCAGACGAAAGTTCCTGTCATGGATACCAAAATCATTGAAATGCAGACCAAAATTCTCATAACACAGATCAATTTTATGTGTGTATTTGTATTTTTATGAAAATGTTAGGAAAATTATATTAATATTATAATTACAGTCTGTTGTGAATTGCTCAATCAGCACTCTCATAACAGACATTAATGCCTTTGTAGTTGGACTTTCTGATGTTGCATGATAAAGAGTATTGACAATTTGACAGCTCACATGGATACCACATATGACAAAAAGACCCATTTTTTATTTTATTTTTATATTTCCATTGTTGTTTCTGGCTAAAATTGAGTGCATGGGTATCCTTCACTCACACAATTCACGTACCAAGTTTGGAAGTGATAGTTGCAGTAGTTCTTTTTAAATAGCCAGTCAAAGATGATTTTGAGCACTGCCAAAGTCATGGCTAGGCCATGACACTGTGAGAGTCTCATGGGAGGGTGATGACAGTGCTAGGGTGATTGTCTTGTGGGGCTGAGGACATTGATTGTCATCAGCTGGTGATAATTGCCCTGATTGGTAAGTGTTTTTATTCCATTTTATTTATAGTCCCTAAGTGGACTTGTAGACTGCTCAGTGAAATGAGGAAGAAAAGTCTATTGATTTTGAGAGCCATCCTTTTTGGATAGCTGTGATTGTACTGCTTTAATTTGTTGTTTTATATGTGCAGATCTCAATCAAAATAATCAAATTCTCCCACCAGTGGCTGGGCTGCTCGCCCACCCTACCTGGACAATGATCCCGAACACGCTATATATATATATATATATCAAACGAAAACAAGACAGAACTTGAACTGAATTAGGCCTAAACATAATTGAACTGAACAGAATTGGTAGCAGGACGTTTCACCTCTGGGACGTTTCACCGCTAGTAGTTGTGGGACATTTCACCGCCGGTTGCTGTTGAAAACATAGGCATGACACTCATTTATCTGGTCAGATTTCTGTCACCATCAAGCCTTGTCATGTGCGGTTGATTACACTTGTCTTAGTTGGACTGTTGGTGTGACAAGCTTTCTCTCCACTTGATTACCTTAATTTAAACATCCAGCTAATTATCATTATAGAGAATTAATTGCTGCTGCGACAATAAGTTAACAAGACTGTCTCTTATGAATGTTGTGTTTAATCCAGTTAAAGTGTCAACATGGTACAAGGTAAGATCGGAATGAGGTAAACAACCGAGATTAACACGAGGTGGCGTGGCCACTGTCTAACGACTAACGCTCTACATCTAGGCAGATATATATAAAGGACTTAGGCCTTAGTAAATGTTTAAGACTAAACATACAGATAGATTAGACATGAACCGAGGATAACAATTAATACTGGAGTACAAACTATAATTGTAAACTAATGATTTAACATTACAGTTTTAAGAAAATGTAGATTTATAAGACATAAAAGTTAATTTAAATGTAACCTTATTCTACAATGCGGTAATATACCAAAGAGATTAATGAATAATACAAACAATGAAGTACACATGAATGTAGATGTGACTACCTTAACCCTCTTACATATCCTCTATATTATATCCTCTATATATGTAAACCAGAAATAAGGTGGAATTGTATAGGAAATACACAAAGGTGATAAGACACCAAATACATTAAAAAATGGACATTGTCAGGTAATTTAAATTACAATATAGTCAGTCAGTGGTTGTGTCCCATTCACCAGAATTCAGCCATTGTGGGGCAAAGCGAGACCGAGTAGAGCGTCGAGGGGGTGTTGCAGGTGGGGAGCCAGTGGGAAGGGGTGTGACGGGAGGTAGGCCCATTGGGGGCAGTGCGACAGGGGGTGGAGCATCGGCAGCCACTGGTTCAACCAAGACGATCTCAGGGGAGGAGGAGGGTTGGGCACACCAGGGGAAGCACGACTGGGTCAACCGGGATTTCATCAACTATGGTAGTCGAGTCCGTGAGGTCACTGGTTTCGTCATGGTCTAAACCACGAATGGGGCCGTCGTGGTGATGGTCCAGCACATCCGTCACCACGGGATAGCAATCACACATGGGTACCGTGTACAATTTGGCCCGGAACTGAGACTGGGTGAATTTACGAATAGAACAGTTGGTGTCATCGGTGGCAACAACAAGGTACCTGTCGCGGGCTTTGGTCTTGTCCCGTTCAGCTTTGAGGAATACGAGATCGCCAATGGTAAAATGACGATGGTTTCGGGACACACGGCCCTTAACTTTAGACACTGCACTAGGACCGTGATTTTGCGAACGGGAGAAATGCTGTTGACGAATAAGTTGCCGGTCATCCAATGGTAACTGTTCTCCTGTGATTTGGTCGCGTTGAGTCCATATCTCACGGGACGATAAACCGCATTCTCTGAGGCGGCCATTCATGTTGGCAGTTGCAAGAGCTAAAGTTACTCCTGACAAAGGACCACCATCAGGGCACAGACGAAGACACTCTAAACCCAACTCACGAATGCATCTTTCAGCAACAGGGTTTTTATTGACGTTCTTGGCCTGGCCAAGAATTATTTGAATGCCAAGAGATTTTAAGAGGGGGTCATTAGTCAGGGGGGATAGACCTGGGGCACGATCAACACGAATGGTAATAAGGTGGTCTCCAAGGGAACGAAACTCAGCACTGAGTGACACAATGGCATCTCGCAGAGTGACCCGCTGTTCATTGGGGACAAACGTTGTAACAGTGTATGACGATACAGTTTCTCGGAGAATCATTACAAGTTGACGATTGCGCTTCATGATGTCTAGGCTAAAAGACGAGCCAATTTGGTCAGGTGGGTGCGAGGTGGTCTGAGCATGAAGGTGCTCTGGCACTGTACGAAGCGAGGCACAGTGGTGGCATGCAGAGCAGACGGCACTGACAGCTTTATCCATGTCAAGTGCAAAGTAATGACGAGTGAGAACCTTCTTCATCTGGTGAGGGCTAGGGTGATTTAAACGCAGATGAACCGCGGTAATTAGACCATCCAACACTGAACGGGGCACAACAATACGGTCTCGAACTGGCTGAAAGGGCTGTCTGTCAGGAACAACCAAGAGGCTGTCAGTGGCAATTTGGGCAACCTGGAGGTATCGTCTGACGTCGGGATATTCGGCACCTTTTTGGAAGGTCGAGTGCCTTGAGTTAAGTGCGAGTGGGTACGACGAAGGTCACTGCATTCCAATTGGGTAGCTTGCCAGGCACTGCGATTGGTGAACGGCATACGGACCGACCCGGTGAGAACATCAGAGACAGTAGTAGATCGCACAACTGAGTCCGCCACTTCTTGAATAAACCGGCACAACTGGCACTGGCGGTTTTCACAGTTCAAGGGGTGCCTACTGGAATAGTCAGAGGGGAGATTGGCAACACCGGCAATATGCCGCACATGAATTTTGTAACGACTGACCACTGATAAGAAAGTAGTGACTCTGGCACTATTGGAGAATTCACCACGTAGAAGTTTTTCAACGGCTTGAACACATGGGCGACTGTCAGTGAGCACTTGGGTCTGATGAGTGGATTGTGTGATGAAGGGTGAAAAATGCTTAATGGCGGATCCAATACATAATGCTTCCACTTCACACGGTAACCATGTTACTTGATTCTGGCGGAGCTTAGCGTTAAAGAACCCTGCAAGCAAGAGCTTATCATTGCGGGACACATACAGAGTAGCAGCTAAGCCGTGGGCTTTAACAGAAGCGTCAGTTACAATCCATAAAGAGTCATCTGGACGCGGCAATGTGATAGAGCGAGCATTACGCAAGTTTTGTTTGGCTTGAGAAAAGGAAGCCAGAAGTTCATCAGTCCACTTAATTTTGTCTTTAGATGGCCGACCAGCACAAGCCATGTCTAGGGGGTGAAGCAAATCGGCGTAACCAGGAAGCACTCGGGAAAGGACCTTGTACGCTCCAATGAAGGAACGCAAGTTGTGAACAGTCGTGGGTGGCTCAACAGCAGAAAGGGCAGAGAGCCTGTGAGGGCTCGCACAGAGGGTGCCGCTAGACCAGATCCATCCAAGTACGACTGTGGATTTTGGGCACACAATGGTTTTGGAAGCATTTAGAACTAGGTTATTTCGTTTAAGTGCACTTAAAACTTTTATCCAATTTGAGAGAATAGCATCGGGAGTGTCGCCTCCCACATATAGGTCGTCTGCAATTTTTGCGACCCAACCTTCTTGAATGAATTCGCCCAATACTCTGCTCATGAGTTCTTCAAGACTGGTCTCCGAGCCAGGCATGCCCATAGCAGATCTTGTGTAGACTCTAATGCCTTTGAATGGTGTACTTACACCACAGTATTTCATTGACGCGGGCGAAAGGGGAATTTGATAGAATGATTGCTTCAAATCAGTCACTATGATGTACTTCCAGTGGGCGATGTCTCTCAGGACACTATCGACATTAGGCATGAGTGAAGGCTGGGGTTTGCTATATTTGGCGACCTTGCCAAAGGAAGTGACCAACCGGGAGCCACCGTTTGGTTTTTTAACCAAAAAGGACAAGTTGAGGTATTCAACGGTGCAGTTTACTTGTTCGGGTTTAGCGAATACTCCAACGGCTTCGAGATCGTCAAATTTTTGTTGAAGCGCCAGCATGTCCTGTCTGTTGTAGTGAGGCAAACGACCTTTGCGCTGAGGGGGTAATGTAGGGCCGATGTTCACGACAGCCTGTATTTTACCAGAAGCACCATTGTACTTGGGAATGGAAGGATTAAACACGCCGTCGAAGTCGAGATTAGTGTCAAGGAAACGCTGGCGCATAGCAGGTGTCAAACACTGGTCCGGGTCTATGGAAATGCCAGAGCTGTGGGGTACACGAGGCGGGTCGAGTACCGTGGTTGGTGCAGACGGGACAACACAGGGAGGGGTCGGGTCTGTTCGTACGGTAGCATGATCATCAAGGTCAACAGTTGTAATTGGGCGAATCTGACACAATTGTTCATAACGTTGAACCTTGATTGGTGTTTCGGAGGAATTGGCAATCCGAAGGCTGTGATTAATGGCAGTGATTGCCTGAGGTGGGGGCCAGGCATGAGAGGGATCTTTGCCAACGTTAGAGGGGGCATCCATTCGTGGTTCTAGGGCCCATCATGTATCGGGAGTAAGGTCAGATGGAGTAGTAAGTTCCAAAAAGTCTCCCGGCAGGATAACAGACTGCTTGCCAGGGGCACGCAACAGAGTCGCAGCTTGTGCGCGGCGAATGCAGGCAGTGGAAGCAGTCTGGGGGCCATAATACACAATGTCTTTTCCCCGAATCACGATTTGGTTTTTGGCGGGTCTAGTTGCTATGTCATTGGTGACCAAAAACGGGTTGCCTGCCAGAATGTCCACATCCAACTGCTTAACTACCAACGCATCTAAGTGGAATTCCATGCTATCACGGGTCAGGGTACAATGAACTTCACCGACGACATCTAACAAGGTAACACCGTCGGCCTGACGGGCCATCTGGCTGGCCGGTTTGACATGCAAACCCACATCTGTTGCCAAGCGATGACAAATTAAGTTAGTAGTGGCGCCTGTGTCAAGAGTCAGACGCACTGGATGTTGACCCGAAAAACAGTGAAGAAATGGGGACTGCACAATATTAACACGTCGAGCTGCGGGAGCATCAAGTAGCACGGACAGTTCAGGCTCAGGCTCTATAGTGTCTTGGAGCCCTTCCGGGTACTCTTCCTCTGATAGCTCTGCGACGAGACGAGATCGAGCCATGAATTGGCGGTCCGATTCAGGCAGGAATCGGCAACCACTCAGGTTGTGTGTATTAAATGGTCGACCAGCAGTTTTGCACAGAACACAGGATTTGACACTGGGTCGCCGTTTGGAGAACTTGCTTGTGTAAGCGGGTGCCGCAGCACGCATCACCTTGGCGTCATCCTGACTGCGGAGCTCATCAAGCAGGGAGGGGATAGCCATAGATATGTCAGGTTTGAGCGAGGCTAAAGTTTTGTTTCGTAGCTCGGGGCCGTATCTCTGCTTGACAAGCTGAGGAAGGCCAGGATTAATGGCCTGAAGCCAAAGTAGGACCACAGTATTTTCAAGGGATGGGGAAAGATCTTCATCCGCAGTGACGGCGGCACCATGATGTGTTAATCCGCAGGTGGTGGTCAGTAAATTGTCTTCAAAGAAGGCCATGAAACGTTGATAGAGGTCTTCGTGTCTTTCATCAGGTAACAGGGAGATGTTAACCATGTCAATGAAATGCCCACCTGTGGACTGGTGGCCATAGTGTGCCCGAATTTTCTGCCAAATGTCACTCAAAGAGGTAGAGTTCTTCACAATTGAGTTGCGACTAATAACTGCACAATAATTGGCAATCTGACCCAGCATCAAATCAAGATGAATCACCTTCTGGGCTGCTGTCTTGCGAATATTTGCAGGTATGGGTTCACCATCAGCTTCTAGTCCCCGGTTACGACCGGCAGCATCAGCAGTTTTCTTTGTCCACACAACACCCTCAACGAGAAAGGGGGCAAAATTGGGGTCAAGTGAAAGTATGTAAAGCAAATTCTGCCTCCAATTTTCGAGGGAGGTGACAGTTTCATGTTTTGTGAGAGGCCACTGCTTTGGGGCTCTCTGTGCTGCCATAATGATGGATTAACAATGAAACACGTGGTGAGCGATAATACGTGAATTAGAGTCTTGTACACAAAAGTCACTGCACATGCAGACAAACACACATCCAGCTGTAGAGGGTAAGTCAAGTTGAAGATCCTCGTTTTGTTGAGGCTATGAGTCGATACCGCTGCCGCCACGACAATAAGTTAACAAGACTGTCTCTTATGAATGTTGTGTTTAATCCAGTTAAAGTGTCAACATGGTACAAGGTAAGATCGGAATGAGGTAAACAACCGAGATTAACACGAGGTGGCGCTGTGTTGGGGTGTAAAGAACGCCAGGGACGATTACAATTTGCAGCAACATCAACCTTCAAGTGCTATCTGTGGTTGATACTTAATATGTGCATGTTTCTGGGTTTAACAAAGTTTGCACAAGGCAATGATAACTAGTAACATTTTTTAAGATCGGCGGTGAAACGTCCCACTATTGCCGGCGGTGAAACGTCGCAGCGGTGTATAAAATTTCAATGAGATAGGGCCTATTGAGTTTGTTTATTGACACCTAGATGCTTTTTGGGATGCTTTTAAATTACGCACATCTTGAGCTCTTACGAAACAGTTTTATATAACAAAGCGGGTAAAAAGGAAAAAAAAGATAATATGTAAATGGCACAGCCATGAAATTCGCGCAGCTCTTAAAAAGTTTTTTTAGCACTTTTGGTTTTACCATAACATTCATTAAATTTATTTCATATTCAATATATGAAAGGCAGTTATGTAACTTTTCAAAGAAATTGAAAGACGGATATATAGAAAAATAGAGAGAAATTTAGACTAGAAACTATAAGAAAAATAAAATAGATCAAAAATAGAATATATATATAGATAGATAGATAGATAGATAGAAGGATAGATAGGATAGATAGGATAGATAGGATAGATAGGATAGATAGGATAGATAGGATAGATAGGATAGATAGATAGGATAGCTAAGAATGAATAGAATTGATAGATAATCAGCTTAATAGTAAAAAGGAAGACTACACTGAAAGCTGCCAAATTAAAGTCTATGCTAGATTGTTGATATTACATAATAGTGATAACAAAAACAATAACATGATCTGCATGTAGATTAATTGCTCACTGTTACATAATCATCAATTGACAAAGATTATGCCACCTTAATTTTGTTATGTTTTCTTGTTGTCTGTTTTGAAATGAAATGAATCACATGTTTTAAAATAATTTAATTTAGCTTGTCAAGGCCTATAATGAACTATTCCATAAAAATAATAGAAACAGGGAATATCAATGGCGAAAATTGAATTTTTAAGACACTTTTGAATATGAATATGTCATGTTTTGTTAAATTCGAAACTAAATCATTGATAAGAAGCTGGTCCCACTTGACCTAATTCCCTGCTGTCGACCATTGATGTTGAGACCATCACTGCACAGATTTTTGAAACCTTTCTTGTGCTAAATTTCGCTTCGCGAAACGGTCGCTGCGCGAATATTATTTAATTAATTTCATTTCGCATAACAAGCTGATAAATCCCAATTGTATCAGCATATCAGGTCCTACTAACTGCAATGACTGTCAAATGTAAGAAAGGTACAATCATGCAGAATTGCACATCTATGACATAAATAAAACTTACCAATTAGCGATTACCAAAAGAACAAGAAAAGAAATGTTAAACATGTAACTGAATATTTTTATTTAACACACAAAAACTAATTTATATTTTACTAAATCGGCCTTTAGAAATGTATTTTCCTTCTGCATAATATATGACTGTATTTGTTTAGCAGCACCTGTACAATTTCTCACTGAAAGAACGGAAATGCTATCTATTTATGTATCTTTCTATCTATTTAGCTATAAATTTATCATTTTATTAACTATTTATCTCAATTATCTGCCTACTTACTTATCTATTTTTATGTATAGGTCTAGATATGTATATTTATCTGTTTATTTGTCCGTCTATCTATTAACGTTTTTGTTAGTCTATATATTCCATAATCAATTGTCAATGGTTTTGTGTCACAATTAAGGGTTATGTGACTTTTATATAGTTACTTGGCCCTTAATTGGCATTGAACTGTCAAGTCCGATTATGAAGTATAATTCCTCAGTTAGGCCTATTTCTGATAACAATTAACATGCCTCAACTGATCCAGAAGCAGAATTGCTATTAAAGATCCCTTCTTTGACCTTCAATTACATCAATTCATATGTTTTTATTTCCTGACATAAGGAGCACTATTTCTGCACTTAATAAGCCTAAATAAAATATACTGACGAGTTTTCATCTGACGAGTTTTGGACCTGGTGAGTTGTCACCTGGCGGGTTCTCGCCTGGCGAGTTGACCCATGACCTGTGAAAGGTGCTAATATCCAGAATTAAACATAAAGCCCGGTAATCAGTCAAAATGCCTACAAACAAAAACGGCAACTGACAATAACGCCTACGATTTTTTTCCATTATCAAAAACGGCAACCGCTAATTTTCCCTTTGCACAAGAGTGTAAAAACGGCTATTGGCAATTACAAAAACGGCAATTTCTAATAGGCCAAAACGGCTTCAATACAAAATACAATATAGGCCCACAGCCTACAACATCACAATTAGGCTTGTAGTGAATTACTATAAGTCAAGAAAAGAAATAAAAATTGCCGTATTTCCTCGAATAGAAGCCTGGTCTCAAATAGAAGCCTGTCTCATTTAGAGGCCGGGGGTAGGGCCCACGCTAAAATAATAGAAGCGTGGCTCAATTACACGCCGGGTCAGCTACTATAATTGACTGCCTTGCATGCTCCCCAGGTGTTTCCATGCAAGGCTTACTTACGTGTGTATCACTGCCTACCCTTGCATACCCAGATGTTACTTGATTGCTATGTTGTTTAAAACAATAAACGCCGCTCTCAAATAGACGCCTGGCTCGTATAAACGCCGGGTCAATTAGGCCCTGTAAAACAATAAACGCCCGGGCTTGTAATCGAGGAAATACGGTGTCTATTGTCTGTAGTATGGCATCCAATCAAGAACGTTTGCATAATTGTTTGATCCAATTGAAGTTGAACTTGTCTTTATTAATTGCATTTAGCCGATTGATTAGAGGACACGGCCAATTAAAGAGTGTCAGATCTATAAATTGCACTTTCATTTCTCGATCACAGTAATGTCAGTAGCCAATTTGCAGATCGTTTTATGCCTTCAAGAACTGCTTAGTTTTGACACTTGTTCTTGTATAAACAGTAGGCGTTTTTGTGAAGTGGTATAGCCGTTTTGGTATAGACCTGTAGCCGTTTTTGCCATCTATTAGTAGGCGTTTTTGCGTAGCCGTTCTTGCATTGTCAGAAATCACAGTAGGCGTTCTTGTCTGTAGGCGTTTTGACTGCTAATCTAAAGCAGTGGCGTAGCTAGGGTTTTTCTCTGGGGGGGCAAATGACCCCCAATTTCCCCAAAAATTAATCATCGACACGGGAGTACGACAAACCATTTTTCTCAGCTTTACTGGATTCTCAAATAACGCATGGTCGGTAAAAGAAAAATTTGCTTTCGTCATATTTAGGCCTTTTTTGCACTGTGGTTCCATAGGAAGGCCGTTATGCTAATACATCTGCAGAAAAAGCGGACTTCAAAAAACCCCAATTTAATTTTGCACACAAATGGGCTAAATCTGTGGTGTGGCTTCGTCAATTTTACATATCACTGACTTTGTTGCATGAAGTTTGATTCAATAATTTTATGGCCAAATCTTTAGTATCACAGCTAGACCACAGAACAATTTCGGCCTTAGTAATTTTGGTATTCAGACAAAGTCAGTTTTTGACTTAAACATTTACTGAAAATATTCCAAATTTGACTTAGAACCAGTGGCGTAACTAGGGGGTCGCGAATGGGGGGGCACCAGGGGGGCATGCGATTCTCTGGGGGGGAACCCATAATATTAATGATATATTTTAGCCAAGGTTTAAAAGTTATATGGGGGGGCACCTGGGGGGCACAGGTGCAATATGGGGGCTCAGGTGCAATATGGGGGGCACGTGCCCCCCTTGCCCCCCCCATAGGGACGCCACTGCTTAGAACCAGGAAAAGGGCGGACACAGCAGGCCTAATAGCAGGTGCTGAGGACCTAAATCTGGAATTTCACTCCAAATTCTCCCATAGTAGTGACATCGAGACTATGTGGAGCTTCATTAGTCAACAACTCCTCACTTTGATGGAGAAGAAAATACCATCCAAGTTAACATCAAGTCGTATGCAACAACCATGGATCACCGGGGACCTCCGGAGACTAACAAGAAGAAAGAGAAAAGCTTTCATCAAAGCCAGACACAGCCAAGACTACAAAGATCTAGAGAGGTACAAGAAACTGAAAAAGGAGACGAGAAGAGCATGCAGAGAAGCGTATTCCAACTACATGAAGAACATAGTGAGCGAAGACCAAATTTCCAACCCCAAGAAGTTCTGGGGCTTTATAAAGGGAAAGAGATGTGACAACATGGGAGTTGCTCCCCTGAGGAACAGCGACGGCATTACCTACTCCGACAAGGATATGAGAGCAAACATATTGAACAATCAATTTTCATCAGTGTTCAATCAAAACGAAAATCCAGACACCATCAGAGACAAAGGACCTAGTCCATACAAAGTAATGCCCCGCATAAACATCACCAACACTGGCGTCCAAAAATTGCTCCAAAGACTGAACATCAACAAGGCGACGGGCCCAGACAACATCTCAACTCGCTTACTCAAAACAGTAGCCACGCAAATATCACCAACACTGACCACTTTCTTCCAAGCATCGATCAACCAAGGGAAGATACCAGAGGAATGGAAGGCTGCAAACGTAGTCCCCATCTTCAAGAAAGGAGACAGAAGTTCAGCTGCCAACTATCGCCCTGTCTCTCTCACTTCAGTATGCTGTAAAACCCTAGAACATATCATCTGTAGCTCCATCATGAAACATCTCGAGCAGAACAACATCCTCACAGATGCACAACATGGCTTCAGGAAACATCGCTCCTGCGAGACACAATTGATCCTGACAATTAATGACCTGGCGAAGAACATCGACGACAATATCCAGACAGATGTGATTTTATTGGATTTCTCCAAGGCATTTGATAAAGTGCCACATCAACGCCTGCTCCACAAAACCAGATACTACGGGGTCAACACAGACACCCATAACTGGATCCGTGATTTCCTCAGCGGAAGAAGACAGAAAGTCATTGTGGAGGGAGCAACTTCAAGTTCAGCGCCTGTCCTCACGGGAGTTCCTCAGGGGAGTGTACTCGGGCCATTACTATTCTTGATATATATCAATGATCTACCCGAGTACATAAGATCCTCCTCAGTGCGCCTATTTGCAGATGACTGCGTGGTCTACCGTAAGATCAAAAATGAAAGGGACGCCCAACTACTACAAGAAGACCTGGATCGTCTACAAACTTGGGAGCAACACTGGGAGATGGAATTCCATCCCCAGAAATGCCAACTACTTCGTGTGACAAATAGAAGAAATTTCATTAATGCCAACTATAACATCCATGGCCATATCCTGGAGAACGTCGAGACTGCAAAGTATCTGGGTGTTACAATGGACAAGTCGCTGACCTGGAATCAACACATCGCTGATATTTCAAGGAAATCAAACGGGGTGAAGGCTTTCCTACAAAGGAATATGAATCAGTGTCCCAGGAAAACCAAAGCATCTTGCTACGAGTACCTGGTTAGACCTCTCCTCGAATATGCCAACACCATCTGGGATCCTTGGACCAAAAATAACATCGATAAGCTAGAAGCAGTCCAACGCCGTTCAGCAAGATTTGTTCTCAGCAATTTCTCACGTCACAGCAGTGTAACATCTATGCTGAAAGAATTAAAATGGCCAACACTAGAAGAGAGAAGAGCAAGACACAAGGTCACAATGATGTACAGAATCGTCCACCATCAAGTCGCCATAGAACCATCTAACTTCCTTCTACCAGCCACGGCATGCAACAGAGGTCACTCATCAAAATTCCTCATACCATTTGCAAGGACCCATGTACTTAAGTACTCCTTCTTCCCCAGAGCCATTCGGCTATGGAACTCTCTACCAGCCAGTATAGTAGACTGCCAGTCACTAGACTGTTTCAAGGCAGCTATAAATAAAACTTGGCTACTAAGCACAGCTAGCTAAGACTAGCCTGTGGGATTTTAATTTGCACTGGATTGTACATATATTACACACTGGATGTATATATATTACACAAATGTTTTTATGATCTCCCGCACTACTCCACGTATGCACCGGTACGATATACTCAATACTGAGGACTGTACCATAACGAAAGAAGAAGAACCATACTTGCAGATTTCATGGATAACCAATTAATGCTAAGCCAAAGCAAAACTGATTACAATTTATTTTTTCTGTGATTAACTCTCCTCATTTGGTTAGTGTTTATCAAATTTCCAGTTGTATGTAAAATACTACCAACATGAATTTAAACAGGATTTCCAAGAAATATCTTCAGCTTTCCTTTCCCCTCTCCTTTGTTCTTCTTTCTTTCCCTCCGCAGTGTATTCACCTGAGAGGGAAAATAGGGAAAATAGGGAAAATGGTGAAAATCACCTGCAGGGAAATATCAAAGCATTTGAAATTTGATCTGAAATTCACAGAAAAACGCTAGGAATTTGGTTTTACTTTTGTAAAGATGGAATAAATGCTGTCTTTTTTTAGCTGAATCCCAAAAAGTCCGCGTTTGTGGATTCCGATAAAACAAGGCTAGGCTCGAGTAAGGACAGGGAAAAACATTCGATAAAACAGGGAAAAATCAGGTAATACAGGGAATTCATTCATCAAGTTACAGTAGATATCCGGTTCCTTTTCCTCTTTGTTTCCCTTTTCTTGCCCCATTTTCCCTGCATTTTCCTCATTTCCCCCCTTTTCCATCATTTCCCTATTTTTTCCCCCATTTCCCCATTTTTCCCCAAAAAGTTGTCTGGGGGGGCAACTTGCCCCCCTGCCCCCCCACTAGCTACGCCACTGATCTAAAGCCCCCCCCCCCCCCAATCAGACGATTGCTATTGGCTGGCTCGGTGCATAGCAATGTTGCAATGTTGCAATTGACCGAGCCAAGATTTTGACAGGTGGAGAAGCTATGACCTAATAGGTCTTCTAAGAACCATAAAACTGCAGCTAGGCAATTAGGAACCTTTTATCTGACAGGTGAAGTGGAATTAGGTTGTGACACTCCATCACAGAGGTGTGAATTTATGTGTATTGCAACTCACGGCACCCAGCAGAGCTGCAGAGAAGACATGACACAAACAAGGCACTGAACAACTTGCACAAAATTAACTACATCGCACATGCACGCCCCTAGTGGCGCAAGGGTAAACTAGACATAGATTAGATTATCAAATTGGCGCAAGGGTAAACTAGGCATAGATTAGATTATTATTCATGACATAAATGATAACAAGAACCCAGGGGTTCAAAATGGAGGTGGTGTTGCGCGGAATGGCTATATGCACGACGGGTCGTGCACATTGGCTGTTATGTGCACCAGGGACGGACGCAGGGGGGGGGATGGGGGGATACATCCCCCCCCACCAGACCAAAATTTATATATTTTTACATGTTAATCTTATCAGCGCGCAGTCGCTTCATGCCGCGAATTATGCATTCCGCGTCGCGATAGCCCGATAGACCCCCCCACCGGAATTTTCTCGATCCTCCCCTGATGTGCACGACGAAGAAAGATGTGTCGCGTTCACTGATTGGTTGTGAGCAAGATAGAAAAACACTCAAGCCGTACGAGACGACCCGATGGTCTGTTTCCACCCCGCTGGGTCCAGCATAACGGTCGTAGGGAGCATACAGTTTAAAGAATTCATGACGACTTTCATTATGAAAATAGAACCTTTTTTAAAATGTAGTGTTTACTGAGTGTTATAGTTGCTGCTCTTGGCATATTGTACCCCCGTATGAAAAAAATAAATAAAAATAAAAAAAGAACCCTCATTTGGTATTTGGAATGTTGGCAGCATCTGACAGCAGAGAGGCTGACAGCACTGACACGATGGGTGGTCCAGCTCTTATCATCTTGTTGCTATCTCTGCAATTGTTTTGTTGGAACTGGGAAGAGACGGTACTACAGGACCCCTATGAAAGGTATTTTAAATTCACCTGCAGTATTCTGGACATGCATACGTACCCAGGGCCGGCTCCAGTATGCACCCCAGGCAGCATCATGAGCAAAGACGGGGCGCATTTCGAGATTTAAAAAAAAAAAGAATAAGAAATGAATAGATACAGGTTCTAAATAAAAATGCACTTCTGAACAGTGGTGTATTTATAAGGGTGGGGGGGGGGGGTTGGTGGGGGCATTTGGCCATGCCCCCCCCCCCCCGCCCAAAATTAACATGGAACTTGATGGAAGATATTAGAAAAGCCGTTTTGAACCCATATAATGCAATTGTAAGGCCCTTTCTAGATCCGGCCCTGCAACTGTGCGCAGCCACAAGTACTCTATAAATTAATTTTCTTTAGGGCCTCAAGATAATAGGGCGAAAGCCTGAGATGCGATAACGTCGCCTATCAAGGTGTTGATAAATTATGCAATAAATTCACAAACAAGAGATTTGCCTAAAATGTGCAAATCATCATTAGAAGTACAATTTGTCTCATTTCTGGAACGGGAAATTTTTATAATTTATTTATCGCCCCTTGCTGCGCTGACTTTATCGCCCTATTTGATATCGCGATAACGATACATTTGCAATTAATCATGCGCTCTAATTTTCCTGAATAAATACCGTTTCTCCAAGCTTTCATGTTGTGTTAATACTGTGTTAAGAAAGACAATGCCAAAAAAAAGTGAGTGGCGCAACTTGTATGCCTCCTTGCAGCTTGCCTCCTCCTTGCTCTGCGCCCAGGCGACCGCCTAGTTTGCCTAATAGTAGGCCGGCCCTGTGCATGATCAAACAATTATTGAGCAATAAATCCCACTTGTGGCCAGTGGCGGATCCAGACAGGGTCATCGGGGGGGGGGGGGGGTCGGGCGTGTTTCGGGCATTCGCGGCCCGTGTCGTTGAGTATTTTTAAAATATTATTAATCTCAGTGGTCTAGGGGGGGGTACCCCCTAGGCCCCCCTGTATCCGCCACTGGAGGCTACGTACGTTTAGGGCCTACTACAATACAATGTAATACTAATAGGCAGTCTTTAATTGTCATACAGTTGAGTTGGTAACAGGTTACAGTAGTAGGTTTTAGTGAAAGCCTGAAACACCACCAAAAAAACCCTGAAATACCGAAAGTTTCCAGTGCTTTTCCACCAAAATTATCCACAAGACCAATTTTCAGTGAAATGCATGGATGTGTGCCTAATTTGCATTAAAACTAGAATTTGTGTCGCAAGCGGAACACATGCGAGTTCACTATGCATATGTTGTTTTGCCATTTTTGTGAGTGGATTCTTGGGGAAAATGGTGTAGAATTTGGGGCCTAGATTTTCATACATGATCAGAGAAATAGAACAGACAATAAACTTAGCAGTGGTATCACCAGGAGGGGTGGGCGGTTCAGTAAAAAAGAAAGTACAAGCGGCTTACAACAAATTATGTCAATAGCAGGAAGGCCAGATCTAAAAGGTATTGAGATCAGTAGCATAACCATTAGGGGGGGGGGGGGTGAGAGGGCAGGGGGGACAACTTGCCCCCTGAACAGATTTTGGGGAAATTTCTGCAGATGTATTAGCAAGATTAGAAACGAAAATGGGGAAATGGTAAGAAAAATGGAGAAATTATGAGCAAAATGGGTAAATGGTAAGCAAAATGTGGAAATTATAAGAAAAATGGGGAAAAGGTAAGAGCCTTAGGCTCCCAATTGTTGGGACCCAGGTTCGGAAGCTCTCCACAAAATATTTTTTGCTTTGCTGAAACAATTCTTTGTCGCATCCCTCAATCTTCAGATATATATCAAAGTAGGAACTCCTAGTACAGGGTGAATTTCCTATAAATCTAAAATGGTAAGTTTAAAAATGTATTTAGGAGTCGTCTGTAGGACTATATTTCTTTATGCATCTTCAAAAATGCCACAGTCTTGTGAAGCAATATTGGCAATAATTTAGTTACTCGATTGATTAAAACTGTAGAAGACTCCAAATGATCCATTATTGACCTATTGAATATGCAATGACATCACAGTAACAAAAGCAGATTGAAGTAATCACTTGCACTTCCCTGACTCTAACTACTCAAAGGGTGTGACCTGGGTGTCTGCCAGTCCTTGAAAAGCCTTGAAAAGCCTTGAAAAAATTGCATTTACCACAAAAGGCCTGGAATCTGCTTCATACTAATAAAAAAAAGAAACACAGCTGAATATTTTGCGATTTCTTGTGACAGTCAGGTCGCCGATACATTTTTACTATCAGAAAAAAGTAATCTGCATTCTCTGGAAGATTGGCCTTGATTTTGGGAAAATTTGGGCCAAGAAAAGCCTAGAAAATCCTGGAATTTGATTCCAAAAATGCTGCAGACATCCTGCACTCAACACAACGAGACTGCAATGCAAGGGCAATAATGTTCTTCTAAAATTGAGTTATAAAATACAAGAAATTTTCTGCTGACTTGACTTGTGTTGTGCTGGTATACCCCGGCTGACTTGACTTGTGTTGTTCAGTTGATGTTGACAGGCTAGTAACCGTGGTAACTGTTACTGTATCCACATATTCATAACATTTTGTCAAGGACCAACCACTGGTATTTTCATTTTATGCACAATATTTCATTAACGTCTCTCTACTCAATCACCCTTAAATTAACAAAATATGAATGCACTATTGCAATGCGCTGAGTGAAACCTGCCTTATTTGGCTGTCCTATCAAGATGTGTGTGCAGAAGAAAATTTTGAAATGCTAATCTAGTGCATTAATAAAGCACATAGAAGCTTGAAAATGATCTTATAAAATACCTTGTATTTTTAGCTGTCAACCCCTTCCACAATTTTCCCGAGTTTTTCATTGTAAATAGCTAAAAAGTGAGTTACAAAGACAAAAGTGAGACACCAGTTGGTAAACATATATCAAGATGCCTGGGGTTATTTCTAATATAATTTTTCGTTCAGATAAATGTCACTGCAATAATTCCTTTCATTTAACATTATAGTATGAAAGCCACTATATGTACATTGTTATTTTTATTCTTTTAAAATATGTTCACTGCCATATTTGCCTGATAACTGCCGTTGAGTCTGTCCGTTTGTACAGTGTGACTCTTCAGGCTGGCTTGGTAGTCATCAAATAAACTGAATTGTACAGCAAAAAACATTGTAACAAAGAGTGTGCAGCTGTGGTTCATGTGAAAAAAAAATTCACAGGACTGTCATGTTAAATTTTAATTGAGTGGATTGCCTCCCCCCAAAGATGGCATTGATTGCTATGAGAAAGTTCACTTTTACAATGGCCTTCAATGATGCACATGGGACTTCTTAGAAGGTGTTAATTTAAATATACTAACTCAAGGTGTGAATGGCAAATTGGCTAATTGGTGAAGTCTTAATTGCCTGACATGCACAGTGCATCCTGGGGAAAAAATATATAGGCCTATGCATTTTCAACGAATTCTCAGCAATTAATTGAGATATCTTCATGAAAAAACGAAATCATAAAGATTAAGGCACCAGGATTCAAAAGAGCCTAAAATTCTAATTCTAGCCCTAATAGAAGTGTCTGAAAACTATTGGGAAGACATCGAACCTGTTTCGGCCAATCAGAGGGCAGTAAAACAATAACAAGAATATTTCTATTTCCTGTTTTGCCGTGATTTGGTTGAAACTAAAAACTTAAATTGTAATTAAACAAGACACAAAAGACACACAAAAACGCAAGACGCCTCAAGTTAGCCTATTCTTCATTAATTTCATGAAAAAGAAACTTTGATAAGTGCTTCCTTGACTCTCACAAACGATCCAAAATTTCTGACTACCCCTTATTTAACTGGTTCGCTCACAAATGCGAGTGAACTCGCAAATTATGAAATTTTCATTATCTGAATGGCTATTGGCTAGGAAAAACACTGGAAAGTGGAAACTTTCCGAAACCCCTTCAAATAGTGCTATATGACTTGATAAATGGTTGATATCATACTAGTTGCCAATTTCTTAAGTAGCCCAGCTTAGTTCCACTTAGAAACAACTTGAGAAATGATCCAAAAAACATCCGACCTGCCATAAACAAATGCACGCTGTCCAAAACGCGGCAGCACACTGGCGGGAACAGTGATCTCTACGTCTGGATTGGCTGAATACCATAACGAGGCGAGATGACGTGGGGCCCCCATGTTACTGGGAACCGCTGGCTCAGCAAGGTAAACAAGCATGGAGAAGCCTCGCTGGAAAGACCAAATAATGCCAATTTGTGGAGCTTATGGACAAAAACTGCTGTTTATGTGGGATTCAGGCCACCAAGGAAGGTGGAAGCACTTTTCACAAGTAAGTAAACAACAGTTATCGCCGTTTTTTGCTTTAATTTCCGCCGCGCTATTGTACTGTGAAGGCCATTTTACCACTGTTTACTACAAATTAAGCCCTGTCTGAGGTCAGATTATGACATGGTTGGGTTGTTAGTGGTATTCAGGCTAATTGAGGCCTTGAATGGTGTCAACTGCCCCATTGCTATTGGTTCCTGATTGCTATTGAAGTGTCACATCAAGGGATCAGCATGTTCAGAGGTGTCAATGCTCAAGTGCAATTGAGGTTTTAGTCATGTGTAGGCATAATTATGGCAACAATAAACATTTCAAAGATGTAAGAACATATTGTTATTGGAGATATAGGCCTATATATGTTTTAATATTTACTGAAAGGTTTATTTATTTATCTGTATGAAAAATCCTTGTCATTCTGAAGTGGAGGATGACCTGACATGTCCTGTCAAGGGTGAATTTGAGAAGAGGGGCGATTATATGGGTAGCCCTCTTCCCCCTTAAATTTTCTTAGTAAATTTTCATCCTAATATCCATATCCGCCCCTGTCAGGTGCACAATTAAGTCAGGGGCAGATACTTAGAAAGAGTGCTACGAAACCCGGCCCACACTGGGGCGGACTGACCATGGCAAGATATTAAGTCAATGGGCCCCTATGTCTCTGCTTCCGGCTTAATTTCAAACTGGAAGAGCAAAATATTATAATGTAAATTGTTGTTAGGGTGGGGCCTCATGTGAGAAGGTATTCAGTAAATTTTGCAATAAATTGTTGCATCACACTATCATAAACGTGTTGGCAAAGTTTTGGCTTTTTTCACTCTGCTGCACAGGCCAGTCCCCCCCCCCCCCCCCTCCCTGGATTTTTAAAAATATTTCCACCTTGCTGGATATCCACTTGTGTTTATGAGATAAAGTTAAATAGCAATTCAAAAATATTATTTTCTTTCAGATTCCCTGATGCTTCAGTGATGAGGAGACTCAGGAGAGACTGCAGAGGTACAATGTTGGGGTTGATGTGTTGCCTTGGTCTGGGATCTACCGGCCTCGACTACATCACTTGCAGACGGTATGTCAATTTCTTCACTCCTTGGAATTTAGTAGTTATCAATACTGCATGGCAAAATCATGCTGCCTGACATTAAAGGATGTAACCATGGAATTTATGTGCAGTAACTCAGGCTGAACCTCAATAATGAATCTTGTCAATAGTCTTGTTGCCGAGATCCAGTGCCCTGCACATATTTAAGTACCAGTGACCAGTTTGCACAATTTCTGATATTTTTGTGGATTGACACCATTCAAGTCGGACATTTCTCTCAATTCTTCTTTCAGCTTTCATGACGACATGCTGCAAAGTCGGGCCCACCCTAGATGGTTTGAAGGTCGACAGCTGAGCTGACATGAAGGCATTGATATATCACAGCAAGAACCGGAGAACTTTTTACGTCTGTAGGGCAGCTTAAGATGATTTCTGAGAGAAATTTGGCTGACTCGGAGACACACAACGATGATGTAATTAATTAAAAAGGGGTTAGATGTATACAATGGTGGGAAAAGGTCATACATCGGCGGAAAAAGACTGTAAATCGGCGAAAAAACATCACCTGTCTGAGGGGCAAGATCATAGACCTGTGGGGCAAGATCATATTCACCTGCGAGGCTGCAAAATCCATCGACGAGGCTACAAAAAACTGTCGGCGAGGCTGCAAAAGCTGTCAGCGAGGCTACAAAAACCGACGACGAGGTTGGGAAACCCGTTTGCGAGGTTCGAAAACCATCAGCGAGGTTTGAAAACCTGTTGGCGAGGTTGCAGGGCCCCTATATATCCCGCCGGTCATGTTTTACACTCCTGTGATATAGAAAAATGCCCGCCGGACATCCAACAATTGAGAAAACTGTGGCTCTTCCTCGGCGACTTGGAAAAAAAGTTTCAACAAGCGGAATCTTTTTTACCTCCACAGCAGAATTCCCCCATTTTCTAGGAACCCGCCGATATGCAAAAAAACGTTGGCGAGATGTGAAAAATGGTCAGTGGGATGTCACAACTTATCAAAAAATCATCCGAATTGCCAGGAAATCCCATCCTGCGAACGCCAAAAGACCTCCGTTTAAGTGCTGTGAGACCCAGGCATTAGTGCTCCATCCCCTCTGAATTCTGAATGGTCCATTGTTTATTGTGAATTTGCAATAGAAAAATTTCAGAATTTTCCACTCTTAAATGTGACTGCCTTCTCAATAAGATGCTCTTATTCTTAATATTGTTTTTATTTGTAATTTTTTTTTATAAGATTGAGCTTTCTTTAGGGTCAAATATTCATGCTATCAGGATTTATGTTGTTTTAATTGTTTCTGACATGAATTAAGTCATCAGAGTAACCATCAGTGCATGGTGATGACTGGAGTTGGGACAGTATGAAAAATCATTAATAACAATTAGACTTGAATGCATAAAGGATATCATAATATTTAATTTAACAGTTGTTTATTTATCACATGGCACTTCATGATTGGTCTGTGGAAATAGTATTTGAATACAAGTGCAAGCGAAATTTTTGTTAAAATTATTAATTAATTAGGCCTAATACAATGTTTTGTAAAATCTTCTGAAGCCGAATACAAATTCTGGTTCTTGTGACTAATATTAGTGCATTGTACATGTACTTTTCAATTGAAGTTGGTTTGAAGATAATTATAATATTTGGGAATAATTTATTCAATGGCAATTGCAGATTTTCTGTTTGTCGGTGCTCATCACAGTGAAGAGCAATCGTGTCAATCATTTACCGATACGCTACGCACTGTACGCAGCCATTCAAAATTTGAGTAATAATAGTGATTGTAATCATTATAGGCTTGTATAGAAAGAGCGAGCGAGAGAGAGAGAATTCCTTATTTATGTGAAATGTTTTTAGCCCCCAGCCCTCTTGGGTTTACAATTTTCTTCAAAGTAATAACAATGTGATTGCAAATATGATAGAAGCAACAGTTAATTATGAAGAAAGTCTATATAATTAGAATTCCATTCAACATTTGAAATGATTTGTTGATATATATGTATATCCAAGAGCAAGTTTGACAGAAATACTACTTTGTAGTTTGTATGGTACAAAATTATATGATTTAGACCTGTTGGACGATAATTTGATTGATCAAGGTCCAAAAGATTGCCACTATTTCATATATTTTTTTAAATACTGTTTTATAATTTATAGACTTTATTTCAATGATTGTTCTGTACAATGTCCAGTTTTGGGTAATAAATATTCATTATAGTTGTTAAGAGCCCACATTGTGTTTTATACATGTCTGCCTGTAATATTTTGTTTAGGAAGTAATTTGAACTCTCTGAAATCCAAGTGATATGGACGGCAGTTCTGTTTTAGGCCTCTGGTATTTATAAGCAATTTAGAAGCTTGATGGTTACAAGCAATTATGTCTTGCGTCGAATATGTCAGGAATTATTCAGGATGCCTCAGTGTTTCTGGCAACCAAATTTGGTGAAATGTAGTAGGCTTGCGTTGTTCTGAAGTTGGAAAGTTGATTTTCTGATGACCATGACCAGAAGGCCTCATGACAGGATACACCCCCCGGGGGGGGGGGGGGGTACTCACTATGAAAGAGTGTATAGAGGCGCCGCTGGATGGTTTAGGTTTTTTGGCCTTCTAGGATTAAAATGGTCTTGGTTTTTTAGGATTTCAGATTAATTTGGTTGCCCTTTTTGCACCCCAAACATGTTTGGTACCGTTAGAATCGGCTTGAAAAGACGATTACAATGGTATGCAAATCATAAAGATTAAATTGGTTTTGGATATTTTTACAAAAAGATTAAAATGGTTTGTGGTTTTGGCGTTGGTTTTCGGATTAAAATGGTTCTGGTTTTCAAAATCGCCGTGGCGCATCCCTACACCAAAGTCCGCGAAGTACCCCCCCCCCCCCCCGGGATACACCCCCCACCCTATGGGATACCACTAACATAAGAAAATGTTATTAGGGGGTAATTAGGGGGGAAGGTGGGGGGAATTTGGGGATAAAGGAGGTTATGCGCGGAAAGTTGGGGCAAATGGGGGGCAGAGGGGATAAGTTGGGGCTAGCGGGGGGCAAGTGGGGGGGTAAGTGTGGGGGGTAAGTGGAGGCTAGCGGGAGGTAAGTGGGGCCAGTGGCGTAACTAGGGGGTCCCGAGCGGGGGGGCACCTGGGGGGGCACGCGATTCTGTGGGGGGGGGGGCACTCATACTAATTACATATTTTAGCAAAGGTTGAAAAGTTCATATGGGGGGCACCTGGGGGGACACAGGTCCAATATGGGGGGCGCGTGCGGGGGTATAAGTGGGGGAAAAGGGGGGAAGCAGGGGTCATTAGGGGGTAAAATGTGGGGTAAGTGATATTGCGGGAATAAGAAAAGGGAGTGGGGGATGTATCCTGTCATGAGGCCTACCAGATGACCTGTTCATGATGTTCTGTCAGTTTTATGAAGTCTACCAAGTTTACAGAATTTGACTATTTTGTCAGAAGGGGTCATGAAAGCGTTGGAAAGGCATTGGCCATTGCAGTATCGGAGGAGGGGCCGCCCCCCCCCCCCAAAAGTTTGGAAATGCTTAGATTCAGGCGAATTTGGGCAGATTAACACTGCCACAATTTGGGCAGATTATTTAATAAAACACTATTGAAAATCTATGGTTTCCAGGTGATTTCATTTGAATTGGTATTAATTCTAGATCTTGAAATGTCGCTCACACCTTAAAAATGTTCCCGCACGGTAGACGTATGTATGTATACGTTGGGTCGATTTCAAGACGAAGGCATTTGCCTGTTGGTCATAGTGGGTAACTGGCCATTATTTGTAAACCATGCTAAAAGGGTGTTCACTTATTAAAAAAGGTGTCAGTCCAGTCCATAGTCCATAGTTTCATCAAATTCGTATTGGATATAGGTCTAGGTCCATTTGTTCACCTAATTAAAAATGCTAATTTGAAAATTCTGAGGTAATGGACCGTAAAAAATTTATTACTGGGGGGGGGTGAGTTGTTTAGTAACTTTTTGCATGTGTTTCAAATTCTTATGCAACTCCTCTCCTCCCCCCCCCCCCCAGCTCTACCCAGTCATAAAAACTGAGTGTCATTAAGCTAGAGCTGGTAACATTTATTTACTCCATCCCCATGCAGCCTACCAAGTGCATAAATACAGGACATAAAGCCCCAATCATCCATCAATCCCCATGCATGGAAAGATTATGACTTATGGCCCTTGGAAGGGCAGGAGGGGGGGTGTAAACACTGGTCCAGAATCACCCGTGCTCCAGAAAATTTCACATTTGTTACGGCATGTAATGGACAATTCTTGCCTTAATTCTATGGAGGGCAGGCTCCGTAGACATAAAAGAGGCAATCTTATGGGTGGTGTAGTGGTTAAGGTTCCCGCCTGCTCCGCTGAAGGTCTTTGCCTGCATGGGTTAGACTCCCAGTTGGGGAACCCAAAATTTTCAGTGTACCTTTATGAGCAAAATCCCAGCTGGATGTCGTTCGGATGAGACGTTAAATTGGCGGCCCCTTGTATCAGTGTCTGTGCTGGGCAAGTAAAAGATCCCTCACATGTGGTAAATGTGTAACATGTTGAGGACTCCTGCTCTCTCTCTCATCTCATCAATCAACCCTCGTGAGCGCCCAGAACTGGGCTTAGAGGGCTGCACTTACCATATCTATAGATCTATCTATCTTTATCTATATGGGGAGGGGGTGGTCCATACTTGGGTCAATGTAGCCGTCTAGCAGAATCCCAGGGGGGACAAAGACCAGTACTACCGAAACATGCCCGCCCGGAAGAACCCCGAAAATTAAAAATTTTTAGATCTTAATTAAAGATGATACTTTGTGAAATTCTAGGGGGGGGGGGCTGCTTTCTACCCAAATTTTTCAGATCTTTGCCCAAATTCAATCTCAATTTTTCAATTTTCTTTATTCTAGATGTAAACAGAATACATCCCTACTGGCTAATATTGCAGTTAAATCTAGGCTTCCTTGATCACAACTGGGCAAGCTCTACATGCATTATAGAAAGAAAAGTGATCTATAAAAATTAATCGGGGGGGGGGGTGGCTTTGAGTTTTCCTTGACGGGAAATTATTTATTTCAAAAGATTCCCAACCCTTGAGATTAAATTGGAAAACAAAGAATATTTAGTTGGATATGCTTGACATAGCAATTGCACATTAGGGTCTAATTAAAATCTACCCCATCCAACCAGTAGAGTTCTAAAAAGCTTGTTGATTCGCTTGATTGTAATTAGGATAAGCTAACAGCACTTGAGGGTTCTTTGTGTACAGAATACTACAGATACAGGTGGATTGCACTTTATTTCAGTTATGATGTGTCAAGTCCATTTTGGTACTGATTGCCATTAATAAAGTCTGAGGCTTCAAGGGACACTGTCACAGCATCTATCATTGCATTGACAATTTGACAGCAGTGGTAGAAACGGCCAGCGCTGGCTGAAAACTGCGGCGGCTGCAGGCTTCAAATAGTCTATAAGTAAGTTTTTTTGACATGGTGGGACATGGGAAGCTTCTATAGCATTCTGTACTTCGTTTTATTGAAGTGGGGGACACTTAAAAGAAGTTATTAGACAAAAACAGTAGCGAGAGCAGGGTTTGTCAACCCACGTGCCATTGTTGACGTTGACTGCTTCCCAGTAACATGGGGGCACCAGGCCAGCTCGTGACGTTACGTGCTGGCCAATGGGATCGAGCCTATCCATTCTTAGAGATCACTGGGCGGGAATCCATCCCTGCCCCTTGCCCTGCACTGGCCCCACTGGGTCAGAGTGTTTCGGGGAGCAGCCAGTAGTTTGTGGGCACGATTGTCATTCACTCAAGGGCTAAAACAATGAAAATGTGCTCAATTGAACTTCAAGAACAATTAGGCCCTGTAGCTTCATTAATTACAATCCACTCCCTGAACTTATTCATAGTACATTTTAGCCCAAATGCCAGGAAATTTTTTTTTTTGGTTAACAAAAAACCCCTTTTTGAAAATGTCTCAATTATTTAAAATTTGTAGATCAATGTAGATGTAGAGGTTTGGGGACGAAAATATTTACATTTATATAAAAAGAAATCTGTTTAATGACTGACTCATTAAGTTATGTTCTTATAAATATAATCTGGTGAAATACTGGGTTTATATAAATTTTAAAATAATCTGTGTTTTTCAAAATGTCTTTTTTTTCTTAAGAATCATCATACATCCATGTTAATTGTTAGAACTTTCCAAAATGGGGTCTGCCTGTTCTATAGGCCTAATGATAATGAAATTGTGATCCATCAAAGTGCTTTCGATCTCCAGCTAGTAGGCCTATACTTGTCTTCTGAAAAGTAGTACTTTTAAATGCATGTAACTCTATTTGAGGAAATTTGAAGCATGGGGGGATCCAGAAAATTCCGGTAGGGGGGTCTTTCGAGCTATTGTGTCGCAGAGCGCATAGCTCGCGACATAATGCGACTGCTCATTGATAAATTCAACATGTAAAAATGTGTAAATTTTGGTATGGTGGGGGGGATCAGTGGCGTCACTAAGTGGGGGCTAGGGGGGCTGAGCCCCCCCAAATGGAGTATTCAGCCCCCCCCCCCAAAATCATGGGCAAAAAAAATTTTTAATTTTACTTGTATGATACTGGTAGTGAATGAATCACCAGAGTCCACAAAAAGACAATACATTACTATGCTGTGCATCGTTTGCTGTTAATTTTGCAGTTTATCAGTTTATTAGGTGAGCAGAGATCCGCAGACATCTAAAATCTTTGGATTTTAAGCAATTTTGGGGCGGCTCGCGCTTTGACTGTTCAGGCCTCTGAAAACGCTTCTAAACTTTGGGGCTTCAGCCCCCCCAAAACTTTCGTTTCTATAGTGACGCCACTGGGGGGTATGCATCCCCCCATCCCCCCCCCCCCTACGTCCGTCCCTGATTCGAAGATTAAAGTTATAACCAGTGTTGGAGTCGAGGCCAGGACATCCGAGACCAAGACCGAGACCGAGGCATGAGCATCCGAGACCAAGACCGAGACCGAGGCATCGACCCTCGAGACCAAGACCGAGACCGAGGCATGAGCATCCGAGACCGAGACCGAGACCGAGGCCGGCTGAACAAAAATGATGGTTACTGCCAAACTACCTTAGCTTGGTGTATTATCGGCATTTAGCGTTGACGATAAGGCTATAACAGTACAATTAGAGATTCACTCAATGACTCAAGTATAACACTGAAATGAAGACAATAAGGGGGCAACCATTACATTTTTAAAGAACAGGGCATGGAACTGATCTCACTGGCAATTTTGTTTTTTACGGAAACAGTGACAGATTAGATTTGTTTTGAGTGTGTGAGAACCTCAATAATATTGAATTATTTACTTCTAAATCAAACATTGCAGACTGAAATAGCCCATGGCCTACACCAGAAATTCATTTCAAGACTGCTGGGAAAGAATTAATTAATCTTTTCACCATGACTGGAAAAAAATTTGTTAGTTTTTAAAAAAATTCTGAGGCAGCTTATCACTTTCATTACGGGTTTTACTATAACTGCTTAAAAAATTACACTCTCTGGAATCTAGATACATGTAGATAGATCTCTGAATTGCTGGGTTCCAATTTATTGGGCAGTGACACATATTTGTTACAACAAAGTTATTTGGAATATCTTTTTTTAAGGCACAAATGAGATTCTGTCGCAAATTGTGTCCCATTCCATTTGTTGAGTTGTGCTTTAAGTCAGACACTCTGGTGTGTGAAGTTAATGATCAGGTACCAACCCATCTTCCATTACATGTAAACAAAAACTTTAAAACTTCAAATTGTTATGGTCGAAATTTACATGAAATAATGTTCAACTCAATTAGTGAAGGAAAATAAAAATTCAAAAATATTCAAATACTGTTGATCAATTTATAATTTCATACCTATCACAAAAATGGCACTGCGTATAACTTGGGACTCGGCCTAAATAGGCCTAGATACAGACAGTCTTAAAAGACAGGCAGAAAATGACTCTATCAGAATCTAATATATAGGATAATAGTTTCCTTGCATTAGATAAACTGACAGATAATTGTACTTAACTGACAGGAAAATTTTGTTCAACTGTTCCAGCAAAATTGTACTTTATTAATTTTGCTGGCCTCGGACGTGCCTCGGGCAAATATCCGAGGCCAGAGGGTCCGAGACCGAGTCCAAGGCCAAGGATTGGTCATCCGAGACCGAGACCGAGGCCGAGGCCATCAAAAATGACTCCGAGGCCGGCCTCGAGGACGAGGCCGGCCTCGAGGACTCCAACACTGGTTATAACCATCATTAGGACAAGATTCTTGGCTTTCTAATGAATGTAGTCTCATCTACGGCTCTCCATGGATTGGAGGGTTTATTTGAGTTTTAAAAAATCATGTTTTTAGGGCGCTCTCTGCTAAGAGAGCTCCCTGTTGTCATTGAAATCCTGAAGAATCTTGTGGGTCGATTTATAGCCAAATTACAGCTCCAATTGACTTCAAAACTTCACACATTGCATTATATCAGCCAAGAATGGATTGATCAACTTTACAGGGACATGCACATAGTTTAAATACCATTTTAGAGACCCAGGAAAACCATCCCAGAAAAACTGGAAAGCGAGATTCCTGTGATGTCATTCAGGGGGTTTCCCACACCAGATCAAAACAACAAGAGGTCAGAAATTGGGACATAACATCTATGCATGCTTCATCAATGTGTTGCTACCTTTGTATAATATGTTATGTAGTAGCAACAGTTTAAAAACAAGATGACCAAGACTTCAGATCAGTTAGGAGAATGCCCTTTAAACTTTAAAGAGGCACAAACATAATTTAACTACCATTCTAAAGGGCAACAATACCACAAGATTGGAGAGGCTGAAGGGAATTCCTTAATGACATAGCAGGGAGGGTCCCCCCAATCTATTTATAGCTCATGGCCATGCAGAGGTACAGCATACATTTTGAGATTGTTCAGAATCATTTATTGTAATGAGCTTAAAAAGGCATTTTGAGATGAGATAAAGTATACTTTTATCAATATATGTATCACATATTATCAAATTATCAAATATATTATTTGCAAATAATAAAACATATAAGATATGGGGTTACAGGTGAAACTTGGGAAATCCATGAGTAGAAATAAACTATGAACATTGATGAATGAAAGATGGTTATGGACAAAAAATGAAGTAAACATACTTAGTCTGGCAGCCAAATCCAAATTTTGGGGGGTACCCTCAAATGTGGTCTATAGTTTTGTTCTTGGGCTCGTTTGAAAGCTGAGAATGAGTAGATTAAGAATCTGCCGGGTGCCCACTTGGCACCCTTGAGCATTTTCTGTAATTCAAGATGGCGTCCAAGATGGCCGCCGAAAATATAAAATCTGTTATCTCCCCTTCTAATAGTGATAAAAGCACACTTTTTGGTTCTATACCTAGGTATTTTGGGTCACATAATCTGATTATGAGGTTGTTGGATGTGTTAGAACAATATTTGCTCTTCAAATTCAAGATGGCGTCCAAAATGGCGGCCAAAAAAGCAAAAAGATTGAGTATTTCAGCTACTAATTGTGATAGAAGCCCACTGTTTTGGTCTATATCTATGTTTTCTTGACTAAAGAATTCATTTCTGAAGTTAAATGATGTGTCAGACCTATATTTATGCAATAAAATTCAAGAAGGTGACCTTTAATGGCAGCAAGAAATCAAAATGGCCATTTATCTGTAATCTTATCGACAGGAGATGACTACCCGGAAGCACAAAAACTCATATCTCCTCTTCTAATTGTCATATTTTCTGGGTCTTTACCTATGTTTTGTAGTTACAAAATCTGCTTACGAGGTTGCTTGATGTGTCAGAATCATATTTGGTCTTCAAATTCAAGATGGCGTCCAAAATGGCGACCAAAATACAAAATTTGACTATTTCGGCTTCTATTTTTCACAGAAGCTTACTGTTTTGGGCCTTTACCTATGTTTTTGTGGTCAAGGAATTAATTTCATGTGTTCAGTGATGTGTCAGACCTATATTTATGCACTTAGATTCAAGTTGGTTCTCATCCATTGCTTCCAGAAATCAGAATTGCCAATGATCTCCCATCTAATTGACTAAAAATGACTGCTGAAGCCTGAAATACAAAAATCTCCTCTACTTATTATGAATTAAGCAAACTTTTTGTTTGAATTCCTATGTGGGTATGTGTCAAAGAATAATTTTTAGAGTTTTATTTGGTTTGTCAGCATGCTTGTGCTTCAAATTTCAGATAACCATCAAAATGGTAATTGAAATCTAAAGTTATGATAATTATTAGTTAATTAATTGGAAGCCACGGCGAACTTGCCATTATACTACGCAGAGTATTGTCATCAGAGATTGCCATGATATGGTAGTACAAAAAGTTTTAATTAACTTAACTGATGCGCATGAATCTCCCATACAGAAAACTTGTCCATAGAACAATGGCAAGTTAGCAGTCCCAACAAAATTCCATGTAGATCACTGGTATAAATACATTTTATCTGTTAATACCCATGCCAATAGTATGGAAATGATTTTGTTATGGGTTGTAAGAATGCATGCACCAAACAAAGGCTGATTACATACAACCTGAATGTCTCTTCATATCATTAGAATTGAAACTACAAATCCATTCCATTTATGACACACAGTATCCAGTCTCTATCTCCATTCATGGCCCACAAACTTACTGTCACTTTTCTAAGAGATTGACAACGCTTACTTGTGCATATATACAGTGGTCCCTGAGTTATAAGACCTTTCTGCAGTCATGAAGCGGTCTCTTGTGCGGTTGTGGTCTCTCGTTGGTGTGCCTCTGGATCCACTCCTCTTCGTGTGGGGCTCGTCATTTCCCTGATTGTCCACGGTCATTGTTGATGTGAGTGCACCTGTGACCGAGTGTCTTGCGAGGTGCCCTGAGGAATCTCTTCGGGCCTCCGTGATACTCTAGAGTTGGTCTGGATCTGTCCGACCAGCATGTCCTACTTCTTCCACTCTTTAGCTGGCATCCCCTTGGGCCTTTCTCGAGTTGGTTCTGTGTGGTCCTACTGCGCTCTGTAGTCGGTCACCTCTTTGCCTACCGTTGGACTAACACTGGTGGAACATTGTTTATCCTTAGCACTCCTTGGTGCCTTCTGCCGCTGTGCCTTCTCCAGGAGTCCTCGGCGGTGCCTCCGCCTCATCAGGATTTATTTCTCCTTTGGTATGGCACACTCCTGGTGCTTTGCTTGGAACTTCCAGGTCCACTGGTCTCTGGGTTCGGGGGGAGGGGAACCTGGCACCTTCCCAGCTGCACCTTTGGGATGGAGTTGGCAGATACCCGCGGGCTTCCCTGAGGTTACTCTGTCACAACTATGCAATGGCAGACCTGTTTTATACTGTGGCCATTCCATTCGGATGTCCAACCTTGCTTGGTGTTCCAGGGCCTCACTTGCAGATCCCAGGATTTCCTTCTCGGAATGCCTGTTCAACTACAGTCCTCCTTGCCCTTCCATCCTTGGTCTGGAATCAGTTCATCTAGGGCCTTGTGGATTTCTGTGGATGTACCTGCTCATTTGTAGCAGGGGAAGCCTTCATGGTTCCTCTCCTTTCCTGGCTGTGGTTTGGCTTGGGCTTCCCCCTCTGCCCAGACTGTGTTGTCCAACCCTACTCATGCTTCACTGGGACAGTGGCTCTGCTTTGGGTGCCAGCACGTCATTAGCTGGTTCCAGTCTTCAATCTCCTGCTACCCTATGCAATCTCTGCTGACCTTCACTGTTCCCCTAGGGGTTCAGTCCCTGCTATGGTGCTGGCCTGGCATTCTCCTGCCTCCTGCTCAAGACTTGTTGTGCCCTGACCTTCAGGAAAAAGGGGGGTGTCCCTCTGTTGGCTGGTTCGCTGAGATGTTTGCCGTCTGTCTCCTGGCCCGGAGCCCCGGGGGAAGATCACGCTGTTGCCCTTCCTCGGGGCCGTATCTTGCCTTCTTCTGGTTGCGCAACTTGAATCAGCCTGGTTGTGCCCGGTATATTGAAGCACCCATGGAAATGGCACTCAGCATTAATTTGGCCGGCCTTCTGAACTCCGCTTCCCTGCCTACTGACTTGGTTGGCTCTGGCCAGGCCCTGTTTCAGGTCCCTGTTAGCAGTGCTGAATGAGGCCTACCTATTGTCACTGCCTCCTTCTCAGGCCATGTAGTGCCCTGGGATTGGAGGCTTCTGGGTGAAAGTCCTGATGCCTTAGAACTGCACTCACTACAAAGTACAGACCACACCACAGCCTCCTTTGCAGCAGCAACTGTTTTTGCTCTGTACTTGGTGTCAGTGCCCGCCACTTTGGGAATCTGCACAATTAGGCATTTTCACCCAGATGAGTGACAATTAGTCTGTGGGCGATGAGCAAAGATAGAACTGGGTCCTCTCCTACCGGGATAGGACCCATCTCTATGAGCTCATGGCCCAGAGACTTATTATCCAAGCTTCCCATCCACTTTTCCTTGGTGGAATTGCCTTGCATTACGCCTCAAAGTAGAAGGGAGGCTTACCGCAAGGAATTATTAGGAAGTCTGGCATTGGCGTCAAATTTAAATCTCGGCTGTGAACAAGCACAAACGCTTGTTCGAGAAGATACATGCTTACTTAAGCATTGTCACTCTCTTTAAGATGAGTGACAATGAGTCAGTTTGTCATTAGCTCTTAGTTAAAGGATATCCTGATAGGGGAGGACCGAAACCTTTTATTAGACCAAATGTTCCGTATGGCCATTATTGATTCATTATTTTATTGCTGCAGTTTAGCAAGCCTATATAGCTAATGCAACATTTTTATTCATATTTAAACAAACAACCATACTATTTTATCCTATAAGCCAATTAATTTCTTGTATATACTCCCTGGACGTTTAGTTTGAAAGACGGACATGATGCTAAAGAAGTTATTTTAACCCCACTCAAATTTTTGTAAAATTCTTTTTATTTTGAGTAATTTTGTAAAGCGCAATTTTATGAGATTTCACTGCACTCTACAGAGAATGTAAACAAGAAGTTAAAACTTAACTGAGCAAACTGTACATAAAAGCTTAAAGGTCATTAGAGTCAGAATGCTGTTTAAATAAAATGTCATCAACTGTTTCTTAGTGATGGGGCTGCTTTTGTGTCCTAGGGTAGAGCATTCAACATATATCGAACTGTCAAATGTGAAAATTGTGTTTATATTGAAAATATACATACACTTAAAAGGTGTGTTTTCACAACTAATACAGGATATAACAGATTTTCTTTAGCCATCTTTGGTCAATAAAATTGGAGTTTATTGCTATTTCTCAATTCTGGCAGCCATAATAGAATACCATATTGCATTTTAGTGCATAGATATACATGTATGTGCCACACATCATTGAACTTCTGAAATGAATAATTTGACAAAGAAATCACAAGTATAGACCCAAACAGTGGGCTTCTATCATAATCAGAAGCCAAAATACTCTAATTTTGCTTTTTGGCGGCCATTTTTATGCCATCTGGAATTTTACGACCAAATATGCTTCTGACACACCAAACAACTCCAAAAACAGATTTTGTAACCCACAAAACATAAGTATAGACCCAGAAAGTGTGATTCTATCACAATTGAAAGAGGAGATATGAGATTTTGTATTTCCGGGCAGCCATCTTCAGTCAAGAAGAAGGGTAATTGTGAATTGTGGCAGCCATAAATAGTCATCTTCTTGAATTAATTGCATAAATATTGGTCTGAAACATCATTTCACTTCTGAAATTAATTCTTTGGCCAAGAAAACATATGTATAGACCAAAACAGTGGGCTTCTATCACAATTAGAAGCTGAAATACTCAATTTTTTGGCATTTTTGCCGCCATTTTGGACGCCATCTTGAATTTGAAGAGCAAATATTGTTCTAACACATCTAACAACCATATAATCAGATTCTGTGACCCACAATACATAGGTATAGACCCAAAAAGTGTGCTTTTGTCACTATTAGAAGAGGAGATAACAGATTTTATATTTTCGGCGGCCATCTTGGACGCCATCTTGAATTACGGAAAATGCTCAAGGGTGCCAAGTGGGCACCCGGCAGATTCTTAATCTACTCATTCTCAGCTTTCAAACGAGCCCAAGAACAAAACTATAGACCACATTTGAGGGTTCACCCCCACTTCTGCTGGACTAACTGTAGTAAGTTAGATGGTAAGATATGTGGAAATAAAGATACACTTCAACCTCACCTTACGACCACCTCTCTAATACGGGCACCTCGCCATTACGACCACAAAGGCCTGGAACGGAATATTTTACTTGTCTTTTATGCTTAATAAAACCTCTCTAATGCGGGCACCTCGCTAATGCGGGAAACTCGGAAATGCGGGCACTTTCTGGGGTACAGAATAAGCATCCTGACCTCACCTAATACGACCAATGTTATATTAAGCAGTTGAATGCAGTTGCATCAAAAGGAAATGCGTCTGGGCGACATTCTGTCTGGCCATTTGTTTGCTTAACTTACAATCCATGGAAGGACATTGACTGTCTAATCAAAGGAAGATGGTCAGTACAATGGCAATTAAGAGACTGGGGTACAGTTGTAAATGCAACTATCCAATCCAATTATCAGTGACAACATGTTATCAACAATCATTGGGCTTAATTGCACTCCAGCCTTGAGTTAGACTTCTGCCTCCAACACCAGTCAAGGCCAATCAACATCCAAGCAAATTACCCTCAATTGCACATTGAATTGAATCGGTTTATTAAATTTTGCAACATATTTGAACTAAAGTACAAAGTGTGAATACACACGTAATAAGTTGCATAGTATAGGCCCAATGGATACAAACTTGTTGTAGATGCCCTGTCAAACTAAGAGAAAATCGGCTTTTTCTCAGTGGCTCAACTACCATGGGGGCTGGCTAGGGCTGCCCTACGGGCCCCCACCCCTCAGGGGGCCCCCACCCCCCAAGGGAGGCCCCCACTCCCAAAGTGGGGTAAAGAAATTAAACGAAAAAAAAAATTATTAAATTCCATTGGGTGTCAATCATGGATGAATTAGCATTGTATCTGCATTAATTTCTAAAGAACTGACATGTCAAATACAAGACAACTAGGTAACCAAAAACCCTGAAGTGGGGCCTGGGGCCCTTTAAATTCTCTAACGTCGGTTTGATACAATTATAATAGTACATCATTGGTCCAAAAAATGTTGAATTCCTTTAAGGGCCCCCACAGATAAAAAAATATATAAGCTTTCTTTCAATAGAAGGGACGCATCAAACAAAAATGAACTACCTGAAACTACCTGAAAATGTTGGAATAGTTATGGGGCGATCATGGAGTCTTTTAACATGAATAATGTATTAGTGGGGGCCTGGGGGCCGTTTAAAGTAAGTCTATAAGTCAAGAAGGCAGAATTATATATCTGAAAAATGTTGGATTAGTTTGGGGCCAACAGAATCTTTCACCATCAATGAGGTATTAGTGGGAGCCCTTCGAAGTCAGTCCTAAAGTGAGGCAGGCAGAATTATGTGTCTGAAAAATGTTGGAACGGTTCGGGGGCCCCCAAGAGTCTTTCAGCATGAATGAAGTGTCAGTGGAGGCCCTTCAAAGTAAGTCTAAAAGTGAGGCAGAATTATGCATCTGAAAAATATAATATTGGAGTAGTTCAGGGGGACCCGGAGTCTTTCAGCATGAATGAGGTGCGACAAATTCAGGTAGGCAAAATTAGTATCTCAGAAAAATGTATTTCAAGGGCCAGAGAAGTTTGTGAAATGACTGAGGCAATATATAAATTATCAGTCTATGTCAATTTGGTCTGTTACTGCTTTGTAAGCTGTTATTACATGAATAAATTTTGAAGCATGGCTTTGATCAGATGCAAACTGATGTGAAGCTGTACAGTACAGGGATTTTTTTTGGTAACATCCTGTGGAATCTGGAATAGTGTAGTTATGCGCCTGCCTATTATCTGTATGGTGTCAGTGGCTGGGATGTTTAGTGTATCTTAGTACAATAGTACATGCTTGCGGGAGGTTGAAAAAACCAGCCATTTCAGCATGTCAAATTGTCAATGACAGGTTTCTTCAAAACAGGTTCACTGCATGAAACGATGGCATCCTCAGTTGAGTGCCACCCGTCTTCAGAAGTTTCGACCCTTATCTCAAAACTTCCTCTTGGTGGTGGGTCCGCAGGGTTGATCAGGTCCTACGTGCCATCGTTTTGCCTTGCTGTTTCTTCAGGCTGTATCTCTGCCACCCCACAATTTGTCTCCGCTTCGGAGCCATAGCCAGCTTGATGCTCTCTCAGCTGCTTCTGAAACGTTCTTCGCTGCACTTTTGCTCCGTCTTCTTTTGAGGCCCAACATTGACGACATTTTCCATAGTGAGTGTGCTGGAAATCCTCTGGCACTGACTTCTACAGGGAAAATCCAGGCTTTCCATCTTGACTCCGTGCATTCTGCCATCAGGTCTTGGTACTTCAGACGTTTCCTTTCAAAGGCTTCTTCAACTCGATCTTCCCAAGGGACGGTGAGTTCTATCAAGATGACTTGCCTGCTTCTCCTTGACCACATGACTATATCCGGCCTAAGGTTTGTCGTTGTTATCTCCCTCGGGAACTTCAACTGCCGCTCCAGGTCTACTCTTATCTCCCAATCCTCTGCTGAGGCCAGTAGGCCTCGACCAGTGTCTTTCTCTGTTTTCCTCACTTCAGATGATGCCTTTACAAAGTGGATGAACTTGGTACCTCCAGTGACCTTTGTTTCCTTCCTTGCTTCGTCTAGTTCCCTTGCCAACTCTTTCAATACCTGGTCATGTCGCCATCGGTATCGGCCTTGCTTTAGTGCAGTTTTGCAACTTGATAGGATGTGCTCCAGACTTGCTCTTCCTCTGCACAATGGACACTCTGCATCTTGTCTCTTTCCCCATAGCTGTAAGTTAGCTGGTGTTGGTAGCAAGTCATAAACTGAGCACATCAGGAACTTCAGACTGTAAGATGTTGATCGCCACACTTCGTTCCACGTTATTCTCCTCTCTGTCACCGAGTTCCAGTTCAGCCAAGCTCCCTGGCTTCGCATTCCAACTGCTTTTTCAATTCGCCTTTCTTCTTCTTCTTGCCTGATCTTCCTCTGTATCATCTCTCGCCTCCCTCTGGTATCTTCTCTGCTCCATTGTTGCGTTGACTGGTACCCTACTCCTTGTCTGCCCTTGCACACTATTCCGACAATTTCTTCTATGCGCAGTCTTGACTCTGCTGTTTGTATTGCTTCATGCGCTGACCACTTCCTTCCTGTCTTTTGCACCACACCGGCTTGTTTCACTTTCTCATCTCTGCTATCTCTTAAGGACAGGGCTGTTCCTGTTTTTGCTATCTTGAACTCTTCCATAAGTGATTGGAATGGCAACTGCAGCTTTGAAGAGTTACTGTAAAGGGCCACCGCTGTCAAACTTCTTGGTACTCCCAACCACTGCTTAACCTTGCTGCTGATCTTCTTTTCCATTCCTTCTATAGTTGAGAGCGAGATGTCGTATAGCATCATAGGCCATCGAAGCTTGGGTATCAGTCCATGATGAAGCATCCACACCTTGAACTTCCCTGGAAGTTGCGTATCTTCTATCCTCTCTAGGCCCTCTTCCATCTGTGAAATGAAGTTCTTGGTGTTCTCCTTGTCGTTGAGGCTGTTGTAGTACCATTTTCCCAGACACTTCACGGGTTGCTCCTTGAGTGGTGGTATGTCTTCGCCTTGAATCTTGAAGCGGTACGTATCCTTCACTTTCCCCTTCTGGACGACTACACTTCTGGATTTCTTGGCCTTGAACTTCATTCTTCCCCATTCTACAAACTTCTCCAAACTCCTGGTTATCCACCTTGCTCCAGCTGCCTTCTCAGTCGTTATTGTCAGATCATCCATGAATGCTCTTATTGATGGCTGGCGGCATCCTGATCTTGTCACCGGTCCTCTGCATTCGCTCTGAGCTGTCTTGATCAAGAGATTGAAGGCCATCACAAACAGCACAACGGAAATTGTGCAGCCCGTTACAATTCCCTTCTCTACTCTCTGGGGTACTGTTGTGAAGTTCTTCGTGGTGAATCTGACCTTGATGTTGTGGTAGTACGACAATACCAACTCTTGTGTCCGCTCTGGGATGAAGTACCTTGTCATGGCCAGGTCGATGAGTCTGTGGGGGACGGATCCGTATGCATTCGCCAGGTCGAGCCAAATGACTGTCAGATCTCCCTTCTTCTCTTTGGCTTCTCTAATTAACTGTGTGATGACCCCATTGTGCTCTATGCATCCTGCGTGCCCTGAAATACCTCCTTTCTGAACGTCCACTTCTAGGTATTTGTTCTGGACCAAATATGATGTCATCCTCTTGGCAAACACGGCGAAGTATATCTTCCCTTCTACACTTAGCAAGGAGATTCCTCTGAACATCTCAATTCCTTTGGAGTCTAATTCTTTGGGCACAAAGCATCCTTCTGCCAACATCCATTCCTTTGGTAGAATTCCCCTCTTCCATAGAACTTGCAGTAGCTTCCAAAGTCTTCTCAGCAGTCTTGGGCATCTTTTGTACACCAAATACGGGATTCCACTTGGTCCTGGTGCCGATTTTGACCTGGCTTTCTTGACGGTGTCGTTAACTTCCTTCCATCTTATGTTGCCTTCATCAAATTCAACCACTGGAGGGGTTGGTAAATCGAGGCCTTCTGGAATCTGTAATGGTTCATCCCGCAGGTCATCGTTGTGACTTCTTGCCAAGTGTTCTTCCAGGTCTTCTTGCTTGCATTCCAATGTTCCGCTGCGGGGCTCCCCCAATGTCGCCGTGGTGAATCCGTATGGGTTCTTCAGAAATCTACTGCGATTCTTCTCCTTCAATTTCCTCTTCCTGGCTTGTGTTTCCGCTCTCCTGAGCGACTTGAGTTTGCTGCGTAAATCGTCGCGAAGCTCCTTTAACCCGGTTTTCTGTTCTTCATTCCCATCTTCATTGGCTTCCTTCCACCTCTTCTTCAGGTTTCTGATATGTCGCCTCAGTTCTGCTATTTGTCGCTGTCTTCTGCTGGGTCCTCCTTTTGGCCTGTCCTCTCTCGTCTTCTGCTTTGTGGTTCCAAACCTCTCCGCTCCAATGTTGTACACGAGTACTGCCAAGGTTCTAATCTTCTCTTCAGCTGATCCTACCATGGTAGTCTCTAGAATTTTCTCCACATCTTCCTCAAAAGTGCTCCATTCAGCTGTTTGACTTGACTTCGGCCACTTCACCCTCGGTTTCCTCCCTGGGATTTCCTTGTTCTTGGGTTGTCTAGCCTGTTGCTCCAACATTGGAGGGGTAGCTTCGAAGGGTTCTTGTGTCACCTCAAGAATCTCAGCGCTGTGGTCTGCCTCCTGGCTGTGATTCTCTTGCGTCTGACCAGAATCATCTGTGCGTGGTTCCACTTGAGTCCCCTCTAGTGCCATCTCTCCTTGCTGTGTAAGTCTCAGCTGTGTTCCTTTCTGGGTGCATTTCTTCTTGCCTTTGTGAATGTTCAGTCCTCTCTGGTTCTTGAAGGATCTTCCACAGATACATGTCGTTTGTCCTTGTCCGTTCTGAGTCGGTATCTGTGTTTCTTCTATTGTGGGCTCCTCATCCTCCCTCCCTCTCGGGTAGCCCTGAGGGTATTCTTTTCTTCTTCGACTTGTGGCTTTGTAGATATTGCAAGTCGGGTTGCCAGCCCTTCTTGCATACACTGCTTGTCTTTCCAAGCTGTCGTCTGTCTCTCCAGATGTCACTAGTCTTTCCTAGTTGTCAACCAAACTTTCTTGGTGGTCATTGGAAGATCCAAGCTTGCAAGTTTCTTCAAAACAGGTTCACTGCATGAAACGATGGCATCCTCAGTTGAGTGCCACCCGTCTTCAGAAGTTTCGACCCTTATCTCAAAACTTCCTCTTGGTGGTGGGTCCGCAGGGTTGATCAGGTCCTACGTGCCATCGTTTTGCCTTGCTGTTTCTTCAGGCTGTATCTCTGCCACCCCACAATTTGTCTCCGCTTCGGAGCCATAGCCAGCTTGATGCTCTCTCAGCTGCTTCTGAAACGTTCTTCGCTGCACTTTTGCTCCGTCTTCTTTTGAGGCCCAACATTGACGACATTTTCCATAGTGAGTGTGCTGGAAATCCTCTGGCACTGACTTCTACAGGGAAAATCCAGGCTTTCCATCTTGACTCCGTGCATTCTGCCATCAGGTCTTGGTACTTCAGACGTTTCCTTTCAAAGGCTTCTTCAACTCGATCTTCCCAAGGGACGGTGAGTTCTATCAAGATGACTTGCCTGCTTCTCCTTGACCACATGACTATATCCGGCCTAAGGTTTGTCGTTGTTATCTCCCTCGGGAACTTCAACTGCCGCTCCAGGTCTACTCTTATCTCCCAATCCTCTGCTGAGGCCAGTAGGCCTCGACCAGTGTCTTTCTCTGTTTTCCTCACTTCAGATGATGCCTTTACAAAGTGGATGAACTTGGTACCTCCAGTGACCTTTGTTTCCTTCCTTGCTTCGTCTAGTTCCCTTGCCAACTCTTTCAATACCTGGTCATGTCGCCATCGGTATCGGCCTTGCTTTAGTGCAGTTTTGCAACTTGATAGGATGTGCTCCAGACTTGCTCTTCCTCTGCACAATGGACACTCTGCATCTTGTCTCTTTCCCCATAGCTGTAAGTTAGCTGGTGTTGGTAGCAAGTCATAAACTGAGCACATCAGGAACTTCAGACTGTAAGATGTTGATCGCCACACTTCGTTCCACGTTATTCTCCTCTCTGTCACCGAGTTCCAGTTCAGCCAAGCTCCCTGGCTTCGCATTCCAACTGCTTTTTCAATTCGCCTTTCTTCTTCTTCTTGCCTGATCTTCCTCTGTATCATCTCTCGCCTCCCTCTGGTATCTTCTCTGCTCCATTGTTGCGTTGACTGGTACCCTACTCCTTGTCTGCCCTTGCACACTATTCCGACAATTTCTTCTATGCGCAGTCTTGACTCTGCTGTTTGTATTGCTTCATGCGCTGACCACTTCCTTCCTGTCTTTTGCACCACACCGGCTTGTTTCACTTTCTCATCTCTGCTATCTCTTAAGGACAGGGCTGTTCCTGTTTTTGCTATCTTGAACTCTTCCATAAGTGATTGGAATGGCAACTGCAGCTTTGAAGAGTTACTGTAAAGGGCCACCGCTGTCAAACTTCTTGGTACTCCCAACCACTGCTTAACCTTGCTGCTGATCTTCTTTTCCATTCCTTCTATAGTTGAGAGCGAGATGTCGTATAGCATCATAGGCCATCGAAGCTTGGGTATCAGTCCATGATGAAGCATCCACACCTTGAACTTCCCTGGAAGTTGCGTATCTTCTATCCTCTCTAGGCCCTCTTCCATCTGTGAAATGAAGTTCTTGGTGTTCTCCTTGTCGTTGAGGCTGTTGTAGTACCATTTTCCCAGACACTTCACGGGTTGCTCCTTGAGTGGTGGTATGTCTTCGCCTTGAATCTTGAAGCGGTACGTATCCTTCACTTTCCCCTTCTGGACGACTACACTTCTGGATTTCTTGGCCTTGAACTTCATTCTTCCCCATTCTACAAACTTCTCCAAACTCCTGGTTATCCACCTTGCTCCAGCTGCCTTCTCAGTCGTTATTGTCAGATCATCCATGAATGCTCTTATTGATGGCTGGCGGCATCCTGATCTTGTCACCGGTCCTCTGCATTCACTCTGAGCTGTCTTGATCAAGAGATTGAAGGCCATCACAAACAGCACAACGGAAATTGTGCAGCCCGTTACAATTCCCTTCTCTACTCTCTGGGGTACTGTTGTGAAGTTCTTCGTGGTGAATCTGACCTTGATGTTGTGGTAGTACGACAATACCAACTCTTGTGTCCGCTCTGGGATGAAGTACCTTGTCATGGCCAGGTCGATGAGTCTGTGGGGGACGGATCCGTATGCATTCGCCAGGTCGAGCCAAATGACTGTCAGATCTCCCTTCTTCTCTTTGGCTTCTCTAATTAACTGTGTGATGACCCCATTGTGCTCTATGCATCCTGCGTGCCCTGAAATACCTCCTTTCTGAATGTCCACTTCTAGGTATTTGTTCTGGACCAAATATGATGTCATCCTCTTGGCAAACACGGCGAAGTATATCTTCCCTTCTACACTTAGCAAGGAGATTCCTCTGAACATCTCAATTCCTTTGGAGTCTAATTCTTTGGGCACAAAGCATCCTTCTGCCAACATCCATTCCTTTGGTAGAATTCCCCTCTTCCATAGAACTTGCAGTAGCTTCCAAAGTCTTCTCAGCAGTCTTGGGCATCTTTTGTACACCAAATACGGGATTCCACTTGGTCCTGGTGCCGATTTTGACCTGGCTTTCTTGACGGTGTCGTTAACTTCCTTCCATCTTATGTTGCCTTCATCAAATTCAACCACTGGAGGGGTTGGTAAATCGAGGCCTTCTGGAATCTGTAATGGTTCATCCCGCAGGTCATCGTTGTGACTTCTTGCCAAGTGTTCTTCCAGGTCTTCTTGCTTGCATTCCAATGTTCCGCTGCGGGGCTCCCCCAATGTCGCCGTGGTGAATCCGTATGGGTTCTTCAGAAATCTACTGCGATTCTTCTCCTTCAATTTCCTCTTCCTGGCTTGTGTTTCCGCTCTCCTGAGCGACTTGAGTTTGCTGCGTAAATCGTCGCGAAGCTCCTTTAACCCGGTTTTCTGTTCTTCATTCCCATCTTCATTGGCTTCCTTCCACCTCTTCTTCAGGTTTCTGATATGTCGCCTCAGTTCTGCTATTTGTCGCTGTCTTCTGCTGGGTCCTCCTTTTGGCCTGTCCTCTCTCGTCTTCTGCTTTGTGGTTCCAAACCTCTCCGCTCCAATGTTGTACACGAGTACTGCCAAGGTTCTAATCTTCTCTTCAGCTGATCCTACCATGGTAGTCTCTAGAATTTTCTCCACATCTTCCTCAAAAGTGCTCCATTCAGCTGTTTGACTTGACTTCGGCCACTTCACCCTCGGTTTCCTCCCTGGGATTTCCTTGTTCTTGGGTTGTCTAGCCTGTTGCTCCAACATTGGACGTTTCCTTTCAAAGGCTTCTTCAACTCGATCTTCCCAAGGGACGGTGAGTTCTAGAGAAGATAATGTGGTAATGTTCAGGCAATATCTATATTTATTTATGTAGTGTACATCTGACTGCTGTGTAAGGCCCTTCAATGGTGGACTAAAGTAACTTGATATTGATAACATATTAATTTTTACTAATAATGTAATATCAAATTGGTATAATAAACTTTGTCTGAGTCTGACTGAGTCTTGAATGCTTTTCCAAGTGTAGGCACATTAGTGAAATCTGGGGGCTTTAATTGAGTAATGAGTACATAAATTGTACTTCTCAATCTACCCTGGTACCTAATTTCACATAAATCAGACAGGCAATAGCCAATGATATATTTAGCTGAAGCAAGAATATAAGATTTGTCCAATAAACCAACATAAATTTTCAACCGATAATCAGCCCTATTAAATGACGTCCGATGGTGCGGGTAGGGGCCCCCAGCCTTCCTGATCCTACGGGCCCCACAACCTCTAGTTGAGCCCCTGCTTTTTCTGTATCAGTTCTAAAAAAAGATAGAACTAATAATGATCCTTCCACTTTGAACTTTATTAATCGTGAAAAGTAAATCAGCACAGAATCGGAAGTTATTATTTATGATTTATCTTTAAAATAATAGTGTCTCGGATAGCTTTAACAGTTGCATTTATTAAACAAGAGAAGGGGTCAGAATGAAGTGCAATTAAGAGAGGGTTACATTGCAGATAGATAGATAGATAGACAGATAGATAGGTGGGTAGAAACCCAGAAACACAGCCAGTGGCGTAGCTAGGAAATTTTCCAGGGGGGGCAAAATATTCAAGTCAGCGATCGAAATGGAACATTTTTGTCGTGGGAGCTATTATCGCTGTCGCGGCAGAGGCGCGCCATCGGCAAAATGCAACGTTTTGATGGCAATGTAATCATTTCTTTCCTGGTCAGAATGGAGCAAGGGGGGGCGACCGCCCCCCCTGCCCCCCCTGTAGCTACGCCACTGAACACAGCTAAAAACACAGCATGGCTGACAGCTTGACATAGAGAAAGTAGGAAAACAATGAAACAGTGAAATGGATTAGATGGTTAATCGTTTCTTTGGTTTTCAAGAACTTGCAGTGTCATGAGTTATAGGAGCGCCCTTTAAAGTGCCTTGTGCACGTTATTTTTCCTAATTGTTGTTGTTGCAATATTCATATTGCAGGCAGCGGCGACACTAGAAATTCAAGTTTGGGGGGGGGCTGAAGCCCCTAAGATTAGAAGCGTTGTCAGAGACCCGAAGGATCGAAGCGTGAACCGCCTCAAAATCCAAATATTTTAGATGTCTGCTGATCTATGCACACTGCAAAAATAATGAAACATAGTGCACAACGTAGTGTCTTTTCATGGGCTCTGTTATTCATTCACTCCCAGTTTCATACAAAGAAATAACTTTTTTTTGCCCAAGATTTTGGGTGGGGGGCTGAAACCTCCATTGGGGGGGCTCAGCCCCCCTAGCCCCCCCTTAGTGAAGCCACTGATTGCAGGTACTATGTTTTCATTGCGTCTGCCAAATGGTCTATGTTGTGACACTGCATGTTGTGATGTTGTCTCACTTGTATGTCGTTGTCTCAATCAGGGCTGTCTGGGCTATGTGTGCAGTCAACCAGAGCAGCCTGACTGGTGCTAATTAACAGAGTACCATGGCCCATGATGGTAGGTATGTTACAAAAAAAATTAAAATTTAGCTAAAGATCCGAAACCCATATTAAATAGTAGACCTAAGGTTAACTAAGACAATGGTACAAAGATCGCTCAAATCGACTGAGAAATAAGGGAGATATTGCAAATTTTGTGTTGCAAAAAACCTATAAAATTTTCCCTTTGATTCCTATGCTAAATGCTCAAAAGTTGTGACCTGAGATGTGATATTTCTTGAAGCAACTGTAAATAACTTCTTTGTTTTCTGAGATTATTGCTTGAAATTTGGACAGATTGTAGAATATATTGTATTGAAGACTTGCAATTTACTGAAAAACCAGAATCTTAAATTAAAATGATACTTTCACTTGATATTTTGATATATTTTAAAATCTAGATTATCACAAACTTTCAAAGTGCCCTAGTTTCATGCAAATATAGCACAATTTCTTTAAACATTCAGCCACAACTAGAACTTCTGCAACACAATAGATCAATCTTAATGATAAGGAAAGGAATTTTTTGGCCTGACTCATGCTTCCTAGTGGTATTGAAATAAAATTAGGGGGGTTGGGGAAACACACCTCAATTGGTGAATCTGGAATTGCTATTGATAGTACACTGAGAATCATTTAAAACACAACAATGTTGAATTTTCCAAATTTTCATTGCTCAATAACTATCAAATTTTGTTCAAACCTCATGTATGATATGGGAAAACTTAGGCCTATTAGTAATTACCGTGAACATGATTAGCTTTTTGATACACGATACACAATACACATTTTAGTGAGTTATATTTACAACTTCAGTTTACTTATTGCACTTCCCTGGAAAACGCACCAATGCAAATATTCGTTTTGTGACTTACTACTGGATGGAATTAATCTGATGAAATTTCACATAACAGGTGCATAACTTCCAAAAGCTGTCCCGTGAACACTTTTGAAAAAAAATAAAATAAAATAAATCTGATTTTAATAAAAAATTTAGGAAGCACCTTCTCTAAACATTCTAAGTGAAGCATGTGAGCCTCAACTACTGCAAAATGGGGTTTTTATCACACATAGGATAGAAACTCATACATGAACCTTCATTCAATATCAATACTCTCACAAATCTGAATGAAAACACCTTTTTTGAAGATTTTTATAAAAAAGCTCGCCAGGGGGCAGGTCAGCATGGGCACTAAAATTTTATTAATTTCATCGTCTTTTATCGTAGTTGGATCTAGCATCTCTTTCTTGCATACAATTAATCATGTAAAATGGTAAACTTTCGAGACTCATAAAACATTTTTGAATTAGCAGCCTGGTTATTGTAGTTGATTATCACAAAATCTTGAAATTTTGTGACTCGTATTTTCAACAGCAGTCACGACGATTTAATTTGACACCAAAATATTACACATAAAGATCTGAAATTTTCAATGAATATACCTGATGGCAACATCTAGATGTACCGAAATTTTCATTGTGATACTTTGAGTGGCAGTACCATTGTTAGCCATTTTAAAATGTTGCAAGCCCTGAACCCCCCCCCCCAACCCCTTCCTGCAAAAAGAAATCTGCTGCTGTGGATAGGGGTAAACTGAGACATTATTCTAGGAAATTACAGAAATAACTGATACAGTAACAGATTCAACACTACAGGTGCTTGGGATGGTTTTAACAGAGATGAATTAACACTGGATGCTATCTCCCATTTTCATGTCAGAAATACAGCAGTGTATAACTTTTTTCTGCAATGTAGGATTTCCTTTAAACTTCACAAAATTGAAGTTGAAATTTTTCTCGAATCCTGGTTACTTTTCAAAGAATCCTGGTGCAATTATATCGCAAATTAAAGGCATTGAACTTGAGTCTTCACTTTGTGAAGGTGTTACCATGTGAAGCCAATGAGGCGTGGCCAGAAGATTATAATAGATTAACAGATTGGGATTATCTCTATCCAATATAATCATAACATCTGGTCAAACTAATAAAATAGATCAGTAAAATCATATTTTCTGGAGGTACCATCAAATAGTGGCACAACTTGTCTAACAAGTGACATGGGAAAAATTTTCACACCTAATCCAGTGTTTTGTAACATACCTACCATGGCTGTTGTTGGCCCGAGGGTGGGGCCTCCCCCTGGGGATACCCCAAGATTGGAGGCACCCCCTTGGGATACCCCAAGGTTGGAGGCACCCCTTGGGATACCCCAAGGTCGGAGGTACCCCAAGGGGATACCCCAAGGTTGGGGGCACTCCAGGCAGATACCCCAAGGTTGGGGGCACCCCAGGGTATACCCCAAAGTCTAGGGCACCCCGGCACGTACCCCAAGATTGGGGCACCCCTGGGGGATACCCCAAGGTTGGGGTAAAAGCAATTAAATGGTTGGGGCACCCCGGGGGATACCACAAGGTTGGAGGCACCCCCCGGGGATACCCCAAGACTGGAGGCACCCGAGAAGATACTCAAAGGTTGGGAGGGCACCCGGGGATACCCCAAGGTTGGGGGCACCTCGGGGGAAACCCCAAGGTATAGAATATTGAATATAGAATTTCTGTGCGTAGGTCTGTAGACCTCTATGCACAGATCATGATGCAACAGTTCATTGTGACATTTGAAGGAGTGTGGATTTGTGCTGGCCTGGTGTATTTACAAGGTTGGGGACACCCTGGAGGATACCCAAAGTTTGGGGGCACCCCTGGGGATACCCCAAGGTTGGGGACACCCCCAAGGGATACCCCAAGGTTGGGGACACCCCCAAGGGATACCCCAAGGTTGGGGACAGCCCCAGGGGGTACCACAAGGTTCAGTGTTCACTGAAGCGCAGTGTGTACATCAAACAAAATATGCGATTAACAACTCATTGCAGATTTTGGGCCATCTCTGGGCCAAAATGAAACCTTGGTAATGACCATGTAATGAAAACTGTTTTGTGACTTAAGTGAGTTTCCGATCTATTTCTTATTCCTAAAGGTTGGACAGAGGTCCGTGTAGGGTAGAGTATCATAACCGGGGCATATTGGGACGCTTTTAACGTCTACTAATTTTGCTCAATGCTGAAAGCACTGAAGAACTCAGAAGTTTGCATGAATATCACCAATACTATTGAGCTTAAATGCAAGGCATAATAAACTAGACTGCACCTACCCTTTTGCAGTCAGAGAGCAAAATATCAGTCGTAAAAATAGCATGCAATGCATGCACCGTGTCCTCGAGCAATTATATATAACTCAATGGGATATGATCATTACATTAACACATCTCTATAAATTGTTAAAAGTTGCATTCTATCTATAGATCTATCAATCTACCTATAAATCTATCTATCTGACTATCTATGTGTCTATCTGTCTATCTATCTGTCTATCTTTAGTAATTGGCTGAAGCATAAATCTCTGGTTGTGGTGCACCCCACTTTGTCTCAGGGCGGAAGGGCCAAAGGGAAGAAGAAGAAGATGCTTCTCAGAAATCGTCTGCTGAGCAAGGAGGAATTTGGTGGATTAAAGTTAACTATTTAGAGCAGTGAGACATAAGATTAAAGCCAGGGCATCTAGTGCAACAGTGTGAACACTGGGCATCATAATGGCATCATAACTTTGGGTGGTTCTTGCATCTGTGAAATGCTTTTCGCTCCACACCAACTTTTGATATGACAATCCCATTGATGACGACAAAGGGCCCGAGGCCCTGCTCTCGGACACAAAAATGACATCAGCTGGGGCACATTAGGACATCAATTAAAAAGTCATTGTAACACTCCATGTGCAATAAATATTACATTTTAGTAGTGCGTAAGACAATATACAGTGCATTAACACCTTGTAGTGCCAATAGTTAATAACTTTAAGCAGTTTTAAACGTTTAACATAAACTGTCCCATCTATGTAAGTAATACACTGTGCTTTGCGACAAATTTGTTCACAGAGCATGGTAATCCACTATACCTCTATTAAATGTGGTCTGAATACCTGTTGTGTGCTGTCCCAGGTCATTCAGTTGACTTGGACTCTTAAATTCTGCCATATTAAGTGTGTCCCGATGTGCCCCGAATTCACTGTCCCAATGAGCCCCGATATCACTTTTACACCAAAATGCTAATTTCTGAGGCACAAGTGAGTGTGTTTATAACGACAGCAATTCATAACTGTTCGTTACGATATATAAAATTCATACAAGCACTGAGAAGGCCTCATTGTTCATGGTTTGTCCACAGAATGGCTCGAATTGAACCTGTCCATGTTTACTTTCGTGGTAAGAAAACAAACTTTTGCTCGCCATACTTCTAGTCCAGAAGCCAAACCCAGAAATGTGACATCCAGTAAACACCCCTGAGTAGATTTAGTTTGACACTTGATGATGTTAGGGCACCCCAGCCTGCATATGGCCAGGGTGGGTTTACTCATCAACTGTGGCGCATAACCCGGTAATGCGGCCATATGTCCGGTTACGGACAAAATTTATTGAAAATTCCAAATATTGAGTTTTGAGGGCCTAATATTGACTGAATAAAACTGGAATTGGTTCAGATATGTGTAGAATAATTGGTTTCATGTTACTAAACTAAAAAATGTTACATAGTTTCTTTATTTTGTGATTTATAAGGAATCTATGGTCATTTTTCATGGAAAATTCGCTTCATTTTCAGCCGGGCCTAATTGCAAGTCTCTCCAGAACTGCAGTTCTAATGCAGATATCAACATGGTTCAAACTTCAAAAACTTCCCCTTATTCTCAGCTTGCCAGTGGTGTTACATTCATGGCACTGTGATGGATACTTTCTCTGCTATTAGACTTTAAAGTGATAAAAGTTACCCTACCCCCCTTATTTTCGAATTTATCACATATTCATAGATTTGCAGAAAATTTCATCCTCAGGTTCTTTGCAACAAATGAATTGCTAAGGTATGTAAATGCCCCATTTAGAGAGACTACAGGTGAACACAGAGACCATGTATACATTGATATTTAATTATATATCATGTTTTTACGGCCATTTTTTTACCAATTTTATTCGTTTTACGGATGGATTTGAGTATTATGTCAGCGAAATGAGTAAAATGTAAGATATAAGATTGGTCAACAAGTGTTACAAATATATACACACATTTGTATGGCATCTGATAGGTATTCAAATCACAAGTATCTTTTGAAAGTTCGCAAACGATGCCAAACGTTTCATGCAACCTGTTGAGACAGGCACATTTAGATCGGCTGAGTTGGCTTTCTGAGAGCTTGTCCGCCTGTGCATTTGATCTTCAGTTCAACATTATCTTTACCTCCTAAAGATTTTCAGTATCCATAAAACCAAGTTGGCTCATCGTGTTTTTTCATAGCTCAAAGATGGGATATAACATGTTTTCTCTGATTTTTTTTATTTCAGTACAAGTTTATCAGGTTGAAGATATATTTTGCAAACCCGTGGTATCGATTTGACTTCAAATATGAGTTAAACTATTTATATATAATTTGGTACATATCAATGTACTGGAAGGTTCTTAAGCAGCTGAACTTTCTAACTGTGTTTTGGTAGATAACTGTCAAACCCAATGCCCAATATTTGTTACTTAAGTTACGCCATTCTTTTAATTTTAAATATCTAATTCGATGCGATGTTAATTAATCTATGACCCATAGGCCTGCGAGATATCAATTATAAAATGTCTAGTATCCATATGTGGCTGTGATAAACTTTGCCAATGATCACACAATGTTGAAATGCTTATTTCAAGATTAAAAAATAAAATTGACTATGTAGATACATCATATATGTCTCTTAAATTACTTTAAATCATATATCACAGGGAGACATACAGGCCTACGGTGTATCATGAAAAATCAGTACATTGTCTGATTATTCTAATGATCACTTGCAGTGTCAAATCTAAGCAAAAAATGTTACTAGTCCACGGACTAGTATCTTTCAAAAGTTACTCGTCCTCCCCAAAAGTTACTCGTCCTGAATATTGTGCGCAATTTTGTTTATATCCATGCAGCACAAATATTACCCTTGAAAAAAATGCATCTTTCTTCGAAAGTGATTTTAAGCAGTTACCACGCAGCCATCAAGTTAATTAGTGAATGGAATACCAATCATAAAATTTTTATGTTGTGCATTTAGAAACAAGAATCCGCGGATTCAAAGCCTGGCTCAAGTGGCAGTGATGACGGCAATATATGTAGCAATGCTGGTGAAATAGTTAAGTTTACTTTTTTGGAAATGGCAGAGAAAGGTGGTTCTGAATTGCGGCAAGTGAAGTGCTGTTATTGTGCATGTTCCATGAACAAATTAATATCCAAATAACCACGAAAAGAATGTGTACGATTTTTTAAAATCTTGAAGTCACCCAATTTCCTCCTTTGAAAATATTGGCGAAATTGAAAAAAAATTGGAACAAAAAAAATTTTTTTTTTTTTAAATTTTAAATCTTGGGAGCAAAAAATGTCTAAATTTTGAAAAACAGAAGTTGCCCGATTTCCTCTTTAAAAAAAAATTTATGTAATTGAAAAAAAGTTAATTTTTTTTTTTTTCAAATCTTGGAAAAAAAAATTTTCGGGAAAAAAATTTTTGAAATTGAAAAAAAAAAGTAATTTCCATACATCTAGCTACCCTAACAAACCAATAAAACACAAAAACAGATATATTGAACCTGCAGTTTTTGAACAGTGGAGTTGACAGACAATATTTTCAGACCATTACTCCTGAATTAGCCTGGCGAGCCAGGCTAAAAAACCCCATTTGAATAGAGGTACTAGAAGCGGAGCTTTCTGTTTTCCTGATTTTCCAGTGATTCAGGTATAAGTTAATCAAAAGGTCACTGAGTTTAAGAAAGTCTTAAAGACATGTTAAAGAAACAGGTGAGATAACAAAAGCAGAGATAACTCCCTATTCAGAGCAACAAAAAGTCACAGAATGTGTCTGGAGACATAATATTGGCCTTATCATAACTGATGGGGCTTAGGGGCTTATGTAAACATTCTTAAAATAAAAAGACCAGTGTAGGCCCTTACATAAACAATAATTCAATACACAAACATGGACTATGTTTATTTTGTAAACATTTTAGACAATTTTATCCTTAAACTGATACAAATTTGTTATAAAACTGACTTCTGAATTAAAGTAAATATTTTCACTTAGATTTGTTACTAGTCTGACGGACAAGTACACAAGCATATTTACTCGTCCTCCTCTATTTTTACTCGTCTCAGACGAGCGGACGAGTACTTATCTTTGACCCTGATCACTTGCACAAAACAAACATGGCAATGACATTACATGTGTCCAGATATTGGTGTTATAAACTTTACTAGAAAATGACTTCATGATAATAGTGACAACAGAAAATAAATTTTTCAGAAGAGAACACAAATAAGTGCAAATGCTGAGGTTCATTTGGCTCTGCAAAATTCAGAAATGCAAAAATAATTCACAAAAACCAAGTCAAGAGTGAACATCATCAATATTCCTCAGAGTAACAGTGGCTGTTATATACTGTTATGGCTCATGCCACAAAAATGTATTGGCAGTCACCATTGTTTAGGAATTGTAAGCTTCAATCCAAGAAATGTCATGTTTTCTGCAATTCCAAGTCTTTAGTTCAGTTGGTGGAGCAACCACATCCAGTCAGAGCAAGTAATACACTTGGTGCAACTTCATGCTAGTTATAAGTGGAGGAACAAGGGTGTCAAAAGTCCCATTCTCAGACAAACATCCAACAAGTGAACTGGAGTGAAATCGCATCATATTTAATTAAGTTCAGTGGGCCAAACATGGAACATCAGCATGTGACTATTGAATTTCCAAGCAAAGGTTGTTAAACCTTTTTCTGCAATTAGGAATGGAAATGTGTACTCTTTGTAAACTGCACCTTTCATCTGGGGAAGTAAAAAAAAAAGCATATCACTTCTGGCTTGCTCTTTACAGCTTGACTGAAGAGATGATAACGAAAAAATATCAATGTCTGTTTGGATCACCAGCAATGTCCATTCTGACTCAATGTTACTGGCTCTGCAGCTATTTTAGCTGATATTAGCATCTGTCGGAGGCAGATGTTATGATGAAATAAGGCTGTGAGACCACATCAATGTACTACCATACTCTTTATATTTACCAGCTGCTACTAATTCAAACTGCCTTCACTTTTGAATCATTTACGTGCATTAACTGGTAATATTGGCATAGCTTCAGTGCAGCCCACATTGTGTGCAACGGTGCTGATATTTATGCGTCTATCTCTGTCCTTGACACCAGTCTTCAGCCACAATTCTGATTTCAGGGCCTGCATGGCATTGCCAGAACATCAAGTTTCAGCATCTTTGACAACAAACTTTTGAGACAAAGAATATTGCGTTTTACCTTTTGAGTTTTTGACAGATTTGAGGCAACACTGTCTATAAAATCACATGAATATGCCAGAATGAACCCCACCCCACTCGTGATTACACACAACAACACCCATCGCCCAAACAGCAGGAAAAATCATGTCAAAGTAACATTTGGATCACAGTGGCATTCATTTTGTGACTACATGCAGTTATGAGTTCAGTAATGCATCAGACTGTAGTATGTCAGGTCACCAAACAGTTGAAGACCTAGTAGATCTTCAGTCAGTCCATTAAGAGGCTGATCCCTGCTTTTTATTGCATGCTCAATTGCTCATTACACAGCAAAAACAATAGACAAGTTTATTAGCTGATCAGTGATCACAGGACACTGCAATAAATCTGCTCCAGCAAAAAATCAGAATTGTGGCTGAAGACTGAAGTCATGGGCAGAAAAGATACAAAAGTATCAGCCCCATTTCACACAAACTGGGCAGCACTCAAGTTCATAAACAGCAGGATGTGTAACGGTGCTGTTTAAGTGAATGAGGCAGGAGAAATCAAAGAGTATGATAGCTAATGACCCACACTGGCCCAGAGAACTAGCCTGCCTTGAAGACAATCAGGAACTAATTCTAAATACTACTGATGCCAATGAAACTTTGATGGCTGTACTTCAAGGTTGTAATTCCTCAACAGACATCAACCAACTTTTCTTCAGAGAAAGCAAGCCAGGAAGGATGACCACTACAATGTCATGGCTCTGTCTTTGCAAAACTAATATCACTTCTTGTTTTAGTGTATGGCTGGTCATAAGAAGTATATGCTATTTAATATGGTTTCATGAACACTGTAGGCCCATGGTCCCCTTGGTTTTGAACTTTGGATTTAAGCTTATTGTTAAAGGTTATCCATTGATTTCTTAATCAAAACATTTCTTTTGCAAAATTATGCTTGTTCTTGACCTTATTTATCATGGGAAATGCTTTGACATCGCAAGTCGCTCATTTCACAGATATAAGAGTATGTTGTGAAGTTTCAAAATTTAAATAGTGACTTGTTGAACTTCTTCACATACCATATATATTATACAGATAGTGGAAGGTGAGGAGACCAATATTACCTGCTAAGACCAATAAAGCTCAATATTGATCCACTCAACATCTACTATTTGTTATATTCTACACCACAATTTTCAGACTGATACATATTTGTAAAATACTGGTTTTTTCTGAAGACGTCTACTTTTTTAATATGAAATATACTTAATTGTTCCCATTATTTACAATGAACATATCTATAAAATGACAGATTGACATTTCAAGAATTTAGATTTCCTCCTACCCAGGCCTTCCCTTAAGTAACAGGCAATTAAGTGCATTGTTGCTGCTAAGGCATAGGGGCACGTCAATATCACTCTCCACACACCAATTACATATATATATATATACTGCATCAAAAATATAAGGCCAATCATGTACCAGATGATCAGTCACATGACAAGCCAATAAATAATGATATTGGTGTCTTAAAAGTGTTATTTGTGTGTGGAGAGTGATATTGGCGTGCCCCTATGCTCTCAGCAGCAACTATGCACTTAATTGCCTATTGCTTAAGGGAAGGTCTGGGTAGGAGGAAATCTAACTTCTTGAAATGTCAATCCATCATTTTATAAATATGCTCATTGTAAATAATGGGAAAAATTAAGTATTTGTCATATAAAAGAATAAAATATGTTTATAAAAACTAGTATTTTACAAATATGTCTAAGTCTGGAAATTTTATTGCAGAATATAACAAATAGTGGATGTTGAGTCAACCAATATTGAGTTTTATTGGCCTTAGCAGGCAATATTGGTCTCGGCCTACGGCCTCGACCAATATTACTGCTTCGGCCAATAAAACTCAATATTGGTCTCCTCACCATCCACTATCTATATAATATATGGGCATATATTTTTTTACAGTTGTGGACCAATCTAATGTTGATATCTTACTCATTTCACTGACATAATATTCAAATTTATCCGTAAAACGAAGGAAATTGGTATAAAAATGGCCATAAAAACATAATATCTAATTACTTAACAATAGATACTGAGTTCACCTGTAGTCTCTCTAAATGGGGCATTTGCATACCTTAGCAATTCATTTGTTACAAAGAACCTAAGGATGAAATTTTCTGCTAATCTCTGAATATGAGATAAATTCGAAAATAAGGGGGGTAGGGTAACTTTTATCACTTTAAAGTCTAATAGCAGAGAAAGTATCCATCACAGTGCCATGAATGTAACACCACTGGCAAGCTGAGAATATGGGGAAGTTTTTGCAGTTTGAACCATGTTGATATCAGCGTTAGAACAGAAGTTCTGGAGAGACTTGCACTTAGGCCCGGCTGAAAATGAAGCGAATTTTCATTGAAGAATGACCATAGATTCCTTATAAATCACAAAATAAAGAAACTATGTAACATTTTTTAGTTTAGTAACATGAAACCAATTATTCTACACATATCTGAACCAATTCCAGTTTTATTCAGTCAATATTAGGCCCTCAAAACTCAATATTTGGAATTTTCAATAAATTTTGTCCGTAACCGGACATATGGCCGCATTACCGGGTTATGCGCCACAGTTGATGAGTAAACCCACCCTGGCCATATGCAGGCTGGGGTACCCTAACATCATAAAGTGTCAAACTAAATCTACGCGGCAAACAAACCAGCAGGAAGGCCCCTATATCCAGAACGACACGTATATAGCAACATCCATTATGGATGCAAGCACGCGGGGTCTAACAGGACCACTGGCACTGGATTGAGGCCCATCCAGAGGTTTGTTGCTTATTTATTTAACATGATCAATGAGCTTTTGCAGTGAATATAAACATAAATGTAAACAATTAATCATATTTAAATGCTGTGTCCCTCCCCAAGTGGAAACCTTTCAATAAACAGCATACAACAAATTAAAACCTATCAAAGTGGTAATTAAGTTGGTTAATGGGTAACCTCACTAACCTGTCCACAATTGGACTGCTGTTTCATTGCCACTGCCTTTTCCAGCCTTGGCAGAACATTATGCTGTCATGTGTTTCTAGTGGCAAATGCGGAAGAAACCATGCAGGGCTGTTTCTGAGTGAGCTGGTGGCCTTCTCTTCTTCCTTAGAGAATGTGATTGCCAAGTCTTACTCTGGTTTACCTGGATGTTTATTATAACAGAAACTTTGTGAATATGCCTTGAAATTGGAACTATTTCTTTTACCCTACAATGCTGAAGCATACAAAACTAACTTTTGTGCCAGGTTCTCATTTTCACATTTCTACTTCTTCTATTTTGATACTGTGTAAAGTGTAGAGTGCAAGTTGGCAGTGTAATACACAGGATGGAGCGTGGTGCTTCCGGTGCCAGTGTTTGTCCACGTGTATATTTACATGTACATGTTCGTAATCCAATCTTGTGCATTATTTAGGCCTACAGTTTATTTACAATATCCCGCAATAGTCAGGGAAGTTCTGGCAAAAACCCATGTGATTGACACCATTTGATTCATCGTTGTGAACCACATGCATCTCATTATCTGACGTTTTTTAGGTCGTACAAACTTCAGTGTCCGATGCATTTCAAAGTGAGCAGCGACAGGAATTCTGGGTCCTTGGTCATAACTGAATTCGAGGAGAAGCACAACCATGAAGTTTCCAAAGAAGTATTCTGCAGCTATCCAGAGGTAAAACATTCGTTAAAAAAATTGTACATGTGTTTCTAAATATTACATGATGATGTGTTCTTTTGTGCTTTTTCCGTTCATCATAATAATTGTGGAGCCTATCAATCTCAGAGAATGTAAAAGTAATATCATTCATAAGAGTAAGAGCTGACCATTAAATATTCAAGGGGAAGCTTAAATATTTCGTCGGTGTAAATGCCAGACGTACGTAGGCTACTATAATAAAACCCACTCAGGATGGTGGATCAGTCCACTGAAACCAAAGGTTCAAGACTAGTCATGAACCTTTGCTGAAACCCATGAGTGGTTTGGCTGGTGGAGGAACTTACACTGTAAAATTTGAAATTTTGCGTTAGCTCAAATGGTTGAGTGAGATGGTTGCACAATTTGTTTGAGCCATGATAGCTCTCCTTTTTGAGTGATGATAATCTTTGTGTTGTTATAACTTGCAAACAACAAGCTATCTTGGCTCAAAGGAATTGTGCAACCATCTCACTCAATCAATTAGGCTAACTCCAAATTCAAAATTTACAGTGTATGAGTGGCGAAGCACACCCATGAATTGATCGTGTCAATGTGCACCTGTGGACACTAGCATTTGTGGAGGTGACACATGTCTCAGTTTTCAGGTCCGAATCAGCCTAATAGGTAAGGATTTAGACAATTTCTTGGTTAGATTGTTGGTAATTACATCTGTACAGATTCTTGAATGATAATATTTGACACTTGTAACAAGATACCAAATTGTAAAGGTTATTCACCACTAACTTTTGTGCCAGGTTCTCATTTTCACATTTCTACTTCTTCTATTTTGATACTGTGTAAAGTGTAGAGTGCAAGTTGGCAGTGTAATACACAGGATGGAGCGTGGTGCTTCCGGTGCCACCTATGGTGCTTCCGGTGCCACCTATGGTGAATAACCGGCTTATACCATGAGACAAACACTCAAACAGTCAAACATGAGAGGATAACTGGACAACAAAGTATATGGGAATTATTCCCCTGAAATACTGTAATGTTATTGACTGACAGAGGTGTCGAATGGTATAAGTGTGATTACAATATCTTCATAATTGTAGTTTTACAAGTTTGTCCACATGCAAAATATTGAAGAATATATATATACATGAGTGTTCCGAAATTGAGCAAGAAATTATTTTAAAAAGTGTAACCCTACTGAATATCTAATGGTTATTTTCTGTAGTATAATAAATCCAGCCTTCATTTATTTATTCCCATGCAAGTAAAATTAATGCGGCCCCTTCGTGCTTTCAAGTCTGACAAACATATTGCCTTGGGCGAGTTTGCTCCTGACCTTACTTGTAACGTAGTAATTACACATAGGTGATTTTGGAGATGTTCATATCAATTACAATATATTGAGTTGTCTTGTTAACAGGGCTTTGGAGTCAGGTAACAAGTGAACCGACTCTGAATCCAGACTCCTTTGCCTTCTCAAAAAAGGAACTCCGACTACTTTGTACTTAGTTACTTAGGTTTAGACTCCAACTCTCGACTCTCCTCATCGACATCATTACCCAAAAATATATACAATTTTCTTTTAGGAGTTGTCTGAAAACCTCTGACTCTTTGACTCTGTCTCCGACTCTGAAGCCCTGTTTGTTGTTATTACATGTGAATATATACAATTTGTTCATTTTTTCTATATTACATGACTACCGCACAAGATGATTGGCCAAAATCAGTCACATGAAGATGTCATAAATTGTCATATTGCATGGTTAGACAGCACTATTATTATTTTTTATATTATTTTTTATTGCTGCAGCTGGTCACACATATACAGGACCGTGTTATCGTATCTTATTTATCTTCTTGTTTATAACTTAGCTGGTCATTGTCTAACTATCTAATGTCTTTTAGAATTGGCACTTTTTTATCACTTGAAATGTTCACATATATGTTAATTATCATTGCTTATTTTTCACATTTTTTGGGGGTGTTTTGTCAGTGTGAAAATATGATTGTATTATCTGTAATTTCAAAAAATTAAAAAATTTATTAATCCATGAAAATAACGCTAGGACGTAAGAGGGAATAATTAATAAAAGTTTATTCTGCCCAAATGCACAGTAGCAGAATAAAGATGTGTTACATAGTGAAAGCAAAGTGGTCTTGTAATAAAGCAAGCGTGGTTAGTGACGTTTCAGTGCTGATACCAGGTGTTGATATCAACACCAAAAAGCAGTATTGGCGTCGGATTATAGGAACTGCTCCATATGTTTAGTCAATGGTATCCATAATGGTATCGGAATGGTATCAGTTATTGGTGCTATAAGCAACAAAATACTAGTATCAGTATGAGATCAGAAGTGAAATTGTGGTATCAGTGAATCCCCAAATATGGCACTTATCAATTTATATACTGCCCTTAAACTCCATAAAGATAGAAGATAGATATATATTGACAATTTATTTGCACTGAAACTCAAATTAAAGTCTGGCTGCGCTCTCGATCAATATAATTATAAGTTTGTTATACCTCCAGCATGCAAGCACAGCTCTCACTGGCTGAGAGATGGTCACATGTCAGTAATTATTTTTGTATATTGCCCTAGTTCACAAAAAAGAAAACAAAAAAAGGGCCATTAATGAATTAATACCCTGGAATAGTGCAGGAAAAAAAAAAGAAAAAAAGTCTAAATTAAAATATAAGAGCGTAAATACTATTGTGTACTATATAGTACACAAAGCAAATTAACTCATCAAACTTAGTAATAGTACAATGTTTGTGTCTGCTTATCTATTCTGTAGAATAAACAAATACAGACTGACTATCTCAGGCAGTAGTTAAATCTATTTCCCTCTTGTGTGCATTGTGTGTATAACATGATAAAGAGAACGGTTTCCCTTGGCCTTAGTCCTCATGAAATAGTTTTCACGTACACACCCTCGAGGGGAATAGACTTGACTAATGCCCTCAAAATCAGTCAATATTCTTATACTATCTTTGTATCTTTGTATCTTTGTATCTATCTATCGTTTAAGGGCAGCAGAAAATTCAGTCCCATTTCAACACCCGTCCCTTTATACAAACCCTCATTTCTGTTAAAACATTATTACTTGCCATATGCTTTTCACCAATTCACCTCAAACACCCATATTTCCCCTTCCAAACAATGCCCTTTTCAGGCCCCTTCCCAAACATTAGATCAGCCCTGCCTCATTTTTTCCCCTGCACAATAGATGTCATCCCAGCCACTCCTTTCTTCACCTACCATGCACCATTTTCTTAATTCTTCCAACACACCCTTCAAATGCATTATCTTTCAAGCTTCTTCCTACAGCCCGTTATTCACTGCACAACAATATCTAAGCCTTTACCATATATCTGCATTGCTCATAGGAACTTAATTATGATGATCTGCGGGCACTCTTGACATGAGAGCACATTTTGAGCGATCTTTTTCCTTGGGCCCATTCAAGGCCTTGATGTGTGAAGCTGCTCTCAATTGAAGTAGGCCTTCTCCCTGCTGCCACTCTTGAGGTTCCTCTCTGCCTTTCTTCCTTGTTACCAGCTCGGTGACAGTGGTATTCTGTGGGTGGGTTTCATTGCTGTGACTGACAGAGTAGCCGTGGGCCACATCCAGCGACCCTTGAAGTTGATGTTTGCTATTAGATTGCAACAGAACATCGTCTGCACAGGTAGGTGTACCTGTGTAGACTCAGCCAATGGAATTGCCAATATCATAAAAAGGGTCAAAAAGTCATTTGGAAAATTTTGTAGGGGCTGGGGATAAAATACTGCCCTGTTTTACCCCTTGACGCACGGCACATTTACGACTGTCTTGTCCAACCCACCTCGTGGCCTCAAAAGAGTTAAGAGTAAATGCTGTCAACAGTTTTCCACATTGATCCACTGCTTCCACTGTCATAGTGTTTCCTGAGCAGATCCTGACAGGCTGACATACAACTTCAAAAGCTTTCTCAGCATCTAAGGTGATTCCTCTGTAATTGTCTTTCTTTCTTGGATCCTTTCCTTTTTTGTGGATCGAGAGATTGCAGGTCAAATCTTGGCAGCAGCCAGCCCAAACATATCTTATGTCAGCCTGGTCTGGAATCATGTTGTCATTGACCCAGATAGCGATAACAACTTGAAGAACAGGTACTCGCCATTCTCCGCTGCATAGCCCATTTCTCTCATCAAATCATAAACATTCCTCTCTTCAGCCGCCTGTCTTCTTTGAAGGTTCCTTTCTTCTCAATCCGGAGTTTGAAGTCCCCTCTTGGTTTTCCCGCATCTTTCCAACTAAAGATAGCTTCCTTCTATTGTTAAGCTGTCTGCTTCAGCTGCTTCAGCTGCGGGGACCATCTTACCATCTCACTTCTTGAGGCTGCCATTGGAGGTTCTAAACGGGGTGGATTCACGAACCTGTCTTGATGAGTGATTATGCTTGAATCTGTAAATAAATTGTGACGTTATAAGTATTTAAAAATAATAACAATGCCATCAGGAAGATAGATTCAAGTGCTCGTGATATCATCTCTCACTTATCATCTTTTATCATCCAGTATTGTTTGAAAAAGCTTAAACATCCATGTCTTTTTTTTTTCTTCTGTAGATCCTTCTTTCACACAGTGTAAGCTTTTTCTTGGCAGATGTCTTAGTCCTCCTTCTCATAAGGGGTGCTGAAACACAGGTCCAGACGGGGTAATAGCATCATGGAATTGCAGTGCAGTTCTATGATAGTTATGATAGTATGAAGTGTTTGGTTCTGTGTGGTCAGTATCTCCATTCAGCATTTCCACAGCCCTCCATCTCAGTTTCTGTCTCTTCTTGACTAGGCATGGTCTATGCGGGACTGGTGACCCAGGTGTGGGTTAACACAATTTTATTCCCTCCGTGACTCATCGTTAAGATGCCCGCCTGTTACGCTGAAGGTCTTTGCCTGCACGGGTTTGACTCCCGATTGGGTACCCAAAATTTTCAGTTGATCTTTATGAGCAAAATCCAAGCTTGATGTCCTTTGGATGAGATGTTAAATTGGTGACCCCTTGTATCAGTATCAGTGGGCTAGTAGAAGATCTCTCACATGGGGTAAACATACATGGATGACTTCTGCTCTCTCTTCCATGAAATGAATCAACCCTTGTGAGTGCACAGAACTGGGCTTAGAGGGTGCACTACTGCACTTAACATATCTATCTATCTATCTATCCTGGTCAATCAGATAGAATTCTTGTCAGAGTACAGTAGTCTGCTCAATTTGCAAGCACGAGCAACCAGGCTACAACATTTCATTGGGTGAGTTTCAAGTCCTCGCTCACATGTATTTTTTTGCAAATCTAGAGTTCAGTCCTTAGGGTTCAGTCCTGCTGAGTTTTGCTGAGCATGGACCTGAAAGGCAACTGTTTCAATGACCTAGAAGCCAATTTGATACTCAATTCAACTTGAATTTCGTCAGTTTGCAGCCTCACTGCATCAGCCTGCCTTCGGACTAGTGTTAATTCAGAGCAGACCTGCCACTCATGATGTTCATAGCTGTGAAATACACTGTTATGGGGTTTATAATATTATTCCAAACATCTTTCCATTGCATATTTCTTAGATTGGCACAACAGCCACACTGCTTGGCAGCGCAACTTACTGAACTTACATTCCATGCATGTGGTTTATCCCAATCTACAATTTCATCCACCCCCTGTACACATTTGCCTTATTTTCCTCTATCTCTTCATTTGATCTGCCCACAATTATGCATGCCATGCTCATCATTTCAGTTACTACATCTGCAACAAGGGGTCTTAAGTTCCTATGCCATACAAACCCTATATTTTTTTTAACCCCCTTTAATGGGTAGTTCTAGTTTAGTACCAGACAATGAATTCTGGAATGTTGACAAGAAGCCCTCAGGCTACCAAAACATATGTTGGCCTTCATTGCTCATTATTATTCTGTTAGTTAACACCAGGGGAAAAGTGGTACTTGGTGTCTGAATCCTTAAATCCCATTGGCTGATATATTTCCCGCCCTGATCGACCCAGGCAAGAGACACCAATCTGGAATAAGTCTAGTGCATTTCAATGTAACTGTTAGGCTTCATAACTTGGCCATTCCTTCAGGTTAAATTTTGAAAGTAGTGTTTTCGGAATTAAAGTGTATATAATTATGTATGTCAACTTCATGTGAAAGCTAATTAAGAATCACTGAATTAATGAAAGATGTTTGGGGCCAATGCTCAGGCCACTCAGCAGTGAAATGGGTCTTCTTTAAATGCACTTCACTTGCATTAAAATGATAAAGTGCATCTCAACTTATACTTAATGCCTGACCTTCCAATTTGTCATGTACGTTCCTTCCTACTAAGGCGGAATTGCCCCCTTTCAAGTCCATCTGCCTGTCTATCTTATTGTTTGTCTATCTATCTGTTTATCCCTTGTATTCTATCCTGTTACCTCCAATCAATGTGCAGCTTACTAGTTGTCTTTTATTTTGAGGATTTCATGATATTATTCACTTTTTCAAATTGTTATTTACATGTCTTCAGCTGTTCAGTATGAATCTATTATATTAGGTTAACATTGCTATCAATCCATTATGTGTTAATCACTGCCCCTTAAATACAATAGCAAATGGCTAGCTTTGAATCCACGGATTCTTGTTTAATTCAAACAAAATTTTTTTCTTCATAAATTGATCAAGTTATCTCCAACATCATTGTACATTTCTTCCGAAAAGTGCATGGAGCAATTTTTTTTATTCAAACAATGTGTGGGTTATTTTTTCATTTTAAGTATTTTCCTCTTATTTCTTTGTTAACCAATGCTTTAAAAAAAAGTAGTATGGTGACATATCCCACAATAGGCAGTGTAGTTCTGGCAAAAAACCTTCGGACTCGTGTTGTATTCTCCTCGACCTGCTATTCATAAGGTTCATTGCTGTGAACCACACTCCTATCAAGTTTTATCATAAAACTTTTTTCTTCAGCTTAAGAAGGATTAGACTCTAGTAAGTAAAAGAAAGAAAGAAAGTATATAACTGAGTCATATTGGGATATTTTTTGTGGTCACCTGTTTATTAGATTAATTAAGTCCCAAATAAACCATTTTCTTCGGACTCGCGTTGTATTCTTCGCCTTGCATTTCTGGTTATGACAGGCAATAAGGATATGTTGAGTCGTTGATTGAAGCATCATGTTTGAACATTGCATATTTGACACTTTATTCACAATTTCAGATTCTGACAGCCTATAAATATCAGATTTTGTTGGATCCATTTACTTGTTTGATCGTAAGTACAACAAAGTGCATGCTTATTTTAATCCAACGAAAAGTGAATGTTGTAATTTGCTTCTAAAAATAGAATGTGACTCCTGGGAGCTGCAAATTTTTTTTTAAAATGAGTCATTTGATAAGCTGAGTCTTTCCATTATTGTTTTAAATTTTAACTGCACTCAAAGTTGGAATTACTAGCTGAATCTTTGAAAAAAATGATCTTTGAAAAAAATGATCACATGACCAACGAAATCATTCTATAATGACTAAGAATATTTTTGACTAGATAGGTACATTATCAGTCAAATGTCTACAAATGGAATTTAGTACATGACTGCATAAATCATTTGACTCATTGGAATTTACTAACTTAATTAATTGGTCAATATCAATTAATTGCAACAGCTTTGGCACCATTACGCTTTGCTTGCACATTTACTCCTTGCTTGGCCGCTTTCTTTTTGCTGCACTTAAGGTTGGTTGAGGGTTTCTTGCATGTACTTTGGTGGAGGCTTGTCATTCATGTTATTGTTACTTACTTAGGTGTGTTTGCATGTACCTAGAAATTAGATTTAAGGGGTTTGCATGAATAATAGTTTTTTATTCGAATAATAGTTACCTGTTCATTGTGTTCAACTATTTCTTGTTTAATTTTTCTAGAATTAAGTAAATACAGTTTTGTTATCTGTCACATTACATTTATCATTACATCTGTGAACCCAACTTTCCAGCCACACCATGACATGGAACCAACTAGTTACAGCCTTTCACAGCACAGAGCAACTCCATCCTAATGGTGATTTCCTTTTCACTGGTATATTCAAAGGTACCAAGCTCTTACATGGCATGCCAACTACATCTTGATGGACATAAAATAGGTTATTTTCGGAAACTTCAGATTGAAATGACCTATATTTTGTCTCGAAGAAGATAACAGGCTTATTCAGAAAAAGGAATATGTATAAGATTACATCAGGCTTTGGTATGTGTTCACGGTTACTTTTCAGCAACACTGTACGTTTCTTCATGGGCTACTGGTTTAGAAACGTGTCAAGTACTTTACAGCTGCTTTTCTGTTAGTTGAAATGTCAACCTTGTTATCAGTAGCTATTCCAAATAATTGTTACTTCTTGGCTACTCCTCGGCCTCTTTGAGACACTGGTGAGACATAAACTCAAAGTTTATGTGCTTTACGTCTCACCAGCACCTTGTTGGGCTATTTGGAGACATCCTTGGTCTGTATCAAGAAAGTTGATAATTCAGTTGGATGATTTGTTAATTATGTTGTTTTTCCTGTCTTTGTCCCTGTGTTTGTATGTTTTCGTATAAATTTCAGAGCAACCGACAAAAAGTCATGTTGAATAAAAACAATAAGGGCTCCATAAAAATTGTGTGTGAAATCGTGCTGAGTAACTAGATCTAGTTCTTCTTTTTTTGTTGCAAGTTTGTCTGGTGGCCAACTATGCGTCAGTTGCTAAGTTCGCTCAATCAGTTTGTTGGACATTTTGTCAAAGCCATCCATCTTTGCAAGATATGCAACTGCCAGTTTCAGGTATCTTTGTACAAACATTGATCGTTGAATGTCTCCAGTTGGTACGCTTCCTTGAAGGAAGTGGAGGAGGTAATTCTCTGTAAGAGATCTGTTCTGGTACTGGCTTGTCTTTTCCTTTGTTAACGGGTTGTTGTTCCTTTTCATTAATTTCTTTCTTTCGTTCTGCTTCCTTGTCTGGTGAATGGTCTTCCCTTACTTCCTCTTGACTCTCGGCTGATTCTTCCTCCTGTGATGCTCTGGACCCTCTGCTTTTTCTGCTTCCTGTGGAACCTCCGGAACCTGTTCCTTTTCTGCCTCTAACCTTCTATCTGTTGATGCTGTGGTCTTCGAGTTGTAGCCTTCGTCTTGGTGTTGCATGATGTTGAAGTTGTGGATATCCCGCCATGTCCGCATAGCAGGGAGTTCCTGAGTGCTGGTTCACAATCCATCTCTCCTCTGGAAAAGATATCGATGGGTTACCCTTCAATGTGACGATTTATTTTTCTTTTGTCCACCGTTTACACATTTTGCTGTAGGAGGGATGATCCTCCTTACAGTTGACACAAAGAGGAGGGGATGAGCAAGGTTATTCTTTGGATTGGATTTGGTCCTGGGATCCACAGTGTCCACACATTTCTTGTCGTCGGCACCACTTACTAAGATGACCGAAACATTGACATTTGAAACATCTTCTTGGTTTGTGGATGCAAGGTCGTACCTTACATTGCTCCCATACAATTCCAACGCTATCAGGAAGAGTAGTGTCTGAAAAGGTAAATATGACCAGCTCTCGATCATCTCTCTGGGGTATGCGGTGGAAATGTATGACACCAGTAGAGTTTCATACCACTCTTGTAAGTCCTCGTCAGAATTTAAACAGCTAAGTGAGGAGAAAACCACCCCCTTACAAGTGCTTAATGTGCGATGTGTATCTATAGTCGGAGTTCCTGCAATACTTGTCAGCTCAAGGAGTCGTTGTGTCTGTTGGTTGTTTCTTGTCTTAAAGAGGACGGTTGCATCTCTTTGTTGTGTTGTTTCTGCAGGTTCTCCGACATTTTGAAGAATTGTCTTGTAAATTGCAAAAGGGGAAAGTCTGCTTGTAGATTTAAGCACAATATACCGGTGTTGGTACCCTGACATCCGTGTAGTCGTTGGTCTATTTAGAAGTTCCGGGTCAATACAGACATCTAGACTTTGAATTAGAAAAAGAATATGCCATGGGAATGTTGGCGGTTCATCCCCCATGCTCCCCACCCACCATGGAGCCCAACAAGGGGGACTAATATGGGTAGGGCTGCACCCAGTACCCTAGTCCAGGGATACATGGGAGTTATACTCGTAGAAGGTTAGGTAAGAAATACAGCTGCAATCATAAAAACATGGCCAGCGTGTAGACTTGGTCAGAACCTTCTTTGATTCACCCATCAGCCGTGGCCAAATAGGACCGAAATCCTAATGACATCATTACAAGCCGATTGACTGGACCAGGCCAATCCAGCCTCCTGTCTAAGAGAAATCCAGGCCAAAGTAGTGTATTGTATGGGAGGGACCAACTTAGTCCCATCAACTCAACTACCAGAACCCCTTCATCCTCCGACACGGGTCGCAACCCAAAGCAAACAGGTCACCTCTTGAAGCGTCGAGGAAACGTGTGCAAGCACTGTCCCGTATTGGCCACTAAGGATACAGCATTTCACCTCAAGTTTTACCAACCACCGCCACAAAGTTTAGGTGTAGTCCCTGCTACTTCTTTGTTATATTCCAGCTACTTTTGACTTACAAGAAGTTTCAGCCACCCCAGGGCTACCTCTCGTTCTTTAAATTTACTTTTCAGATTCCTTAAATGTACCACAACCTCAGCTGTATCATACTTATCTACTTGTGAATAAATTTAAGATGTGACTTACACCACTAGTTCTACCTGATTCACAAAGCTACTTCTCAAGTTCTCACACACGATGTCAAGTTCTGCTTCAAAGTTCGTTTTAGTATGAGAACTTTGCTACAACACTCAGCTTCTATCCAGTTATTTTGGATTCATATAAGTTCTCACCATTCACACCTACTTTTCAGTTACTATACTCCTGCATTATTCAGACACTTCTCAACTACCTCCTCAGGTACTAGTTGCAGAGCTCTGCTTTTCAGCCACTTTTTATTTACTAAAGGTTCTGGCTACTTCAACTACGTTTGACAAACTTCTTAGTTCCAGCTTTCTTATTACCTAAGGTTCCATGGACTTCTGGGCTGGTTTAAAGACGAGAACTGTGCGACTGTTTCTATCTATCAAGTTCCTTTCAGGTATTTCACCTCCAAGAAGTTTGTCCTACTGTAGCTCTTCAGTAATCTATTTGTATCTATTTCTTAAAAGAATGATCTTCGCCTCAAAATTGCGCTGGGAGAGCCACAGTAATCAACTGGAGTTTCAGGTTTTCTTTTCCATATTTATAGGCAAGTGAGTATGAGTATTATGTAACATCTTTGTATGATATATTGCCTGTTGAAATAAAACATTAAGACAAAATAGAAAAACTTCTTTTTTTTCTTCTGCTCTAAAAATTTCTAGTCACAATTTTCTTTTAAATGCAAAACGTTTTTTTAATACAAAAGGCTTTTTTTTAATGGAACTTTTACTGTAAAAAAGCTTTTTGTATTTAGAAAATCAATTTTCTCCTGAAATTGTTTTGAGTGTACAAAGAGCATTTTATTCCATTAAATCATCCATCGGTTGACTAGAGAGCATGCAAGAGACCCGTCTTTTATGCAGGCTTCCATAAGTCCGAGAATGATATATTATTTTTCACATGTACTATCACACCTGGTTTCACGAGGCACTTTCACCAAAAGACTGTAAAAATGTTTCTTTGGTAAAGGTAAGAGGGACTTTTACGTCACTTTGACACTTCATTGTGGCCTATTGGTGAGGGCATTCTATGTTTATAATTTGGTGTAGGTGCGACCTTCTACTGGCAATTTCGATTCCACTTATTCGGCTTTCTACTTTATATAATCTGTTGCTCATAAAGGAGAACTCTTTTAAAAACAGAAGGAAGGTATGACAATATCAAAGAGATTACACAGTTAGATAAAGAACAATCATGAGGCAAGGACGAGATAGAGAATGAGAGTAGAGAATATGGAAGACGGATGAGAGGTTTAGGCCCTGTTTTGATTACTAACTTTAGAACATAGACTGCGCAGCAGGACACCTTCAGCGAAAAAATTAACAACTTCATATCACAAAAATGTGCCAGCTTGCCAAACTGAAGTGTTAGAAAATCAAGACTATTGCAATGGAATCACATCATTTCACAGTGTTATAAGAAGATGTTGATATGGAAGGGTATTTGGGTATAAAATATTGGTAACAATTTACACACCATGCGAACTATGTAAAGCAACAAGCACAGTTTTTTTAACAAATCTCAGATAATTCAAACTAATACATCAGTGACATTTTATTGTATGAGATACAAGCCGCAAAAGAAGCATTACATTTTTCAATATACATAATAAATTAAGACTGCTCCTACCCTTTTGCAGACAGACAACAAAATGTGAGCCGTGATCATGACTGTCCCAATATGCCCCGAAATCATTTTAACAATCCATGTGCACTAGATATTACATATAACTAGTGCGTACGACTATGTACAGTGCGTTCAGGGGCGTATCTAGAAATGGCCTAAGGGGGGGGGGCCAATATATGGGATGAATACGGGGCGCTCCGCGGCTTTTCCTATCTCTCCCATGTTAATTTTTGGCCTGAGGGTGGGGTCATGGCCCAATGCCCCCCCTAAATATGCCACTGACTGCGTTAGCACCTTGTATTGGCAATAGTTAATAACTGTTTTAATGTAAGTAACACACAGTGCTTTGCGATAAATCTGTTCACATGCAGAGCATGGTAATCCACTGTGCTTCTATTCACTGTGGTCTGAATACCTGTGGTGAGCTGTCCCAAGTAATTCAGTTGACTTGGACACTTACATTCTGCAATATAAAGTGCGTCCCAATGTGCCCCGTGTTCAGTGTCCCAATCAATGAGTCCCGATATGGCTTTTACACAAAAATGCTAATTTCTCAGGCACTAGTGAGCGTGTTTATCAGGATAGCAATTCATAACTGTTGGCTACGCTACATCAAATTTGTACAAGCACTGAGAAAGCCTCATTATTCATGGCTTGTCCATGGAATGGTTTGATTTGAACCCCTCCATGTTTACTTTTGTAGTAGGAAAACAAACTTTTTCTCACCATACTTCTGCAATCTGCTTGTGGCTATAATTTGTCAATAATAAAACGATAGAAACATCAGGAAGTGAAATTACAAGATACGATCGCACTACCATGTCACATATACCTTGCCAGGAACCTATAAAACCCTACCGTCCCATAGTGCCCCACATCCCAATGTGCGCCGGTGCCCCCCTACATATACCTTAAAAAATGTCAAAGCACAACTGAACAAGGTTTAATGTGTTAGGGTACAGTTTCTTTTCATGCATGCAAGAGGTATAGTCGGTGAGCTACGGGCAGGAAACTAAAATAGTTTTCATTTATATGCACGTGTATTTGGGTATAAAACCTTTTTTTCTCAAAATTGCGAAAATAGTTTTTCCTTTTTTTTTTCTCAAAATGGCAAGAACTATTGAAAATCCATGTATCAGACCATTAAAAGACATGATTAAACCATAAAGGTGACATGTCTACCAAATGTCATGGCATGTAAGAATATATAACAGTCTCACAGGCTGATTCTTGGCCTGAAATCACGAGCGGAAGTACCAGTCATCGATAGGCATGGTATATCAGGGCTTGTAAATCAATTTAGTCCATCCATATACCAGCATATGACAGTTCAAATCTCACCCCGGGAACTCACTTTAGTCCGAGCCCATGTGACATTAAATGGAGGCGGGTTGTATCCAGTGTTCTATGCTGGGGCAACTGAAAGACCCTGGGCATCCCTGAATTAATAGGGTATGTGCCAGACTCACAGTCTTCTCATCTCATCATCATACGGCGATTGCCTGCCTTGATATAGCCCACTAAGGTGCTGCAGAGGCATAAAACATAAACAAACAACAACAAACAAACCAGCATATTATGACAAGTCCAAGAAATGCCCAGGAAATGTATGTGTTTTTGATATTTTTGTCACAGATTCTATCAAATTTGACAGCTGACTATGAAAATTTTTTCTCAAAATCCAGTTATTCTTGGGTGTTGTTACTTCTATATGTTGCAGATTCTTCTATATTTTTATCTCATGTCTGATTGGTAAAAGCACACATAGTAACAAACAATGTATAACAGTTTGTGATCACTGCTACTCCAAAGTTACGTGACAAATTCCAATTAGAATACAACCATACTGTATTGTTATATCTCTCAACTGTATGGTTGTATTCTAATTCGAATTTGTCACGTAACTTTGGAATAGGCTCCCACTAGTTTTTTATTTCTTCAGAATACGCAAATTCTATAGAAAAATAAAATACTTTGCATGCCAGAACATTATAACAAAACCTTGTCCTAATAGATAACAACCAGCTCCAAAAAGTGTGACAAGCTGCCCCGACTTTTAGTGACAACCTGCCCCGATTGATGAAAAACGGGTGACCAAGTCCGTTGTTATCCAAATTTTCACTATTTGTTCTTATCATGATTTAAAGAAATGTTGACATGGTAAGTGTATTAACTCTACTTTTTTCAACAACTATTTGATAAAGACTAGCATTGCATGCAAGTTGCAGGTAAAAAATTACTTTTTGCGAAAGGTACTTTATAACAGACTGTATACCTACCAGACTCCCTTCCAGGGGTCAAGATTTCTCAAAAATACTCAGTGGGTTATAAAAGCAGTAAACAATGATTGGTTGAGCTTTGTAACTCGCCAGTTCAATGCAATAAAGAGTGACAACCATGCCCGGTCTACACTATGCACCAAATCTTAGTCATTTGCATGAAACTATGGTCGAATATTTGCTCGGTAATGAAAAAAAATTAATTTTTTATATTTTTACGCAATATATCAGAAGGTATGAAATATCACAATAAGACCAGGAAAAGGCACAGCTATATCAGATAGGCTATATGCATACCAAATTTATACCTGGCTCCAATCTATCTGTGGGACCGTTGGAACGCACAGTGGAAAACAGTAATTATTCATTTAATAACATTGGTAACCTGCGGACAGTAAAATTAAAATTTTTGTATAATTACCCATACACAATTGTATCATCTATCTTTTTTTCCAGTTAATTCCAGAACAGTGGTCGCGGCAAACAAACCAGCAGGAAGGCCCCTATATCCAGAACGACACGTATATAGCAACATCCATTATGGATGCAAGCACGCGGGGTCTAACAGGACCACTGGCACTGGATTGAGGCCCATCCAGAGGTTTGTTGCTTATTTATTTAACATGATCAATGAGCTTTTGCAGTGAATATAAACATAAATGTAAACAATTAATCATATTTAAATGCTGTGTCCCTCCCCAAGTGGAAACCTTTCAATAAACAGCATACAACAAATTAAAACCTATCAAAGTGGTAATTAAGTTGGTTAATGGGTAACCTCACTAACCTGTCCACAATTGGACTGCTGTTTCATTGCCACTGCCTTTTCCAGCCTTGGCAGAACATTATGCTGTCATGTGTTTCTAGTGGCAAATGCGGAAGAAACCATGCAGGGCTGTTTCTGAGTGAGCTGGTGGCCTTCTCTTCTTCCTTAGAGAATGTGATTGCCAAGTCTTACTCTGGTTTACCTGGATGTTTATTATAACAGAAACTTTGTGAATGTGCCTTGAAATTGGAACTATTTCTTTTACCCTACAATGCTGAAGCATACAAAACTAACTTTTGTGCCAGGTTCTCATTTTCACATTTCTACTTCTTCTATTTTGATACTGTGTAAAGTGTAGAGTGCAAGTTGGCAGTGTAATACACAGGATGGAGCGTGGTGCTTCCGGTGCCAGTGTTTGTCCACGTGTATATTTACATGTACATGTTCGTAATCCAATCTTGTGCATTATTTAGGCCAACAGTTTATTTACAATATCCCGCAATAGTCAGGGAAGTTCTGGCAAAAACCCATGTGATTGACACCATGTGATTCATCGTTGTGAACCACATGCATCTCATTATCTGACGTTTTTTAGGTCGTACAAACTTCAGTGTCCGATGCATTTCAAAGTGAGCAGCGACAGGAATTCTGGGTCCTTGGTCATAACTGAATTCGAGGAGAAGCACACCATGAAGTTTCCAAAGAAGTATTCTGCAGCTATCCAGAGGTAAAACATTCGTTTAAAAAATTGTACATGTGTTTCTAAATATTACATGATGATGTGTTCTTTTGTGCTTTTTCCGTTCATCATAATTATTGTGGAGCCTATCAATCTCAGAGAATGTAAAAGTAATATCATTCATAAGAGTAAGAGCTGACCATTAAATATTCAAGGGGAAGCTTAAACATTTCGTCGGTGTAAATGCCAGACGTACGTAGGCTACTATAATAAAACCCACTCAGGATGGTGGATCAGTCCACTGAAACCAAAGGTTCAAGACTAGTCATGAACCTTTGCTGAAACCCATGAGTGGTTTGGCTGGTGGAGGAACTTACACAATAAAATTTGAAATTTTGCGTTAGCTCAAATGGTTGAGTGAGATGGTTGCACAATTTGTTTGAGCCATGATAGCTCTCCTTTTTGAGTGATGATAATCTTTGTGTTGTTATAACTTGCAAACAACAAGCTATCTTGGCTCAAAGGAATTGTGCAGCCATCTCACTCAATCAATTAGGCTAACTCCAAATTCAAAATTTACAGTGTATGAGTGGCGAAGCACACCCATGAATTGATCATGTCAATGTGCACCTGTGGACACTAGCATTTGTGGAGGTGACACATGTCTCAGTTTTCAGGTCCGAATCAGCCTAATAGGTAAGGATTTAGACAATTTCTTGGTTAGATTGTTGGTAATTACATCTGTACAGATTCTTGAATGATAATATTTGACACTTGTAACAAGATACCAAATTTGTAAAGGTTATTCACCACTAACTTTTGTGCCAGGTTCTCATTTTCACATTTCTACTTCTTCTATTTTGATACTGTGTAAAGTGTAGAGTGCAAGTTGGCAGTGTAATACACAGGATGGAGCGTGGTGCTTCCGGTGCCACCTATGGTGCTTCCGGTGCCACCCATGGTGAAAAACCGGCTTATACCATGAGACAAACACTCAAACAGTCAAACATGAGAGGATAACTGGACAACAAAGTATATGGGAATTATTCCCCTGAAATACTGTAATGTTATTGGCTGACAGAGGTGTCGAATGGTATAAGTGTGATTACAATATCTTCGTAATTGTAGTTTTACAAGTTTGTCCACATGCAAAATATTGAAGAATATATATATACATGAGTGTTAAAATAAGAAATTATTTTAAAAAGTGTAACCCTACTGAATATCTAATGGTTATTTTCTGTAGTATAATAAATCCAGCCTTCATTTATTTATTCCCATGCAAGTAAAATTAATGCGGCCCCTTCGTGCTATCAAGTCTGACAAACATATTGCCTTGGTCGAGTTTGCTCCTGACCTTACTTGTAACGTAGTAATTACACATAGGTGATTTTGGAGATGTTCATATCAATTACAATATATTGAGTTGTCTTGTTAACAGGGCTTTGGAGTCAGGTAACAAGTGAACCGACTCTGAATCCAGACTCCTTTGCCTTCTCAAAAAAAAGGACTCCGACTACTTTGTACTTAGTTACTTAGGTTTAGACTCCAACTCCCGACTCTCCTCATCGACATCATTACCCAAAAATATATACAATTTTCTTTTAGGAGTTGTCTGAAAACCTCTGACTCTTTGACTCTGTCTCCGACTCTGAAGCCCTGTTTGTTGTTATTACATGTGAATATATACAATTTGTTCATTTTTTCTATATTACATGACTACCGCACAAGATGATTGGCCAAAATTAGTCACATGAAGATGTCATAAATTGTCATATTGCATGGTTAGACAGCACTATTATTATTTTTTATATTATTTTTTATTGCTGCAGCTGGTCACACATATACAGGACCGTGTTATCGTATCTTATTTATCTTCTTGTTTATAACTTAGCTGGTCATTGTCTAACTATCTAATGTCTTTTAGAATTGGCACTTTTTTATCACTTGAAATGTTCACATATATGTTAATTATCATTGCTTATTTTCACATTTTTTGGGGGTGTTTTGTCAGTGTGAAAATATGATTGTATTATCTGTAATTTCAAAAAATTAAAAAAATTATTAATCCATGAAAATAACGCTAGGACGTAAGAGGGAATAATTAATAAAAGTTTATTCTGCCCAAATGCACAGTAGCAGAATAAAGATGTGTTACATAGTGAAAGCAAAGTGGTCTTGTAATAAAGCAAGCGTGGTTAGTGACGTTTCAGTGCTGATACCAGGTGTTGATATCAACACCAAAAAGCAGTATTGGTGTCGGATTATAGGAACTGCTCCATATGTTTAGTCAATGGTATCCATAATGGTATCGGAATGGTATCAGTTATTGGTGCTATAAGCAACAAAATACTAGTATCAGTATGAGATCAGAAGTGAAATTGTGGTATCAGTGAATCCCCAAATATGGCACTTATCAATTTATATACTGCCCTTAAACTCCATAAAGATAGAAGATAGATATATATTGACAATTTATTTGCACTGAAACTCAAATTAAAGTCTGGCTGCGCTCTCGATCAATATAATTATAAGTTTGTTATACCTCCAGCATGCAAGCAAAGCTCTCACTGGCTGAGAGATGGTCACATGTCAGTAATTATTTTTGTATATTGCCCTAGTTCACAAAAAAGAAAACAGAAAGAGGGCCATTAATGAATTAATACCCTGGAATAGTGCAGGAAAAAAAAAGAAAAAAAGTCTAAATTAAAATATAAGAGCGTAAATACTATTGTGTACTATATAGTACACAAAGCAAATTAACTCATCAAACTTAGTAATAGTACAATGTTTGTGTCTGCTTATCTATTCTGTAGAATAAACAAATACAGACTGACTATCTCAGGCAGTAGTTAAATCTATTTCCCTCTTGTGTGCATTGTGTGTATAACATGATAAAGAGAACGGTTTCCCTTGGCCTTAGTCCTCATGAAATAGTTTTCACGTACACACCCTCGAGGGGAATAGACTTGACTAATGCCCTCAAAATCAGTCAATATTCTTATACTATCTTTGTATCTTTGTATCTTTGTATCTATCTATCGTTTAAGGGCAGCAGAAAATTCAGTCCCATTTCAACACCCGTCCCTTTATACAAACCCTCATTTCTGTTAAAACATTATTACTTGCCATATGCTTTTCACCAATTCACCTCAAACACCCATATTTCCCCTTCCAAACAATGCCCTTTTCAGGCCCCTTCCCAAACATTAGATCAGCCCCTGCCTCATTTTTTCCCCTGCACAATAGATGTCATCCCAGCCACTCCTTTCTTCACCTACCATGCACCATTTTCTTAATTCTTCCAACACACCCTTCAAATGCATTATCTTTCAAGCTTCTTCCTACAGCCCGTTATTCACTGCACAACAATATCTAAGCCTTTACCATATATCTGCATTGCTCATAGGAACTTAATTATGATGATCTGCGGGCACTCTTGACATGAGAGCAAATTTTGAGCGATCTTTTTCCTTGGGCCCATTCAAGGCCTTGATGTGTGAAGCTGCTCTCAATTGAAGTAGGCCTTCTCCCTGCTGCCACTCTTGAGGTTCCTCTCTGCCTTTCTTCCTTGTTACCAGCTCGGTGACAGTGGTATTCTGTGGGTGGGTTTCATTGCTGTGACTGACAGAGTAGCCGTGGGCCACATCCAGCGACCCTTGAAATTGATGTTTGCTATTAGATTGCAACAGAACATCGTCTGCACAGGTAGGTGTACCTGTGTAGACTCAGCCAATGGAATTGCCAATATCATAAAAAGGGTCAAAAAGTCATTTGGAAAATTTTGTAGGGGCTGGGGATAAAATACTGCCCTGTTTTACCCCTTGACGCACGGCACATTTACGACTGTCTTGTCCAACCCACCTCGTGGCCTCAAAAGAGTTAAGAGTAAATGCTGTCAACAGTTTTCCACATTGATCCACTGCTTCCACTGTCATAGTGTTTCCTGAGCAGATCCTGACAGGCTGACATACAACTTCAAAAGCTTTCTCAGCATCTAAGTTGATTCCTCTGTAATTGTCTTTCTTTCTTGGATCCTTTCCTTTTTTGTGGATCGAGAGATTGCAGGTCAAATCTTGGCAGCAGCCAGCCCAAACATATCTTATGTCAGCCTGGTCTGGAATCATGTTGTCATTGACCCAGATAGCGATAACAACTTGAAGAACAGGTACTCGCCATTCTCCGCTGCATAGCCCATTTCTCTCATCAAATCATAAACATTCCTCTCTTCAGCCGCCTGTCTTCTTTGAAGGTTCCTTTCTTCTCAATCCGGAGTTTGAAGTCCCCTCTTGGTTTTCCCGCATCTTTCCAACTAAAGATAGCTTCCTTCTATTGTTAAGCTGTCTGCTTCAGCTGCTTCAGCTGCGGGGACCATCTTACCATCTCACTTCTTGAGGCTGCCATTGGAGGTTCTAAACGGGGTGGATTCACGAACCTGTCTTGATGAGTGATTATGCTTGAATCTGTAAATAAATTGTGACGTTATAAGTATTCAAAAATAATAACAATGCCATCAGGAAGATAGATTCAAGTGCTCGTGATATCATCTCTCACTTATCATCTTTTATCATCCAGTATTGTTTGAAAAAGCTTAAACATCGGTGTCTTTTTTTTTTTCTTCTGTAGATCCTTCTTTCACACAGTGTAAGCTTTTTCTTGGCAGATGTCTTAGTCCTCCTTCTCATAAGGGGTGCTGAAACACAGGTCCAGACGGGGTAATAGCATCATGGAATTGCAGTGCAGTTCTATGATAGTTATGATAGTATGAAGTGTTTGGTTCTGTGTGGTCAGTATCTCCATTCAGCATTTCCACAGCCCTCCATCTCAGTTTCTGTCTCTTCTTGACTAGGCATGGTCTATGCGGGACTGGTGACCCAGGTGTGGGTTAACACAATATTATTCCCTCCGTGACTCATCGTTAAGATGCCCGCCTGTTACGCTGAAGGTCTTTGCCTGCACGGGTTTGACTCCCGATTGGGTACCCATTCCTTCAGGTTAAATTTTGAAAGTAGTGTTTTCGGAATTAAAGTGTATATAATTATGTATGTCATCTTCATGTGAAAGCTAATTAAGAATCACTGAATTAATGAAAGATGTTTGGGGCCAATGCTCAGGCCACTCAGCAGTGAAATGGGTCTTCTTTAAATGCACTTCACTTGCATTAAAATGATAAAGTGCATCTCAACTTATACTTAATGCCTGACCTTCCAATTTGTCATGTACGTTCCTTCCTACTAAGGCGGAATTGCCCCCTTTCAAGTCCATCTGCCTGTCTATCTTATTGTTTGTCTATCTATCTGTTTATCCCTTGTATTCTATCCTGTTACCTCCAATCAATGTGCAGCTTACTAGTTGTCTTTTATTTTGAGGATTTCATGATATTATTCACTTTTTCAAATTGTTATTTACATGTCTTCAGCTGTTCAGTATGAATCTATTATATTAGGTTAACATTGCTATCAATCCCTTATGTGGTAATCACTGCCCCTTAAATACAATAGCAAATGGCTAGCTTTGAATCCACGGATTCTTGTTTAATTCAAACAAAATTTTTTTCTTCATAAATTGATCAAGTTATCTCCAACATCATTGTACATTTCTTCCGAAAAGTGCATGGAGCAATTTTTTTTATTCAAACAATGTGTGGGTTATTTTTTCATTTTAAGTATTTTCCTCTTATTTCTTTGTTAACCAATGCTTTAAAAAAAAGTAGTATGGTGACATATCCCACAATAGGCAGTGTAGTTCTGGCAAAAAACCTTCGGACTCGTGTTGTATTCTTCTGCGACCTGCTATTCATAAGGTTCATTGCTGTGAACCACACTCCTATCAAGTTTTATCATAAAACTTTTTTCTTCAGCTTAAGAAGGATTAGACTCTAGTAAGTAAAAGAAAGAAAGAAAGTATATAACTGAGTCATATTGGGATATTTTTTGTGGTCACCTGTTTATTAGATTAATTAAGTCCCAAATAAACCATTTTCTTCGGACTCGCGTTGTATTCTTCGCCTTGCATTTCTGGTTATGACAGGCAATAAGGATATGTTGAGTTGTTGATTGAAGCATCATGTTTGAACATTGCATATTTGACACTTTATTCACAATTTCAGATTTTGACAGCCTATAAATATCAGATTTTGTTGGATCCATTTACTTGTTTGATCGTAAGTACAACAAAGTGCATGCTTATTTTAATCCAACGAAAAGTGAATGTTGTAATTTGCTTCTAAAAATAGAATGTGACTCCTGGGAGCTGCAATTTTTTTTTTTAAATGAGTCATTTGATAAGCTGAGTCTTTCCATTATTGTTTTAAATTTTAACTGCACTCAAAGTTGGAATTACTAGCTGAATCTTTGAAAAAAATGATCTTTGAAAAAAATGATCACATGACCAACGAAATTATTCTATAATGACTAAGAATATTTTTGACTAGATAGGTACATTATCAGTCAAATGTCTACAAATGGAATTTAGTACATGACTGCATAAATCATTTGACTCATGGGAATTTACTAACTTAATTAATTGGTCAATATCAATTAATTGCAACAGCTTTGGCACCATTACGCTTTGCTTGCACATTTACTCCTTGCTTGGCCGCTTTCGTTTTGCTGCACTTAAGGTTGGTTGAGGGTTTCTTGCATGTACTTTGGTGGAGGCTTGTCATTCATGTTATTGTTACTTACTTAGGTGTGTTTGCATGTACCTAGAAATTAGATTTAAGGGGTTTGCATGAATAATAGTTTTTTATTCGAATAATAGTTACCTGTACATTGTGTTCAACTGTTTCTTGTTTAATTTTTCTAGAATTAAGTAAATACAGTTTTGTTATCTGTCACATTACATTTATCATTACATCTGTGAACCCAACTTTCCAGCCACACCATGACATGGAACCAACTAGTTACAGCCTTTCACAGCACAGAGCAACTCCATCCTAATGGTGATTTCCTTTTCACTGGTATATTCAAAGGTACCAAGCTCTTACATGGCATGCCAACTACGTCTTGATGGACATAAAATAGGTTATTTTCGGAAACTTCAGATTGAAATGACCTATATTTTGTCTCGAAGAAGATAACAGGCTTATTCAGAAAAAGGAATATGTATAAGATAACATCAGGCTTTGGTATGTGTTCACGGTTACTTTTCAGCAACACTGTACGTTTCTTCATGGGCTACTGGTTTAGAAACATGTCAAGTACTTTACAGCTGCTTTTCTGTTAGTTGAAATGTCAACCTTGTTATCAGCAGCTATTCCAAATAATTGTTACTTCTTGGCTACTCCTCGGCCTCTTTGAGACACTGGTGAGACATAAACTCAAATATATGTGTGTGTGTGTGCGTTTGTGCTTTACGTCTCACCAGCACCTTGTTGGGCTATTTGGAGACATCCTTGGTCTGTATCAAGAAAGTTGATAATTCAGTTGGATGATTTGTTAATTATGTTGTTTTTCCTGTCTTTGTCCCTGTGTTTGTATGTTTTCGTATAAATTTCAGAGCAACCGACAAAAAGTCATGTTGAATAAAAACAATAAGGGCTCCATAAAAATTGTGTGTGAAATCGTGCTGAGTAACTAGATCTAGTACTTCTTTTTTTGTTGCAAGTTTGTCTGGTGGCCAACTATGCGTCAGTTGCTAAGTTCGCTCAATCAGTTTGTTGGACATTTTGTCAAAGCCATCCATCTTTGCAAGATATGCAACTGCCAGTTTCAGGTATCTTTGTACAAACATTGATCGTTGAATGTCTCCAGTTGGTACGCTTCCTTGAAGGCGAAAACCCCATTGTTATGACTTTGTCTATAATAGTATTTTTATAAGAATAACCATTTACCATATAATGCTGTTGAAAATTACTTTGCATTTGTACAAGCGGTGAATCAACATTGAATATCCTGTTGTAAAAACCCAATGTATTTTTTGTAATAACATCGTCTACAGATGGAATATTTAGAGCTAACAAGAGCTTCGAATGGTGGTTTCTCCTACTGAGACCTAGAACATTTTTAATAACATTCGACTGTGTAGATCTTAGACAAAGTATATCATTATTTGACAGTGGAATACACTCAGAACCATACAATAAAGTAGGTGCGCCAACAGATTTCCACAGGTAACACTTAACCTCTGTATGAAGACCTGGATAGGCCATTCCACAACATGACAGTTTATACAAACTTTTTCTGCATGAACTACTTCTATTGTCTATATGTAATTTATAGGAACCCTTTCTATACACAGTAACACCAAGAATTTCTAGATTATCTACATTGGCTATGACCTCACCATCTAAAGAGATAGAAGGCGTAGATTCTAATAAATTGTTACTAATGGCCATTACCTTTGTTTTCTTAAGGCTAAATCTAAACCTCCACATTTTGGAGTATGAAACACACACATTAATAAGACGCTGTAAGCCAGTACAGGTGGCTGCCATTAAGTTAACATCATCTGCTTAGGCACAAGAGTAAATTTTTTGATTAAACACTCTGATTCCAGCATTAACATTTGAAAGATCTACCATTAAATTATTCAAGTAGATATTAAAGAGAGCAGGGGAGAGAACACTTCCTTGTCTCATACCCTTAGATATTTTAAATTTATCACTGACACTGGAGTTCCAACGAACAACAGCATTAGAGGAGTTATACCAATTATATAAAAATAACCAGAAATTATCTGACATAGCACCATCCAGCTTATATAGTAGACCTGAATGCCAAATCGAGTCAAAGCATTTTTCTGCATCAAGACTACATAAGAACACAGGTGATCCATTTTGGTTAAAATATGCAGTTGAATCATTCATGAGGCAAGTTACGAATGAGGTACCTTTACCTGACTGGAATCCAAACTGACTATTGTACACATCATAATCTGGCATTGAAACTAATTCCGCTAATTTACAGAAAACAGAGCTAAGAGTGATAGGCCTATAACTTTCTACTTCATTAGGACTAAGTGTTGGCTTTTTTATGAGAGGTACCAGAATACCAGTACTGAAAACAGTAGGAACAGTCAGCTGATATATATGATAAAGTTGTGCCTTTTGTGGGTGTGATTCATCAAATTCTATACATTTTGAAATATGGACCAAAAAATATTAATTTTTCTTGTATCCGGCCAAAACTTGGCCATCATTGCATGTCCATACATGAAATTTGACATAAATTACCTGAATACAACTGAAACCAGCGATCTTCAGCAGTTGAATCCGAAAAAGGGCAAGCTCGGTAAAATGGACCAAGCTTCTTGAAAAACCATGCATGGGATAGTCATACCCAGGGATAGCTGATATTCCCTTCTGACAGAAGAACAGACATTCATTTCAAATAAAAAAGATTGTGCCCCTGAAGACTCTTTAGTGGGTCTGCCACTGGATACACAATGATCATCACTGAGGGAGTCCAGATAAAAGGGAGTGATGTAGGTTATAAATAAGTTAAAAAAGTAATACAATGTAGGCTGGTGATTTTTGGCATAGTGTCAGATACTTTGGCACTCAGACGCCTCCAGTTAGACTAAAGTGCATTTATATATTGTTAAGAGCACTACAAACTGTTTTCCTGTAATTCTCTCTCAAACGGAGTCACGCAAGGAGATCTCTGTCTCCTAATAATTGCAGCTTTTATCGTGTGAAGTCTGTTGCTTTGCAGAGACTCATATGTCAAAGAAAAAGGTTGTACCATTACAAGTGCAATTGACAAAAATAACGGTTATATAAGCTTCATCTTTTTTAGTTTTTTGGACATTGCATGTGTACTAAGTGATGTTACATCCGTGTGACTAACTCCGACTCTTTCTCAGAAATATTTTATGTTTTTGTAAAGATCTATAAATAGCCTTTAGGTTATAAAAATACATATTGTCTGTGGTAATACATTTTTGTACAATTAGTTTGAGAGAAAGTGTTACTCACTTGTGTAGCTTATGACAGTGATGTAGGTAATAAATAAGTAAACTGTACAAATAATGGGTAACAAACAATATCACTACAATTGCACGAGTCCTATATTTAGAGTTCATTGTAACTTGCTGCAGTCTGCAGAGTGGAGCATTGTCTTGCTGTGTTGTATCTGTCCCCGGTGCAGCCAGTCATGTCACTCAGCACGAGACTGTGATGGTATTCTATTGCATTTCCGGTCAGACAATTGCATTTTTGTGTAGCAAGGCTTGTCTCTTGCAAACAAATATTAACCCTGTGTGGCCCTACACACTTGTATCAGTGTCTGGGTTAATAAAGAATTGCTTAATTGGGTAAATGTATTTATTTATAATCTATTGTTCTTGTGCAAGCATTAAACTAGTCTGTAGGCCCTACAGTGTACCAGGTTCTGACTGCAGGCCAAAAGCTTGGAAACAGTGGGATGCCCACTACTGCATCAGCTTACACAAATCAGCCTGGGAGAGAAAGCGGGAGTCCCCAACATGTTATACATTTACCCCAAGTGAGGGATCGTTCAAAATTTTGTTGGCACAACCAAAAATCAATGACCAATACAGCCAAGGTCAAGGTGAATGGGGCAATGCCAGGCTACAGCAGCCTGCTCTAGGTGCGATAATAGCTGGCCTTTTTCACATCTGGGAAAATCAAGTGCATTTCTGCTGAACGCGGACCTGCTGTCTCATTAGCCTGGATCCCAATCCTGATACCCATTCTCCAGCCTCGCTACTCTCACCTGCCTAAACAAGTCTTAAAAGCATGTCCCATAAATAAGGTAAACTGACTGATAAGAAACTGGGGCCAAGTGTGGTGAATTTACCATTCACCAGCCTTTTAAAGTGCACAAGGCAGCACAATATAATTAGGTCTGGTGAGACTCAGCAACCCTAAACAAAATGGGAATCAGGAATTTTGACGCCATCTATAATAAAAAGATGTTTGCACAAAATTCTCAATTGTTATGCATGTGACTCCATCAATAACAGGAAATTAATTTCTAATGTTCATTTAAGCAAAATATTAGTATTTTAACAAAATGTATCTTAAAGATCACTTGAAGATGTCCTAGGCTCATGTAGAGCCCAGAACCATGTCAGCCACCTTCAGTCAAAGAAGAAATTGGGGCTGACTTTTTCAGCTAGCAGAATTTTGTTGGCTGCAGCTCAAGCTGACTTTTGTCAGCTGACTTATTGCGTTATTTTCATGATATGTTCACAGATAAATGTGTAAAAATTCAAGTAGTTCATTATCCCTGAACAGAGTGCGGTCAAAGGTGTGCGAATTGCAATCAATTACAACCACTAATTGCCATCCTGAGACACAGAAGCAAGGGCCCTTCTCTTATCTTCTCAACTGCAATTAACCAAGTTTACTTGATTGCCTCACAAATAAGGCTTCAATTGCCACAGAGATAATTGAGTTAATTGGCTTCAAGCTTGAAGATGTCCTAGGCCTATGTAGAGCCTGGAACCATGTCAGCCACCTTCAGTCAGCTCACTTGAAGAAATTGGGGCTGACTTTTTCAGCTAGCAGAATTTTATTGGTTGCAGCTCAAGCTGACTTTTGTCAACTGACTTATTGCGTTATTTTCATGATATGTGTATTGTGTAAAAATTCAAAGTAGTTCACTATCCCTGAACAGACTGCAGTCAAAGGTGTGTGAATTGCAATCAATTACAACCACTAATTGCCATCCTGAGACACAGAAGCAACGGCACTTCTATTATCTTCTCAATTGCAGTTAACAAATTTTCCCTTGATTCCCTCACAAATAAGGCCATAATTGCCACAGAGATAACTGAAAAAAAAATTCTTTATGAAATGTAATTTATCATTAATCATGCTCATATACATATTAGTAGGGTAAGCTTGGGAGAGTTGGGACACTTTTTACGTTCTTGCGCCTCCTGCTGACAGTAATGATTAGGCCTATATAAAGATGCTTAAGGTTAAGGCCACACATCTTTAGCTTCTCGGATCCTCTCAAGGCCCTTTTTCTAGGGTCGGTTGGTAGGACAAAAAAAAATTTTTATAATGTCAAAAAAAATTTTTTTTTTCAATTTTTTTTTTCCATCGGCAGGAAATCTATTGTGTCGGCGGGTCCGCGAAGCTAAGAATCAATTATGTGTGGCCTAATGCATGTATAGCATCTAGAAATATTTAAGAATATATCTGTAGGATTGCATTGCTATACGCGCAAGGACATATGAGCTACAGCCCTATGAAAATTGTAAAAATATTCCCCATTAAGTGGGAGACTTGGGCCATTCAGAGGGAGACTTGACCCATTGTAATATGTCTGGTTCAGTAAAGCTGTACTTGAGGCCAAGTTGGGGGCCCCGGCGGATAGATAGTTTCCGGGCCAGGACTCAGCCCCTATTGCATGTACATGGATGAAATTTGGTACACATGTAGCCTGTATGGTCTATTTGTGCATTTTGATTGTCTTATTGATGATATTTTGTACTTTTTGAAATATTGAGAAAAATAAAAAAAACTTTTTTAATTGTTTCTGGACTAGGACCCAGCCCCTATTGCATGCACATGGATGAAATTTGGTACACATGTAGCCTGTATGGTCTAGTCGTGCATTTTGATTGTCTGATTGATGGATATTTTGTAATTTTTGAAACATTGAGAAAAATGTAAAAAAAAGTGGTTTTTTTTTTCATTTCGGGCTATGACTCAGCCCCTTTTACATGTACGTGGATGAGATCTTTTACAGATGTAGCCTAAATGGTCTAGTTGTGCCTTTTGAAGGTCTAATTGATAGATACACTACCCTCCAATAGTTTGAATACACTCGAAAAGGTTATGTTTCTTTCAAAAATACTTCACTGTCAACACCATTTTTATTGAATATTTACACCAGACACTATGGAAGCTCACATTGAGATGATGTCTTTTTTCATGTTTTTGGCCATTTTGGTATCAATTTAAATTATTTTCTTGATATCCCAATTTATGCTTTTCTACAAAAAGCTATAAAAACATAGTTTTCTTCCAGATTTATGAAATTTAATCATTTTTTACACGTTTCCACCTATTCATATGATTTTGAAATTGGTTTCAGACCAGAAAATAGCCGTTTGAAAATTATACAAATATTCCAATTTTGGCGATTTTTTGGTCAAAACAATGGTGAAATGACTCAGCTAAAATAATTTTCACTTGAGAAGAGACAGTGTATGATAATAGTTCATGATGTCCCAAAATAATCCAAAATTTGCATTTTTGAGCGATGAAAGTCTGATTTTTAAACAGTCTGAGGTTTGAAACGAAGGTAAAGATCTTATAACAACTGTGGAAATACTTTAAGATGATTAAATTTCAAAATGCTAGAAGATAATTGAGCTGAAACAACTTTTAATAAAAAGCAAAAATTGGGATATCAAGAAAATATTTAACAAATTTGTACCAAAATGACCTAAAAAGACAAAACAAAGACAACTGTTGGCCTTAATGTGAGCTGTAGTATTGTATGATGTAGGTATAAAATCAAAATCGCATTCAAAATGAAGTATTTTTAAAAGAAACCTCACTTTTCCGGGTGTATTCAAACTTTTGGAGGGTAGTGTATTTTATACCTTTTGAGATATTGATAAATGTGTATGCACATGGATGAAATTTGTTACACATGTCACCTATATGATAAAGTTGTGCCTTTTGTGGGTGTGATTCATCAAATTCTATACATTTTGAAATATGGACCAAAAAATATTAATTTTTTTTGTATCCAGCCAAAACTTGGCCATCATTGCATGTCCATACATGAAATTTGACATAAATTACCTATATAGGGGAGAGTGGGGCCAGTTGAACCGGCAGGCCAGTTGAACCACCCTTGATTTTTCATTGGGTGGAGCAGGCATGGGAACATACATACAACCTTGTGTTAGGCCTCATTAGGCTAGTCTTTTCCAAGTTGATCTTTTGGCTACGAGACATATGGTAACAAAACTATCAGACTTTTTTCGTTTTTCGCATGAAAATTGTAGTTTGTCACATTGAGATTGGAGCTTTCTTAGCATTTTAAATTACTTGGTCTACTGGGATGTCATGCCATCATAAGATAATGTATTATGTGTACATCGACATGGAAACCCACCTCTTTAAAATGGTGTCCTACAACAAGGGTACAGCCAGGCTGTATATAGATACATGGAGGTCACAGTGGGGCCAGTTGAACCAGAGGAGTTTACGGTAGTTTATTATTATTTTTTTTTAATCAAATTTTTTATAAAATACATTTACAATGAGAAATACTATTCAGTAATACTGTTTTTTCTGAATGGCCCCTTACAATAGATTAAAATACATTAAAAAAAATTATTATTAAAGTTCCATAATCGACTGGTTCAACTTGCCCCAGGTTATTATTTGGACAGAAAGATATAGGTGAGACATGTCAAATTTAGTCTGAACATGCTATGGCCCTAGCTGAACATGTCAGCAAAAATAGAGGACTGCAGCCCCACACTTCAACCATCATCCTTCCAATGGTTCAACTGGCCCCGGGACTGGGGCTAGTTGAACCAACTTTTTTTAATTTTTTGGAGGCTCATATGACGGCCGTGGTGAGATACACACCAAAACCTAAAGTTGGGGTGTTTAGACAACTTTTGAAACTACCTTTTCCATCTTTGTTCTCCTTGAAAGCTGTAAAGGTAAGCATACAGGAGAGAAATTTCTAAAATTTGGTTCAACTGGCCCCACTCTCACCTAATATTTTATTGCATTTTGTTGGTCTGCTTGATAGTTTTTTTTCAATGCTTTTTGAAGTATTCCAACTCATAGCTCTGAACCTACGTATTCCTGGTCCATAATCTCTCTAGTAAGGTTTCCATCGTTCAACATACCCTGGCAGGCAGGCGGGCATATGGCAGGACATATACATAATTTAAGACCAAGCTTGGGCCACTATTGCAAATACCACATGCAATTTGGTTCACATCAATGGTGTCCTTTAATGGTGTTTTTTTTGCGGAAGGTTTGCTGCAACGCAGCCTATGTTTTTAAGTAATAAAAACAAACATGAACATAAACTTTCGGTAAAATTATTATCCTGAATACAACTGAAACCAGCGATCTTCAGCAGTTGAATCCGAAAAAGGGCAAGCTCGGTAAAATGGACCAAGCTTCTTGAAAAACCATGCATGGGATAGTCATACCCAGGGATAGCTGATATTCCCTTCTGACAGAAGAACAGACATTCATTTCAAATAAAAAAGATTGTGCCCCTGAAGACTCTTTAGTGGGTCTGCCACTGGATACACAATGATCATCACTGAGGGAGTCCAGATAAAAGGGAGGGATGTAGGTTATAAATAAGTTAAAACATAGGCTGCGCGGCAGCATACCCTTGGCTATTCAGCAGGCTATTCTGAAGCCAGATAAATCAATTGACATACTGGCGATAGATTATGACCCTCAACCACAGCTTTACCAACCCAGTCATATTTAGATGGCCCAGTCTCCCTTTGTATGGCCCAAGTCTCCCACTTGATGGGGAGAGCTGGGCCAACATTTTTACAAGTATCAAGCATGTTTGTATAATCATAATGGTCATCTGGAGGTGCAAGAACGTAAAAAGTGGCTCAACTCTGTCAAGCTTCCTCACTCTTTCTGGCTGACGGAAAGTGTTTTTAGATGAATGAAATGTCCATTTCTCTATTTTATTTGATGTTTTATTGTATCTAATTTTGACAAATTCACAGCCTTAGCATTCAACAGATTCAAGGTACTGAAAATAGATGTTGCAATGAAATAAAAGGGTCACCTCATTGCTATGTCCTCCTCCTGTCCTAATTAGCCTACCAAGTGCATACATACAGGAGGTAAAGTCCCAATCATCCATCCATCCATGATTCCCAATCATCCATCCATCCATGATTCTCTGGATGTATTATATTACATAATTATAGATGATCAAACAATCAATCAATCAATCAATCAATCAATCAATCTTTATGGACTTTTTACACCTAGATATAAACACCGGTCTTCATTCTGAAGGAACAAAAAGGACGTCCTTCATTCTCATGTATAGATCACACTACTGTTGAGAATGAACACCGGCCTTAATTTCTACACATTTCTACAAAATAAAAGCTGGTATTCATTTTCTCAACACCAGAATGACAATGAAGGGTGGTCTTCATTATGAAAGCAAATTAAATACTGCATTTTATCATTTAACCTATTGTAGAAAATAAAGGACAGTCTTCATATCCAGTCAAATTGTTATTACTTCATACCAATACTCTAAATGAATATCACTCTTCATTTTTAAAGTTAGTTCTTTTTGCATAAATCAAATGCCCACTTTTTGGTCAATTAAGATTGGGCCTTATTTTTCAGTAAACATCAATATTTTTCAGTAAACATCAATGTTTTTCAGTAAACATCAATGTTGAATTCTACAGCCCTCATTTCCGAAATGTGGACCCGTAGGTTTGTAAGAATGTAGTCAATCCGGGAGGTGTGATCTGGATTTTGAGTGTTGGGTTAATTAAGTATGGCAGTACCTTCAGCCTTGGAAATACATTTTCTGCCCAGATTTTAGGGGGGGGAGGGGGTGGTGTGCTCCATACCCCCCCCCCCCCCACTCTGCCACTCCTATCCCATTTACTGAACCCATCTATAGTTTTAAGTTCAGTCAATATTTCCATTATAGTGCGATACTTTTGAAGGGGGTGGTTACCGGGAGACCTGAGAGGGGGGACCTGAGAAATTATGCATTCAATGGACATCACTTAGGTTAGACAATCAGTAAAGGGGCAATTGAAACAATGTTTGATATAATAAACTTAATTTTATAAAAGTTTTTAGAATTAACTCGGTTAAAAATATATTATTAATGATATGTTATTTTTATAAGTCATTGAATAAAAAGGCATTATATTTGCATAACTACAACATAAAATATAGCAACATTTATGTCCATTGAATGCATCATTGCTCAGGTCATTGTCAGAATTATAGGGGTAGTGTCTTATCTCATTATCATTTCTTGTACCCCTTCCATTGTAATACTTGTATAATAGCACTTATTAGATAATTATAGCTGACCTATTTACATATCTGCAAGTTATATTCAATATTGATAGACTGTATTCTCATAAATATTACATATTTGTTCTGAGAACAGTTCATAAAAGTTGATTTAGTCATATTTGAATTATTATCAAAACTCACGACTTTTTTCCAAAATGTTGACAATACTTCACCACATTCGGTTGTACTTTATTTTAAGGTGTTCAGACTAATCATATACCAATAATTTTGATTTTACCATTTTGTAAGTATACTATGCTTAATCTTAATATATAAGTTATTTATCATGAAAATAATTAGGAATTTATACCTATTCCCATTTTGGACTTCAGATATACATTTCCTTTTACTAAAACCAGACCTGTTAGTTCTGCCTATCAAAAGTCTTGTCTATTGTTAGCTTTCAGTCATGTTATAACCATTGAATTAACTCAATTTTATTCTGTATTATATGTAATAGATGCAGTATCTTCATAAAAATATAAACAAATCATGCTTAATGCCATCAAAAACCCGTGATTTTGCTGGTTTTTTAATTTTATTTTTACTAAGTAAGCTATCAACACACTCAAATAGAGGCCTTGTTGGAAGGTCTTCTCAAAATATGCCAGGGGGGGGGGTTCTAATCCAGTAAATTTGGTAGATATATCTGTGGAGGAGGGGAGAATGGGTGAAGGGAGGAAAGGAGAGAGGAGAAAGAAGGAAGGAAGGGAGAAGGGGAGATGGGGAGGAGGGAAGGGGGGAGGAGGGGAGGAGGAAGGGGAGAGGAGGGGAGAGGAGGGGAGAGGAGGGGAGAGGAGGGGAGAGGAGGGGAGAAGGGGAGAAGGGGAGAAGGGGAGAAGGGGGAGAGGAGCGGAGAAGGGGAGAGTGGAGGAAGAGAGGAGGGATGTATAGGAGCAAGGGGGGAGCAAGAAAGTTGGGTTGGGAGGAAGCTATATTGTTAAATTGGATAACTAAAAGCTTGAATGCTTGCAAATTTTTACCGAATTCTGGCTATTGATATATTTCAAGTATATCTAACATTTTCAGAACAAAAGTATTGATTTTTCTTTATTCTAGATGTGAATTAAGGCAATGTCGGCTTCCTATTAGAGCCCAACAATGTTCAAATGTAAATATTTTGCAGCAGTAAATATTAGTAATCACATCCCAGAATACAATTAAATGCCCATTCAATGATGTGAAATTCAACACAAATCTGCTGACATTCTCATCATAAATACAATGTTACATGAGTGCAGAATTTATATGCGGATAAGGATGGACGAAGAGGCCAAAGAGGCCAATTCCACAGAAAGCAGGTCCATTTTTCGGCAATTACCTTACCATAGGCACATCTATATCAGAAAATGAATGACATTCTTTATCTTGTACATGTTCCTTCAGAATTAAATACACCCTTCATATTCAGATGACAAAAGTCCATAAAGTACGTATTTCATTATATGTGGAGAATGTGTTGCTATCTATCCATCTATCTATCTATCTATCTATCTATCTATCTATCTATCTATCTATCTATCTATTGATCTATCTATCTATCTATCGATCTATCTATCTAACAACTAATCAATAGTGCAACATAAAAATCTATTTGCTGGGATAAATTAACAGTGGATCTATCAGTCAAACAATTAATTAATATTCTTTCATTCAATCGGTCCAATCAGTCCAATCAGTCAAGCGATCTTCAGTCATTTAAACACCTAATCTAAAACACCTAATCCATCTATCTGGCTATTTATCTGGCTATATATCTGGCTATCTATCTATGTGGCTATCTATCTATGTGGCTATCTATCTATCTATCTATCTATCTATCTATCTATCTATCTATCTATCTATCAATCTATTTATCTATCTATCTATCTGTCTATCTATCTATCTATCTATCTATCTATCTATCTATCTATCTATCTACAGTCTATCTATCTATCTATCTATCTATCTATCTATCTATCTATCTATCTATCTATCTATCTATCTATCTATCTATCTATCTATCTATCCTACCTTTATCATCTTATCATAAATTATGAATAGAATATAGGCCTGCCTAAAAACAGAAATATTAGATAGGTTGTCTAATGTCTGTCTATCCAATCTATCTATTTTAAATATTAAACTGAAAACAATGTGTGGCCTGCAGATACGTTTTAATAAGACTAAAACATTTACTACTTAACACCAAAAAGGTTAAATGATGTCCAAACTTGGCTGTATTAGTATAACAACTTCTACTTTTCTGATTTAAATTGGAAAAAAAACTAAGGCTATCAATGCAGTTTGAACATATTTCTAAGAAAAACGGAATTTTGTAAGAAATATAGGGGTGCTATTTAACTGCTTCTGTACTCTCCCCTTTGTTCTTGGGTTTGGTCATTGGAGAGGATTAGTGACATCATGTTACATAATGTCCATTCAACAAAAGCTGCACCCTGTTCCCCAACAAAGCAGTGACACTTATTGTCTTCAAGGTACTAAAATATGCTTGGGATGAGTTTTGTCATTAATTAAAATTCAGATATATCCAACATTAAATATATTTGGATATAAAATGAAATATTGAAATTCATAGAATTAGGGTTTTGTTGCATGCCAAGTAAATTTCTAAATAACCCTGTATTTAGTGGAATCATTTCTGCAATCATGACTTGAACACATTTAGTTTTCATGCAATATTATAAATAAAGGCAGGCTGACATTAATTTAATTTCTTTCCTTTTTAAATTCACATCACTGAGGTTAGATTTGAGCAAAAGGGGTTTTTTAGCAATTTCTGTCTTTTTATGTTCAAATATATGATGACATAACAGATATATGCATGAAAACCATGTATTTCATTCATGTTTATTCATTTTGTGCATATTCAAGAGCATGGCATGACTTTATTAGAGACAAAATGGCCAGGAAGTTGATATTTTCACATTTTTGTGAATTTTAAACTTGTTTTGTCGGCCTAAAATATTGCATCAACTACATAATGGCAATAAAAGTTCCTTCTTAATAGGTTTAACTATAATACCTTTGGTTTTTACCAATATAGTTATCACTGTTTTGGTGTGAGAGACCAAAATTTAAGAAAAATGTAAAAAAATTACACATTTTTCCAGTATTTTGGTTTTTATGCAAAATTCGTTAGATGGACCCTCTAAACGATTCGAGCTGGTAAAAGAGCTATATTTTAGACAACTAAATTCTAAATTTCAAATGTCTAACTCCAAAATTGAGGAAATTACAGAGGGTTGAAAAAAACCTATTTTTTTACATTTTTGGTTCATTCTTTAAAATCTATATTATTTAGAGCATTCAGACCCTCAAAAGGCACAACTAGGGTATTTAATACATATTATGGTAGATTTTCGTGCCCATAGGTATAACTGTTCTGGTCCGGAAACGAAAAAAAAATTAATTTTTCTGAATTTTCCATATTTTACAAAAACTGTAGTCATTACATAAATATGAACTCCAGAAGGCACATTAACACTATAAGACCCATTCATGTGTCAAATTTCATACATATGGATGTAATAGTTTTGGCACAGAGGCCAATACACATAGTGTGACGCCGCCCGCCCGCCCGCCCACCCACCCGCCCGCCCGCCCGCAAAAATTTGCCATACTAACTACAATACCCGACGGCAATATACATTGCTGAGGGTAAAAAGTAATACAATGTGTAGGCTGGTGATTTTTGGCATAGTGTCAGATACTTTGGCACTCAGACGCCTCCAGTTAGACTAAAGTGCATTTATATATTGTTAAGAGCACTACAAACTGCTTTCCTGAATTCTCTCTCAAACGGAGTCACGCAAGGAGATCTCTGTTTCCTAATAATTGCAGCTTTTATCGTGTGAAGTCTGTTGCTTTGCAGAGACTCACATGTCAAAGAAAAAGGTTGTACCATTACAAGTGCAATTGACAAAAATAACGGTTATATAAGCTTCATCTTTTTTAGTTTTTTGGACATTGCATGTGTACTAAGTGATGTTACATCCGTGTGACTAACTCCGACTCTTTCTCAGAAATATTTTATGTTTTTGTAAAGATCTATAAATAGCCTTTAGGTTATAAAAATACATATTGTCTGTGGTAATAAATTTTTGTACAATTAGTTTGAGAGAAAGTGTTACTCACTTGTGTAGCTTATGACAGTGATGTAGGTAATAAATAAGTAAACTGTACAAATAATGGGTAACAAACAATATCACCACAATTGCACGAGTCCTATATTTAGAGTTCATTGTAACTTGCTGCAGTCTGCAGAGTGGAGCATTGTCTTGCTGTGTTGTATCTGTCCCCGGTGCAGCCAGTCATGTCACTCAGCACGAGACTGTGATGGTATTCTGTTGCAGTTCCGGTCAGACAATTGCATTTTCGTGTAGCAAGGCTTGTCTCTTGCAAACAAATATTAACCCTGTGTGGCCCTACACACTTGTATCAGTGTCTGGGTTAATAAAGAATTGCTTAATTGGGTAAATGTATTTATTTATAATCTATTGTTCTTGTGCAAGCATTAAACTAGTCTGTAGGCCCTACAGTGTACCAGGTTCTGACTGCAGGCCAAAAGCTTGGAAACAGTGGGATGCCCACTACTGCATCAGCTTACACAAATCAGCCTGGGAGAGAAAGCGGGAGTCCCCAACATATTACACATTTACCACAAGTGAGGGATCGTTCAAAATTTTTTTAGCACAACCAAAATCAATGACCAATACAGCCACTGTCTTGTCAAGGTGAATGGTGCAATGCCAGGCTACAGCAGCCTGCTCTAGGTGCGATAATAGCTGGCCTTTTTCCCATCTGGGAAAATCGAGTGCATTTCTGCTGAACGCGTACATGCTGTCTCATTTGCCTGGATCCCAATCCTGATACCCATTCTCCAGCCTCGCTACTCTCACCTGCCTAAACAGCAGACTGACTTATCAGTCCAGGGCAATGCTACATTATTTGATGAACTGCCAAAAACCAGTTACCATACAGTATAACTGACCAATCAGCAGTCCAAGAAATTGGGGGCCAAGTGTGGTAATTTTACCATTCACCAGCCTTTTAAAGTGCACTAGGCAGCACAAGGTAATTAGGTCTGGTGAGACTCAGCAACCTTAAACAAAATGGGAATCAGGAATTTTGATTAGGGTAAGAGCAAAACAAGATTTTTGTCTAACATACGAAGGCTTGCCTGCAACAAATCAGATTTCCCAATTAGTCAGGATTTATACTTAAGGTTTATGATACACCTTTATAGGGGTTGTTTAATTAGGAAAGCAAAGTAATTTGGTAAATTTACATTCAAGAAATGTCTTTATGGGACTGGTTTGTGACTTTTTCTGATAAGGGACAAGTGGCGCCATCTATAATAAAAAGCTGTTTGCACAAAATTCTCAACTGTTATGCATGTGACTCCATAAATAACAGGAAATGAACTTCTAATGTTCATTTATGCAAAATATTAGTATTTTATCAACAAAATGTATCTTAAAGATCACTAGAAGATGTCCTAGGCTCATGTAGAGCCCGGAACCATGTCAGCCACCTTCAGTCGGCTCACTTGAAGAAATTGGGGCTGACTTTTTCAGCTAGCAGAATTTTGTTGGCTGCAGCTCAAGCTGACTTTTGTCAGCTGACTTATTGCGTTATTTTCATATGTTCACAGATACATGCGTAAAAATTCAAAGTAGTTCATTATCCCTGAACAGACTGCAGTCAAAGGTGTGCGAATTGCAATCAATTACAACCACTAATTGCCATCCTGAGACACAGAAGCAAGGGCCCTTCTCTTATCTTCTCAATTGCAATTAACTAAGTTTACTTGATTGCCTCACAAATAAGGCCACAATTGCCACCGAGATAACTAAAAAAAACTAAATTCTTGATGAAATGTAATTTAAATCATCCTAATATACATATTAGTACCTGGAATGTCCTGGATGTAAGTCTTTTGATATACATTGGTGTGATTTTTACCATAAGCGAACGAAGTTCAAAGAAGGTATTGTTATCACTTTGGTCAAAAGTTGTCCGTCCGCTGGACCGGGAGGTCGGGCGCCGGGCGGATAGATAGTTTCGGGGCCAGGACTCAGCCCCTATTGCATGTACATGGATGAAATTTGGTGCACATGTAGCCTGTATGGTCTATTTGTGCATTTTGATTGATATTTTGTACTTTTTGAAATATTGAGAAAAATATAAAAAAACTTTTTTATTTGTTTCCGGACTAGGACCCAGCCCTATTGCAGTATTGCATGCACATGGATGAAATTTGGTACACATTAGGGTGGCCCTCAAATGCATAGTAAAAAAAAAAGTTTGAATTTTTCACGGGCCACCCTCTCAAATCATGCCTATTATGGAAAAAATGCTGTGTGTAAATTTTCATGCAAATCGGTTAATATTTAGAGGTGCCCCCCGGCCCTTGAAGTTTTGATATTTTAAGGATTATTCTCTGCTTTTGCGAATTCGCGGTTCTCTGTAACTCAGCCAAATCAAATTGTACAGTATATAAATATGATGACTGAACAGGCCTTAAAAAGAGCTTCATTTACATGTAATTTGGTTCACATCAATGGTGTCCTTTAATGGTGTTTCTTTTTTCGCTGAAGGTTTGCTGCTACGCAGCCTATGTTTTTAAGAAATAAAAACAAACATGAACATAAACTTTTGGTAAATTATAATCCTGTACTACAACTGAAACCAGCTATCTTCTGACCGAAGAACAGACATTCATTTCAAATAAGAAAGATTGTGCCCCCTGAAGACTCTTTAGTGGGTCTGCCACTGGATACACAATGATTATCACTGAGGGAGTCCAGATAAGAGGGAGTGATGTAGGTTATAAATCCCTACCCTCCAAAAGTTTGAATACACCTGGATAGGTGAGGTTTCTTTTAAAAATACTTGATTTTGAATGGAATTTTTGCTTAATATTTACTTCAAACAATAAAGGAAGTCACATTGAAGTCAGAAGTTGTCTTTATTTTGTTAATTTATGTCATTTTGGTTGAAATTTATGGCCTTTCTCGATATTCCAAATGTTGGTATTTTATAAAAAATTGTCACAGCCGAGTTATCTTCTATATTTATGAAATTTAATCATATTTAAGTATTTCCAGAGTTGTAACATGATCGTAGCAGTTATTTTAAACCCCAAAAAGACGGTTTAAAAATTGGACATTGACCACTCAAAAATACAAAATTTAGAAAATTTCGGGTCACCAAGAAGTATAATCATGGATTGTATCTTCTCAAGTGAAAATTATTTTATTTGAGCTGTTTCAGGATTGTTTTGACCCAAAAATAGCCAAAATCAATATTTTTGTCCGATTTTCAAAGGCCATTTTTTGGTCTGAAACAACTTGTAAAATCATCACAAACCAGTTGAAATGTGTAAAAAATGATTAAATGTCATAAATATGGAAGATAACAGTGCTTTGTAGCTTTTTATAAAAAATGAAAAAAATGGATATCGAGAAATTTATATAAATTTATACAAAAATGATCTAAATACATGAAATATGGACACCATATGGTCTGAATACAATCTCCATATTGTTTGATGTAAGTATAAAACAAAATTTGTGTTGAAGATTAGGTATTTTTTGAAAGAAATCTAACCTTTTCTGGTGTATTCAAACTTTTGGAGGGTAGTGTAAGTTTAAAAAAAGTAATACAATGTAGGCTGGTGATTTTTGGCATAGTGTCAGATACTTTGGCACTCAGACGCCTCCAGTTAGACTAAAGTGCATTTATATATTGTTAAGAGCACTACAAATTGTTTTCCAGTAATTCTCTCTCAAACGGAGTCACGCAATAATTGCGGCTTTTATCGTGTGAAGTCTGTTGCTTTGCAGAGACTCACATGTCAAAGAAAAAGGTTGTACTATCACTAACTCCGACTCTTTCTCAGAAATATTTGATGTGTTTGTAAAGATCTATAAAGAGCCTATAGGTTATAAAAATACATATTGTCTGTGGTTATAAATGTTTGTACAATTAGTTTGAGAGAAAGTGTTAATCACTTGTGTAGCTTATGACAGTGATGTTGGTAATAAATAAGTAAACTGTAGAAATAATGAGTAACAAACAATATCAACACACTTGTATCAGTGTCTGGGTTGATAAAGAATTGCTTAATTGAGTAAATGTATTTATTTATAATCTATTGTTCATGTGTAAGCATTAAACTAGTATTATATGTAGGCCCTACAGTGTACCAGGTTCTGACTGCAGGCCAAAAGTTTGGAAACAGTGATGCCCACTACTGCATCAGCTTACACAAATCAGCTTGTGGGTGCATGGATTTTATGATGTGGGTGGTCTACGTAGAAAGAGCACACAATTAATTTTTCTTTATTATTTTCAAAAACTGCAGATGAATCCAAAAAAGTGGCAAACATCTCAATCAAATAACTTAGGCCATTGCTTACTCACTTTGACACATTCCTATATTTGAGAGCAACCTTCGAAATTTAATGCTTTATTTACAAATTTTCCTTTAATATTGTTCTTTACCCTCATATAGGTCATTGCCGTAAAATTAACCCGTGCTTTTTTAGTACCAGGTACAATATAGTTTACCTGACAATTTTTGTATAACCAATTACTTTGGAATTTAAAGTGGTCTCCCCTTCTGCTATGCCGGGATCTGCCACTGCTCTGCAACCCTTCCTCACTCCTCAGTCACACACTCTCCAGTCTCCAGTCTCCACTCAACCCAGTGACAACAGCAGGTGAACTGAATCCAAACCGCAGTTCTCCAGCCAGTACCCCAAGCATGCTGTCTACCAGCCAGTCCACTTTCATTGAATTTCGATTTCTATGGATTGCTACATCCTGTTGTGGTAATCATGTGAGATAACAGACCCACTGTGGTGAAAGGAATTCTAAAGGACCAAGAACAGTGTGGCCAGAGAACAGCCTAATACAATTGAGCACTTATCTGAAGCTGGCCTTGTATGCATGGAAGCAGTTGAACTGATTCAGCAGACCAGTGGAACCATGCCCTCACCAGGTCATCCCCCTCTGAAGGACAATGGGTTGCCGGCCGGAACTTGCTCTTAAAATAGCTTTGGCACATTGTAGATTTGTGTGTTGTATAGCATCTCATGCAACAGTGATTTGAACAATCACTGATGTCATGTATCATCAGACCAGTACTTCAATTGGGAGGTGTTTGGTATTCTCAGTTCAAGGAATTCCTTTTCAGAATATCAAATGAATAGGACTCTATAGTAGCCGTGGATGTTCAAAATGTAACTCAAGTCTTCCAGGAATAGACCAAAAGCGCACTCTTGACAGAGGATGAAACATCAGATTCTGTCTAATATGAAGTACTTGCAGATGGATGCATGTTTGGGGCTCTACAGTATGTCCTGACATTAGGGGGATAGCGATGAGGTAAAGGATGATTGAAACGGTGGTCCAGTTGACCTAGCCAAAGCAGGCATCGAACCCTGGACCCAGCGATTGGCAGTCAAGTGACCACCAACTGAGCTAGCTCTACCCACTGAGATGCAGTTGCAGACCTCTAAAGCAAATTCTTACCTCAACAAATAGAACTAGGATGTTGCTCATCAAAATCAGCAAATAAAGTGTTCCTAGGACATTAGCCTCTGCCCAAAATCAGCAATAGGATTCGACTGTCACACAAGTCCAGCAAATATAAAAGAAAGTGCAAAACTAGTGGGATACTTTATAGTCCAGTATACTACATTATGTAAATTTCATGTGGATGCTCTTTTCTTTAGCTGTCTGGAGCAGATCTGTTGTGTGGTTTTTTTTACACATTAAGTACAGTCGTCATGGTCTCTTCTCTGGTTATGGAGTTATCCTTTTTCTTTGTAAAACAAAAGATTTTGAAACAATAAACTTCTTAAATTATCCAGCCTGTCCTAGTGTGCCAAATTCAGGCAATCAGTTCTGTACGCCCAAAATTATGACAGTTTATATCATGGAATCTTATATTCCCTCAATTTCGTCTGAGCGGAGAAGACGGACGTATATCGAATGATCTTTCACCTTATCGCTGTGTTATCCTGCCATACTATAAACCCCCAGAGTACATAAATACTAGACGCAAAGCCCAAATATTCGATCGACAATCAGGGCGTTACAGTGCAGCACTATACAGTCTTGGGTTGCTCTTTGTGAAGCTCAATCAGACTACTGCAATAAAAGTGGCTCACACTAAGTCCAGAATTGCAACTGATTCAGTGTGTAATGTACATTTCATTTGGTAGCCCATCCCTTCAGTGCCAGAGGTGGATTAATGTTAGATACATTCCAATGGAAGTAATAGATTGAGGATTCAATTGAGTCTATGTAACTTGTGAGTTGACCTGTTCAGCCCGAGATACCAACAGACAGAAGCATAAACTTTGAGATAAGACATCTGTGGGCTGGTAGCTGTATGGGCTGGTAGCTGTATGGGCTGGTAGCTGTATGGGCTGGTAGCTGTATGGCTGGTCGGAAGAGAGGACAAGACTAAGTTGTATCCATAGTGGCTTTGGTTCCAATGACCCATGCACAAAGCAGAGTACACTCAGTTCAGGCATAGATCTGGCAGTCACATTGGAAAAATATGCAGACAAAATGGTCCAAAGCCAGGGTAGTCTCTGATGTGACAGGACAGACAGGAACAAAATCCATTACAGCCGACATGGCGAGTGGTCAGCGTGTCACTTTACGTCCTTTTTTTACATCAAAATTAGTGGTCAATTTGTCATTGGAACAAACGTGACATCACCGGTGAGTGGCGTGACAGAAAAGATAGCAAACTTGTAAAATGAAATTGTACAGGGATATGGACGGATGATTTAAGCTTCACATCCTGCATTTATGCACTTGGTAGGCTAATTAGGACAGCAGGATGACGCGACAATGAGGTGAAGGACGATTGAAACAGCTGACCAACATAGGCCCAGTGGACCCGACAAGAGCAACGCTACCCCTTGTACAGGGATATGATGTCACACAATACATTTTGAACATTTCGATAATCATTTGCTTTTCCACGACAGTAATTCGGATGGTTCTTTAAAGGTCAAAGCTAAATCCTGTGTCTGAAATAGCAGAGGAAATTACGTATCCTGAATTTAATATCATCTGACAAACGAAAGTTTTGCCTAACTTCCAACACATACATAGTTTGTATCAATGCCCGCTAGCATATTTTTTGTCCATTTTACATTAGATTTCTTGCAGTGCAAGCCGGCACAACCAGTAAGACAGGGCAAACAGAGTGGAGTTGGCTTAGAAAGCAAAATGAGCCTGCAAGTCATATCAGTGCAGACCTATGAGAACAAACACAATATGGGAGCAAAATGAGCCTCACTCACTTATTTAACTTGGGGGACCTCAATTCAGGCAAGTAACAAGGAACCAGCCAGTTGCACTTGATAGAGCAGCGTTGTAGCAAATATCAATATTGGGACATATTTAGCCGGCCAAGCCAATCACATTAACTGGCTCTATTGACTTTATCGACGGAACAGGGTAACGGAGTGTCCTGTCCTTTCCTCGTGGCTCACTTGAGTCGTCCTGGCTCCTCAGGGACCACTACAGATGAATTCCGCAGGATTCTACATCTAGACCGATGTGTATCCGCCATCTGCCAGTTTTTCGGCCCCAGGGAAACAACTCTGAATCAGCTACAACACAGTTGTCTGCAATCTGTCTATCTCTATATCTATCTATCTATCTATCTATCTATCTATCTATCTAATCTTATCTATAGATCTGATGTTATCTATCTATTCTATCTATCTGCCCAATTGCCCAGTCCTTTAAAAAGATAAATTGTCCTTCTGCATGGAAAGTTGAAGATAATGCAGTAGTTCTATGACAATGCTGCGCGAATTTCATGGCAGTGCCATTTATATATTACTGTAGTTCAATTGGAAACTCTAATACCAATACCGGGTATTCTGTGGTAAAAAAAAGCAGTATCGGATCAAAGACTCCATATGTAACCAATGTTGTTGGTATTGAAAAGGCATCAGTGTTAACATACCAGCATCGGGTCACCTTTGGAAGTGAAAAAAGTCGTATCAGAACATCTCTAATAAAAGGATTGGTGTTGATGGTTTCAACAACCATAGATCTAACTTTAGGCATCAACTTGAAAGTGCACCACCATTATAATCCCTTTCATTGAACAGATGATGTGGAATCGTGCTACATCCCACGTTTTTACACCAATAAGTTCTAGTAGATAAGTCAGGCACCTTACAATTAAGGTGAGGTCCACTCTGAGTTCACAGTGAAAAAAAGCCTAAAATGGATTTTCTGGAATGGAAGTCAAACCTTTGCCTCACAAGTTTGCAACTTAAAATGCTTCAGTCTCACGGAACGTTACGGAGGACTTCTGGTGTCGGCAGGCTAGGATTTCGAACTCCGCCGTGGAAATAAAAAAAGATTGAGCTAGTTGAAACTTTTTTCCAAGCCGCCAATGAAGTGCCAGAGTTTATCTCAATTTTTGGATGTCCGCGGGCATTTTTCATTTGAAAAACATGATCGGCAGGATACAGGGCCAATCCCTGCCCAGGTGGAACATTTGTGCTGCTCCTGCGGAACATTTGCAGCCTCGCCGACAGTTTTTGCAGCCTCGCCGATGGTTCTTGCAGCATCGCCAAAGGTTTCAGTCCACCCAAACACATGAATAGTTGACACATACAAAGATGTATCAATTATTCTGCACACTGTGGTACCAATTTCATATTTGTAACTTGCTTGGGTACTGAGAAAATCTACATGTATGGGATATACTTATTTATGGAATTTTCTGTGATTTGAAATAAACTTCTAAGATGGTTTCAATATTCTCAAATTGATAGTAAGACATTGGTTGATGTTTTTGTGTCTCTGTCACACTATGGAACCAATTTGTGATTGTCTCATGTTTAAAATTCAAAATTAGACTTCAATTAATCTTCGTTATAAGAAAGGTTCTTTGCCTTGGCGTCAATTTTTTAAGTAAAATGTTATACATTTGCCAATTACAGATGAACCAAGTAAGGTACAGATATGAAATTGATACCACAGTGTGCAGAATGATTTATACATCATTGTATCAACTATCCATGTGTTTGGGTGGTCTGAAACTGATAATTATGAGCTATTAGCTAAAATAGCCATTTTCGCATGAAAATTCAATGTTAAACCCCCATCTATCTTTGGGGCTCTTGAGCAACATCTAAAGCACCTTCAAATGAGCTGAAATTTTACATGGGCGTCAGAGAGGGGCTATAGGACACATTTAGAGGTTAGCCCCAATGAATTTCAGACTTTCACTTTTTTTGGACACCCTAGTACACATGCTACCACTGATGTGGGCCTCCATTTACAATGTTGAGCGATTACATTTGGCAGTTCTTGAACATCAATGATGTAACTACAGGTCATAATATTATCTTTTCAATTTAAATGAGTGGGCTGTTCGTCATTTAATAGAAGAACAGCACATGACCTCACTGTTGAGTAGTATGTCTTATTATTCACTGACTTCCAATGATATCATGGCAAGTACAGGATATTGCCTCACCAAATTTATATACATCATCGACTATAACATCGCAAGTATAGGGACATTTCCTCACAAGGACTTTGGTGTATTTTGTTAACCACTTCATTTTCCCTTTCTGTAAAAGATCAGTTTATCACCAGTCACTGTGGCTGCTTTGCCAGACCTTTTATAATTTACGCCTGGAACGTGCTCAATTACGATAAGTTTCTCATGTCGGTAAGTTTATATTGATTGTACATCCAGAACTCACAGACTAACTAGGTCTGACAAAGGCCATACAATAGGGTGAAGGCAGACATCCACTAGATTCGCAATCGCAATGGTTAGAGCTTGAAGGACTATGCCGCCAGCAGCTTTATTTAGTGTTCTTCGTCAATAGTAAACGATAACTTGGATGAAAGTTTTGTTTCTTTAATCTATATATTTTTGTTGCCATAAAAAAAGGGTCTTGTTTCTCCCCTTTAGAAACATTACCTTCATGTACACATAGTTGATTTAGTAAAATTTGCTAAGTAATATTCATGATCATATATGTTACCACCCACCACAAAGACAAGACAGAACAAAATGGTGTGTCCTTTTCACACACAAGACACAAAAAGTCATGGATATAAATTTCACTTCCCACACAGACACTCTCTGTGAGAAAATTGCATCATTTCATTACAACATTCTTCTTATGGGAGACCAAACTTAGACCAATAGGATTCTGAGAAGTGCAAGCCATAACAAGAAACTATGGACTTGTTCTCCCTTAGTAATCTCATAGAGGATCCAACGTATATCCATGGAAATGGAAGATCCTTACTTGACCTTGCTTTGACAACAAACAACAATCATTGTTGTGATGGTTATAATGCCATGGAGATTTCTTGCAATGATGGCCACTGGATCATCCTGACCATGATGTAGGCCTGCAGGCAGACCAACCCCCACGAACAAAAGCAAGTTAAATACTTCTATTAAGATTTTAAGACTGATATTAGAGGAGTACCTACCTCTCTAATGTGGGCCCAAAACTGCTTGGTCAACCGAACTTACCTAAAAACATCAAAGGTATGCTCTACAACTCCGTAAAAACATTACCGAACAGTTCGTGGGAGAGGGGAGGGGGTTCTTACAGTAACAAATTGACTATTCATTCGAAGAAAATCCTTTAATTTAACCCACAATTGTGATTTTTCCATATAAATATTACCACCGTGAAAGCTCAAATGACATGTTCATTACATTCTTCACAAATGAAATATTTAATTTTTGTTGGAAAAAATAAAACAGATCTCATCAGCACTCCATGAGACAAATATGTAATCAAGCAACAATTATTTTGCTGCAAATTGGTACTTGATATTTACCTTGGCAGCCAGTAATCCCGTCCCTCTTCTCTTGGGGTGTAAGTTTTCACCGTATGTCTGGGCACGAACTACGAAACGTAGACCAATATGACAGATATTTTCTCTAAATCTTTGCTCCCATTTGAGTCAAACGTGTTGCCTTTTCCATGGACGAATACATTAACTGGACCAGATTAATCCCTTCAGTCGAATTGTTTAACTTGTTCAATTATCAATGGCTTATTGTTATCTCTCTTGTTTCCATTCGTTTTGTTTTGTACCAAGCCTTGGAATATCTATACTCCCTTAAATATGGGATATAACCAGCATTAACAGCACTTATATCCCATTTTGGTGCTACTCTGAGATTTAAGGAGTTCTTTAGCCTTGGAAGTAAACTTTAAAAAAATGCCCGGGTCATGGGTTGATCATTCCGTTTGACCCAGGTCTTTCTGTGGTTTGTCATAATTTTAATACATTAATTTTGCTCTAGAAATTGAGTGGTGCACTTACTTTTGCAAGATAATTATATGACCCATTTAAAGCCAAAATATCCCTGATACAAATTTAATAGCCATGCAGGAAAACTCAATGGCTATGATATAAGAATTGCCTGAAGGATGCACGCAATATCAGTGATGTTATAGCCATCATCATAAAGCTTGCCGGACATGGACTTCAATAGTACATCATCAAGGGGTGCCCACACCCAATGCCAATATGAATACTGCAGAGGATATACTTACTTTTGCAAGATTATAACCCCCCTCTAGCAGTAGCCCTGAAGAACATGTTTTGGGAGAAATGCATTTTGCATTATGAATGTGTTTTATACTAATTTGTTTATACATCCTAAAAATTCACATTTTCCCTACTGACTGCACCTTATTGCATCTTAAATAGTCACTCTTAAATTACACTCATTCAATCTTCCTCTGAAACTAAAGAAGTGATTTTTATCTTTATACATCGAGAAAATGGCCACCCCTGATTGGTCCAGAGAGAGTGATGTCATGACAAACACTTAATTAAGATGTCATAGGTACCTTTGGTGCTGTCACAATGATGACATCATACATCAAAGTGAGGCTGATGGCTGTCTCTCACATTTTTTTTTACATTTTGCTCATTTAACATCCATTTTTACCATGTTAATCTTTGTGGAAAAGCTTCTAAAGTAGTGCCGTCGGCAGTAAAATATGTAGGATACCCAAATACAAAATTTCATCAAATTGGGATACAAATTATTTTTAAAATCTGGACAAATTCTCCCAATACCATGTCAAAATTTCATGATTTTGAATGGGAAGGCCCTGACTCATGTTATGCATGCATTCTCCTACCACAGAGCTTGACTTCACTCTTGGTTAGGAAGCCCTGAGTCATGAGGATGTATGCATGGGTCCAAGAGCTAATCGTACAGCTGGTTGGCAGAGTGGTTATGGTGCCAGCCTGCTCCGCTGAAGGTCTTTGCCTGCATGGTTAGAAACCCACTTGGGGGACACAAAATTTTCCGTGTATCTCCATGAGCAAAATCCCAGCTGGATGTCCTTCGGATGAGACATTAAATTGACGGCCCCTTGTATCAGTATCTATGCTGGGCAAGTAAAAGATCCCTCACATGGGCTAAATGTGTAACATGTTGAGGACTCCTGCTCTTTCATCTCATCAATCAACCCTCTTGAGCTCCCAGAACTGGGCTTAGAGGGCTGCAATTACCATACATGCATCTGTCAATCAATCTATTTAGCATGAAGCTCCAGGCCCTGTAACAAATTGAAAGGTCGTACTAGCAGGGCTTTGGAATTTGAGGTTTTAGGGTGGAGTCGGAGTCCAACTTTGATTTTCAATTGGAGTCTGAGTCGGAAGTCAAAAATTTGATAGATGACCCCCGACTCCTAAAAATAATAAATAAAAATTACAAAAAATAAATCCCAAATATTACAAAAAACTTCCTAAACAAGTGTTCGTCTACAGGATCCTATGAAAACTTTTAGAAAGTTTTCTCCGCTGTTAACCATGTAATGTAGGTGTGCAATAACGCCAATAAGCGGAATTAGTAGTCGGAGTCTAATTCAGGAGTCAAAGCAGTCGGGAGTTGGAGCGGTACACTTATTACCAGACTCCGAAGCCCTACATGCTAGTAGATATGATAGGAAACATCAGTGGTATGATAACAACATTGTAATGGGCTAATGATACAGGCAATGTTAGTGTTGTTAGATGTGAGACGTGTTTCTTTGGAATTCAATGGAAATTCATTGAAAGGTGTACTTACTCTCAAGCAGCTGTACATTCTTTTGCACTTTGCTACGGTACTACAGCTTGGGATCTTTTTAACCTTCAGCTAACAAAGTTCGAAGAAGTTACAGTAGGGGAGAGCGGGGCACCAAGAGACACTTTTCTCATTTTAAGCTCCTGAGCCTTAAATGTTTCAATGGTAAATAGCTGTTTGCTTTATATAATCATAGCGAGACCTCCTGGTTACAGTATTCAGTGTTGTTACATTATATTGTTTCTTTTTAAATAGTCAAAACATCATCTTTAAACAATTTTGTAAAGTGGCTCATCGTGGCCCGACCCTGGGTATTTTCTTCAATTCTTGGTCCTACATTGAAAAGAAAGATTATGATTGCTTCCCTAGCTAATTCTACACTTATAAAGGAATATAGGAATATACGGTCTTCCTATCGAGCAGTTTTATCCTGCCATTTGTTTCGTAGGGTCCGTGGCTCATGGTGCCCGGTGGCTCATGGTGCCCGGTGACTCATGGTGCCCCGCTCTCCCCTACTTACTCTTAAGCAACTGTACATTATTTTGCACTTTTCTGCGTAATTACAACTTGCGATCCTTTTCAACTTCAGCGAACAAAGTTCGAAGAAGGTATTGTAATCACTTTGGTCAAATGTTTTCATTTTCCATTCTGTTCTTCAGTGATGGAGATGAATAGACAGATGATTTGAACTGCCATCCAGTCTGTGAGACTGATGAGAAAAGCTGACGCCCAATTGCCATGTTCTCCTCCTGTCCTAATTAGCCTACCAAGTTCATGGGGGGGGGGGTTGGTCTAGTGGTAGCGTGCTGGACTGCCAATCGCTGGGTCCAGGGTTTGAATTCAGCTCTTGCCGGGTCACCTTGGCCTATGTTGGAAGGCTGTTTCAATCATCCTTTGCCTAATTGCCGTGTCCTCCTCCTGTCCTAATTAGCCCACCAAGTGCATAAATACAGGACGTAAAGCCCCAAACATCCATCCATCCTACTACGTGCATAAATACCAGATGTAAAGCACCAATCATCCATCCATCTTACTCGCAAAAACACACGGAGTCAATATGAATGGAAAAGAGTAAGGGTTTATTTTGAAGTAATTCTCTTATTTCAAATGAACCTGACAAACAGTGAAACTACATTATCACTCTAATATTTTGTTTTCAAAAAATACATTCCAGCAAAAATGGATTTTGTCCTTTCACAGAAAAGAGATTTTTGTCATATGAAAATCAAACATCTAGCAACGATTCACAAATATATGACAGCACGCGAGATTGAATAGTCGAGGCACGAATGACACACAACCGTCAATACTTTGTCAAAATACCCCTCATTTGCATAACAAACAGACAATGGCATACCAGTATATATCAATATACTCAGGAATGTTCATGAAAATAATCAATTTCTCTGGCTAGTCTAATATTTCTGCAAAATATTTCCTTTCATCAGTACAATGTAACATATAACAGTAACAACAGTATTCAATTCACAGCATTTCAACATGAAGTGTAAGATTGCAGTTGTTTAGAATTGTTAGGTAAACTACATTATGAAAAATGGACATCTTAAAATCTTTATGATAGTCAAAAGAACACACTCTGGGTGATACAGGAAAACTTAAATGTTAAGTGACCAGAGAATTCCAGCAAATTACCAAGAATGTGTCCAAGAACCACCAAAAGAAACAAAAGGCCTGAAAAAAATTAATGCCATTTTCTGCACTCCACCTTTTCCTGTTATATGATTACCTTATTTAACTTAACATGAAGACTCTTTTACAGTAAATAAAATCAATTTGTTTTGCATAATTTGAATCTTCAGCTTAATTGCGATAGGCTTGTAACAAGCAGATTCTGCCCACCTCTGATAAACTCCTCCCAAAAATGATGAATCATCACTGATAACTCATAATTGTAATTTAATATTTCCACAATGAATCACTGTGCCTCTAAAATCATTAACAAACGCAGGAAAACTACTTGTCAGGTTTGTGTACCATGAGTCCATGACACCAATGAAAGTTTACATATCAATTCCACAAACTGCAATATGGCAACTCGCAAGCATGAAAATGACCAGTTGAGGCCGTTAAGAGAAATAGTTCACATAAAAGATTCAATTATCATTCATACAATATAGGAGGTTAGTTCGTGAAACAACTTGCAATAAAGTATGCATAACACTCCTCACAATCGATAGGTAGAATAGGTAGCTGTACTTTACTCTGGAGCATGACATCATGAGGTCTCATGCAAGTGATTGGTCAGTTGCCGTGGCTGTGACCTGAATCTGAGAGCATGACATCAGGCTTACCTGAATCTGAGAGCATGACATCAGGCTTGCCTGGAAATACCACCAGGACCAGTCTGACATCAATCTCCAGAATCAAACAAATGTCAACTTGCAATTCTACATATCAATTGACAAATGTCAACTTGCAATTCTACATATCAATTGACAAATGTCAACTTGCAATTCTACATATCAATTGACAAATGTCAACTTGCAATTCTACATATCAATTGAAATGAGTGTAAAGTTGTTGCGAAAAAATAATGCCTGAAATGATGAACACTTGATGACATTAAACGAAAAGCTGCACCAGATTGAAATATGGACTAAAAGTATATAGCAAGTTGTGAGAAAGTAGTCTTTCTTGTGCTGTTTAATAGAAAATGACCAGAGTGAAGCAGAAATGAAGGCCCAAAGATAGGACCAACTGCATTAGTTGTCCTATTCCACAAAATATAATGTTGACAGACATGTTGAGCAAACATGATCATATGGAAGTATGTTTTGCCCATGTTCAGGTTTACAATACAAGTATGCAAAGTCCATAACTATATCTTTTTCTCAACAAGTTAAGCTTCATTTAGCGATATCTACAGAGCAAAAATGCCTCTTATTAATCGGCTTAATTATTGCAGGTAAATAGTCAAATCACATCAACAATAAGTTCCGATGAGTACGGATTTCATATAACACAACACTTATGTAATATTTAATTCTCTACGTGTATTAAAATGCCATTCTAAAGTTTGAACACATTAATACTCTTTCAGCACATCAGCCCATGAAAAGTCAATTCAACAACCAGGAGCAGCACTGTAGACTGACGTCTCCTTGTGGTAAATGTTGACAATGGCCCGAGGCCCTGCCCCAGCCAGCTGCCTTTGAGGCCCAATGTGCCCAATAGTACCCCATGGGATTATTTTCCATTGAGCTTACTGGTGTGCCCATTGGGCTTATTGGTGTGCTCCATTTGGGTCTATTGGTGTACCCATTGGGCATATGTGCCCATTGGGCCTGTGTCACTGCGCGGTTTCACTTCATGTCACTGTCACTCGTTTCATCATACAGGAGTCTCAATGCCCGTTACTCGGCTGCCCGTAGAACTGGGCGAGTCTATTTTGATCTTGATGTCTGTGGAGAAGGCTGGTTTAGACCCTCCTTGATTGGCCTTAGCTATGACCTGCTTGAGGTCAATCTCAGACTGGCTGACCTGTTTGTTTTTGAGGGCATCGGCACTACGGCTCGACAAGATCCTTCCTTCGGTCAACGAAGGTCTCTGCTGCCCTCCGGGAGGACACTGGCCGGTGCTGATGCGGTCTAAACACGAGAGTGAGCTGGAGATGTATGATTGCGGATTGCTACCTTTACACCTCGCCAGCTTACTGTCTACATGGTTACTGTCATTGTTGTAGTGGCACACGACTAGAGGCTTATTTGGATAGTCCATCAGAGGCTTCGCTTGGTTTTTAGCCTCGTCCAAATCATCCTGCCCCCTCGCCTCCTCCCAAAAGCACTTAATGTTTCTCCGTTTCATCTCCAACCGAAGGAAGATTGCCCCACAGATGGCGATTATTAAGGAGGGCCAGAACATTCCATGAATGACGTCATTTCGGCTATATTTCTTCTCCAGGATGACGTCAAGACGTGTGCGACTGTCGTAATAACAATTGAACTCCTTCTCTCCAATGGCCCTGTAGGTGGCAGCCTGAAGCGAAAAATAAAATCAACTATTAAAATAAGTTAACTTAGTTTTACAGTTACGATATTATGAAAAACAAGGAATCATAATTATTTACTGGCTGGGAGCTTTTAATGATTGAGCGCATAGATGGTGCGAGGACATATCACCAGCATAAGTAATTTAAGAGAATGTCCAGCTGATAAAAATATCTTTAATTTACAAAGCATGAAGGTCACATCCAAATACGTGTTTGTCACATCCCCTCTCCCGTGGTGAATAACCTATACTTATTATCACGCTACACAAATATTACAGAAAAATAACAAACCTGTTTTTCCACATTCTTCCTGTTGTCTTCAGGCAACTTCAAACAAATGGCATAGGAACACTGAAACAGACAAAGCAATTCATTAGGCCATCAGCTAAGTGGTGCATTCAAGAAAACCAAGTAATGAATGCTCTTTCCAATATCAATGTGGCCCTTGGCCAAACGGACAGTCTCATTAATGGCATTAGCCGAAGGCTTTCATAAGTTATCGAGTGATTGTCTTTCATACATTGTATTTTTTCAACATAATATCATATACAGGAAAAATTGCTGTCCAATGTACTTGTGACTTTTTTCTGGGCTATTTGCATTTGAAACAAAGGAACAATAGACTATAATTTCCACACAGGAGCATGACATCATGAGGTCTTATGCCAGTGATTGGTCAGTTGCCGCAGCTGTGACCTGGAGCTGAGAGCATGACATCATGCTTGCCAATCTGGCCAGTTACCAGCCCATGAAATGAAATGAGTGCACAGTGCACACTGTTGAAAGTAGATTTTAGAGACACCATATCAAATATCTAAGGTGATCTTAAAAGCCATCAAGGCGACAAAAAACTATAAATTCTACTTCAAAATCTTTTGTCAATGAATTGTCAGAGTAAACACAACCTTAAATGATATATTTTCTCAAGTTCAAAATCTTTTGCCATTTACTAGGATTGTATAGACAGCCTGAGAGTGCATATTGAATTATCTCAAGTTTTACCGCCCCATTAATTCGTGGGTATGAATCACAATATTGCTGGATTTTAAAGCCAACTCATTTTGAATTCAGACAAGCCTAGTCTATTTCCACACCAACCATGTTGCAGTTGATAAATCTAAGCATTCAACATTCGACGATTGTATAAGAGCTGAATTGGGCAGTCAGAAATCAATGACGAATTGGCACTTTTAAAATTTGTACCAAGAACTGTACTTCAAGCAATTTAAAACTTCACAATTGAGAAGAGGATTTTTCTTCACCACATCATTACATCTGCCTCGAGCAGGAAAGTTCACTCTAAAATATTTGTTGACCAGGCCAGAAAAATACAATCGAAAAGTCTTCTTGTTATATAAATTTGACCAATAACCTTCAGCTTAGTAGCAGCAAAGCTCTTTTTTAAAAAATCCATGTTGGTTTTTTGCATTGAAATTTGGTTTTTCAAAAAACCATTTTGAATCTAAAAAACCAATTTTGTCCCGACATTTTTTAGAGTGTTGACCAGGCCAGAAAAATACAATCGAAAAGTCTTGTTGCTATATAAATTTGACAAATAACCTTCAGCTTAGTAGCAGCAAAGCTCTTATACATGTAAGACAAAACATATCCTCATCACTGATCAATCAATCTTCTAATAATCATAAATAACTATTAGTAACTTGATCTGGACCAAAACATAACTCGGGACCTTGAGAGCTTTCAAGAATCTTGAAGATGACAGAAAAAGTTGAAGTAGATTGTTCAGCTGTCTGGCATAACACAAGGCTGTTTACTGAGTCCTCATGTCTGTATATATTCATGGAGAAGGAATTGTTTGGGAAAGCAGCCAGGATGGATTTGGCCTTGTCTTCCATATTAGAAGGAGAACAGGACAAGGAGAGATACAGATCTTGATGGACAATCCACCCTCCTATTCCAAGATGGATTTGCAAGGAGAACTGCATAGAGTTTTCTGTGGAAACTATGGCTGTGCCTGTGCATCCATAAATGGTGAATATGCTTACTTATTGTGCAGACACCAAAGCAACTAGAGCCAACAAGGATGAAATTAACTTTCTCTTTCACAGTAAATCTAATATTTGTTTTTCTACACACAAGAGGAGGAGTATGCCTGTGCGTCAATATTCCAGTTTCAATCCAACACAAAACTGAAAATAGGAAATGAAAGGTAAACAATTCCACGATCAATAATTTTGATAAGGCAGGAGAAGATGCTATATCCACATCAATAATTCCACAACCAAGCAAAGGAACCAATATGAGATCCCTAAGCAAATGTAACGCCTGCCATCATGTTTGTTGTATGATTGTAAATTCCATACAAGTACATATATACACACATGGTATAATGCACTCAATCATTTAAGCTGAACCAATATTTCAAATTTTACAGCGTACTTGTTCTTCATTGAAAAAGTTTTTTTCTCAAACTACTCAGTCTCTAGATATGTATGAGTCACAGCAAACAGTAAACTTTTTTTTTTCTTCTTCTGCAAATTATCCAATACACACAATCTGCAGCAGACCCTTCACAACAAGTTGATACAATAAATACAATAACCATCTATTTGGAAGCTGCGGAGTAGCCTAGTTGATGGACATCAGACTGCAAGCCTGCTGGGCAATACTGGGCAATGCTGTAAAGCTGGCAATGTGGTTCTCTATTGATATACCATAGAGAGTGCATTAGCAACTGAGTTGTGGACAAGGTCTCTCACATGTGTATTGGATTTTCTGTGTGTCCCCCTCAGGGTGTTTATCATGGCATCCATGGACATGTGTCTACCACCTTGCCAGTGGGTGGTCCCAGTTGTAGCAGGGACGGAGTAGGCGGCTGTGAGAACGTCTTAAGACCTTTCTCAGAGACCATGTTGTCAATACCCAGATGTTTATGTGGTACATTTATTCAGCAATCACTATCACTATTTTGCAAAATAACTCGTATAACGTATCTGCAAAAGATTTGAAGGTTTGCTTTGGAGCAATAAACTCACAACCACTCAGTTTTGGCAAAATTCAAACATTTGTGCTTGTCCATGACAATTATTATCTACTCCCTTGCTGTACAGCTTACACAATTATATAGTGTACTAAAGACTGTTAAAGTCAATTTAATTCTGATTTCATTGCATAAGACAGATGGATGGATTTGGGTTTTTGTGTCCTTCGCTTATACACCATTTAATAGGGGTAATTTTGACAGTAGTACGTAGCAATGACACAAACGAATAATTTTAAAACAACTGTGTGACATAGGTCAAGAGCTCGTAGTGAACCTGAGACCCAGTGATTGGAAATGCAATATGCTACGAACTGAGCTGATGTGTTCCTGGAAACCTTCAGAGGGCGATTTGCACAGCGACAGAATAGAACTTCACTTTTATGCAGACAGATAGATGTAAATTTAACGGACACAAAACATTCCTGAGAACCATAAGACCAACCAGCAGAATCAACAATTCCTCTAGCTCCAAACTCACCACATCACCTAAAACCATCAGCGATCCTGTAGACACTAGCTTGCCCATATTAGCAAGGGCAGTATAGGCCACCCCTGGTACCTCAAGGGTAAGTTTGTCACCAAGGGACTTCAGTGTACAGCCAGCCAACAAAAGAACCAGCAATCCTATCAGTGAGATAATACCGCGGTTGTAGACTCATAGCTTTACACCACGCAATCCAACTTGAGTTATGCTGTTGGACTTCACAAAGTTGCAGCAGCATTCCAACTTGAGCTAAGTCATATATACTGTATGAATATATCGCATACAATAGAATTCTCCATCCACAACAATGTATGATAGGAATATACACAAGACGTTTATTGCAGATAAATTTCACAAGTGACATACTATACATGCACTATAAAGGCAACAACCATATATGAGGTGTGATCATGATTCAATGTTGCAATTAAAGATTCCATCTTGCAGCCCAACTATGGCCTGGTAAGCAACTGCGCATGAAACATGTGTTCAATCCCTGCATGGGCCATTTCAAGAGGTTGCACTATACTGTAATGACTAGTATGGTGCCATATGGAGTATGAGCACTTTTGACTCAAATGTATCAAGACACAGCACCTCAACTGTATCACTAAAATGGTCACAATAACAAATGTTGGTTCCATTAAATTTATGGAAATATATATAAATTCTTGAATCAGAGCTTGCCTGCCTCACGCATACAAGAAATGGGTTAAATCTCTGCACCAACTCAACAAAGAAAATTAATATGGCTTGCCATATGTAGTTAGCACCAATAAACTACTTTCATCGAGGTATAAACATATTCTAAAATATTTGTGAGCAAAGTAAAAAATGCCAAAACAATCAGTACCAATTCGCTGAAAAAAAGAAGAAGAAGAAGAAGTCAACATCACAGTCAACATCACAGCCAATTCCATTATTTTATGCTCCCCCAATAAAGTTCTATGCAGCCTTGACAACTAGACAGCTTCAATAAAGGCAATAACACCGAGTCAATGGTTAAATAGAGCTCACTAGCCTGACTAAATATTTGTGTAGTAGCATCTAAGCTAGTAGAGTCCTTTCTGCAATTGGCAATGCATGACAAGTCATTGACAACTATCAGGACTGTTTGTAATAGGCAAATAAATGAGCCTCAAGTCGTTAAGACTTTCTGATAAACCTTGTAATATGGCTGACTTTGGCTCCTTTTCCCAAGGGTATGGATTTGTAATAGAATTTATATTCAATATACAGATAACAACCGCACAGCGCACAAGCCATGAATAAATGCATTGAATTGATATCATTTAAAATAATACATTAAGTTATTAATAAACGAAGCTATGCATATTCAGATATGACATTTTGTAATTAAAAAGAATCATTAAATAACATAAGTCTCTTATCTTAAAACCATGATGACCAAAAATCACCAGCAGGGATTGAACCTGCACCCTCATACATAGTTACCTGTTAGGCCAGAGGTGAGCTGCAATAGCATGAACCTCTACTGAAAACCTTGTCATACCCAAATGTATTACGGCTGCTGCATTTTAGGTGAATACATGTGAAATTTAGCTAAAATAAATATTTTGGGTATATTTTACTTCGTTATTATTCTACATTGTTGTGGGAGGAGAATTCTGTTGCGTGCGATTTATGCATGCACAATAATATGACTAAGCTCAAGTTGGAATGCTGCTGAAAGTCCAACAGCATAACTCAAGATGGATTGCATGGCTCAAAGCAATGAGTCTACAACCACAGTATTATCACACTGATAGCATTGCTGGCCGGCTCTTTTGTTGGCCGGCTGTTCTTTTGTTGGCTGGCTGTACACTGAAGTCCCTAGGAGGTTCCAACGGAGGCCTATAATCAGTTTGTCAAGTTTACCATTTTTTCAACTGGTACCACCATCTCACTCAATCAATTGAGCTGGAACAGTGCCTCCAATTTTACAGTGTACAAATTTACCTAACACACAACTTTGATTATAAAATGAAAACAAAAAAAATGTTATGAAAATAAATTTCTGAATAAGCCAAATAAAATCTGTGCAACATCTTCTTGCTCATGCAATATACAGTGTAAGTATGTAGCAAGTTGTTTCATGAATCTCTTAACCCAATAATGATGGTGAACCATTCCGATATAACCATGTAAATAGTGAATGGGTCATTCCATGTCAAATCAACCAATGGTCCCCACCTGACCCCCTTCGATTTTAATGAAATTTCACACGAATGGTGTCCACTATCTGGAAGGAACATCTGCAAAATTTCAGCTACCTATCCCTAAAATTCTGGCTTCCAGGCGACTTTGAAGTTGAAAAAGCAAATTTCGAAAGCCATTTTCGAGGCTTCTTTAAAATAGGATTCAGATGTAACGCTTAAAGAAATAAGGCTAAAATTCACCTGATATACCAATAATAACACCATTTACCCATATCGATAGTTTTAAAGGTCCTAAATAATATAGTTTTTACACAGGAAATTAATAAATATAAGTCCAAATTGCATCAAATTGCCTATTTCAATTGATTGCTACAGATTTGTCAGCTAATCCAGAGCAACAAAATCTTACGTTAATGGTCTTTGTCATATTTCCAACCATTATGTAGAATACAATGAACTTGCTAAGTAAAAAAGTGCTAATAATAACGGGTAAGGTTGAAAATTATTGAAAACGACCCTTTTTCTCAGTAAAAAATCACAATGTGGGATAGGTCACCCAAATTTTTAACTTATTCCTCCTAACAGTTCTTGAGGTCATCTTTAAATTCATACCAAACTTGTTTTGTGTATATTGATCCTTCAATAAAATTAATTGAAGAAAAGTAGAGACATTGAGGCATTGGAACTTGTCTAAAGATGTGGTCTCTCAAACATAAAGGAGCACACATTGCTTACCAGCTGTTTTGAAATATATAAAGATGACATAAAGAAGACCTGGGTGACAATAAAGGGATTGTTAAACAAAAATTCTGAAAAAGAGGAATTCCTGAGATATTTTTTAATAAATGATATTCCAGTTTTAGATCAAAATAAGATAGCAGAAGAATTTAATAAATACTTTGTAAATATAGGCCCTTCCTTGGCAGAAAACATTGAACAGCCTCTAGGCAAATCATATAAAGATTATATGAAAAATTCTTCTAGCAATGACACCAATCTTCAATTTCATCATGTTAAAAAAGAAGATATTCAGAAAATTATTAAAGGACTTACACCAAAAACAAGTTGTGGTATAGATGGATTATCAAACAAGCTGATTAAATTAATAGGAGATGAAATAGCTGATGCCCTGACTCTGATAGTCAACCAAATGATAAATAATGGCTGCTTAACTGATAAATTGAAAATTGCTAAAATTACCCCTATCTACAAAAAGAATGAAAACTACCTTTTTGAAAATTATTGGCCAATATCAATATTGCCAAGTATATCTAAAATTGTTTCAGCAATGCAGCTTCTGCACAGAATCGTGACACTGAGGTAGGCGACATCAGGAATCTGAATCCTGGACAGTTTGTTATTGCCGTTTATGACAAGAACTGGTATTTGGGCAATGTGGTAGAAGTTTCTGAGGAAAATGCTGATGTTTTTCTTGACTTTTTGAGACCCAAGGGTCCAGCACCATCTTTCTCTTTGCCCAGACGAAAGGACCAATGCTGGGTACCACATCCTTTTGAATGTGACAAACTTTGCAAGCACTGTTGGAAGGAACTATGTGCTCGATCAAAATATGTTCACTATCATTACAAACACGTTCAAACAGTTCCTTAATAGTCATACATAAAACATATTATTGGTACATTTATCTACAGTCGCCTTTTTTACATGGAATATTACAAATTTTTCCAATATTAATGCAGAGTCCAGAACTGGGCTTAGAGGGCTGCACTTAAAGTATCTACCTTCTATCTATCTATTTGATTTTTTAAAGCATTTGGCAACTAGTTTTTTTACAAATCACACTTCAGAGAAGTTCTTCTGTGACAATTTATGGCAAACTCTTGTGATATTGTGACTAGCAAAATAGACCTTTTTTCCCTATTTTTCTAACATTGAAGGATCAATATACACAAAACAAATTTGGTATGGAATTAAGGGAAATCTTATGATCTTTCAAGTGGTTGCATTAAAAAATTTGGGTCACCTATCCCACATGGCCAAATAAGGCCTTGGAAATGTGTCAATTTAATTTTTTTCAAAATTAACCTGGCTACTGCTTGAAGGAAAAAGCAGATATAAATCTAATATTTGGCACAGAGGCCCACTATACCACAAAATTGCTTTCCCTAAAGTTATATAATTTTCCGAAGTTTTAAAGTTGTCACACAAGGGCATGAAAAATGGGCTTTTGAACAATTTTTTATCTATCTTTGACATTTTATGTGGGGCACATCGACACATGTAGAAATATTACAGTTGTCAATTACTATAACTCTACTCTATATTAAGTGATAACCAGAGTTTAAGACTCATACTTCATGCCAGTTCGGAGATATGATAACTTTAAAACGGCTGGCAATGCAGTTTCTTAACCCACCTCTTCAACTTCAGGGCCTCATAGAATTCACAATTTTTATCGTATTCACCTAAAATTTTACTGATGTTCCTTTCAAATAACACCACTCATGTGTGTGAAATTTGAAAAAAATCGGAAGGGGTCAGGTGGGGCACTTTCTGGAATTTGGTTGATTTGACATGGAATGACCCGAATATCTGAATGGGGAAAATTAATAATATTGGCATCATTTGTGCTCAAGCTGTACAATTAAAATGCCAAAACTAATAAGAGCTGATTAATCTTAATCAAATGATTCAGATCCCAAAGAATAAGTTATAACCACGGAGCAAGGTTTGATTAGGAAAGCTCAATAATTGATTCTTTCATCTCTTTTCACATTTTTCCTGTGATTAATGGCCAGGGGAATTTCTCAATTAAATTTCACGACAGTTTTTTGGCCTCAACTGAAATCAAATTGAATCCCTCAGAATGCCATTGTGATAGACGTTCTTCTTTGTGGCAAACACAAACGCTCTTCGCAACCTCACAAAGGCGAACCTCTCCGCCAGCGACTACAGCTGCTGTGTTGGGAGCTTATAAATAACCTTATAAATATGACTATAAATAAGTCGAGAACCAAAAACTCAACTGCAACGATGACACAGCTATTCAGCCTACTTCTATGCAAAGTGTGTCGGTAATTTTCTGAAGTTGATTTTTTCAAACGGTCAGCTGCTGTATCATTATCGATGTTCAGTCACCTAATATATTTAGTCAAATAATAGATCAAGCTATGATTTCACACCGTAACCACTACCACAACAGGGAGCAAACAGTTAACAGCAAAATTAACTGAATATAGTATATCAGCAACCATTACTTCACTTAATTCAATAAGCCTTGTAAAATAATATAGTGCATAGGCCAAGAATTGATCCGGATAACATCAGTAACTCGGCTCTCAATAGCGACACAAGGTCATGTGCGTTGTGCCTTAACCTCCAAAAGCATCATGTGCAGAAGCAAAACCTCTTGAAAATGCCAGAGCAGGGATTGAACCCACATCACTGCACAAAAAAGCAAACGGAGAACAATATGATCACCAAGCTGCGTATATTGCAGCTCCTGAGGTGATGTCAGCTGTGTTCTGGACGAAAAAGGTACTACAGGTAAAAACCAAAAATTATAGGCTACTCCCAAGCATCAACAGAAACAGTTGAGGTATATAATCTGGTGGACTGCATGCATGGTGGGCCATTGCTGGGGCTAAACCTTTAAGTCTTATAAATACAAGCTGGTCATTAAATCTGCTTCAGAACTATGCACAGTAAAGCTTTTGGAGGCACATCCTCAGAGCTGTAGGCACCTCTTTAAATCTACTTATGGATCAACATGAACTTAAGATTTTCTAGAATCTGTTTCATTGGTGCGCTTGATGATTGATAAGAAAATGATTTACTGATCCATTTACAAACGACGAATAACTGGAATGTTCTACGTGAGGTCATATCCCTGTTCTTACTATGTTATTCTGGATGACTCGCAAGCAGTTAGTGAGGTCATATCCTACACTTGCAATGCTCTCAGGACAAGTCACCGAATGCGTCATAGCACTCATCACTGAGGTCAAAGTTACCAAATGACAAATTGACAGTTCATTTCAAGGTGAAGGACAGGGCTTGCTGGGGCGTCATTCATGTTCACACGAACAGCTCAATGTGAGTACTCATAATTCTTCGACAGTAATGTCAAATTCAGTGAAGCCCGGAACCTTGTTCGAAAAAAAAGACAGTTTACTTACACCTACCAAAACAACCTTACCTTTCATTTACAGGCTTTCCTGCACTGCATTTGTACTGGCTTTACTCAGAAAGGTCACAGCACCTGATTAAACCCAAACAAGGCCTAAATTTAAACCTTCTCATTTCCTCCATGGCAACATGCTAAACCTTTCAGCAATCATCCTGGGAAGGCGTCAAACGTATTGATTTATTAATCAGCCTTGTCGCTGCTCGTTTGACCTTAGACGCTTGTCGAAAACTCTGTTTGCATTGAGTTCTAAATGAGTGTAAAATCCTAAGGGAGAGACCATTTAATATGGCTTACAGTTTTTTTGGCCCAATATTGGTAAAATAAATAAATTCTTTCTGGGCAGTCTTGAAATTAATAATTTCTGCCAGGGGTATTGTTTAATAAGGCGTTGCTTGATTTAGGCAATTAGGCATGAATATTTTGGGACTTTGCGCACTTGAAATAAATAAATATAGCCGCCAAGGAAAACTCCAAAAACCTATCTGGAAATTAAATGGTTGCCCCCTTACCAGTCAGCTAGAAATTCATATATATAGACTAAATGCTAAATCATTAACAAACATTTAAGGTAGGGTATTTGTGTTGAAGGTTTGTCAATTGAATAATATCACACCCAGGAAAAAACAATCAGTACTTAACATCCAGCTGTTGAAGACATCAGCGATGACACTAAATCCTCTCTTTAACATTGACTTTAGTGGCCATTCGTTAGTGGGACAAACGTGCCTTCACTGGTGGGTGGCATAACTCATTCACTGACTTGTCTCAACAACTTCGATAGCATATTATATATAGGAAATGACCTCATTTACTAGATATAAGTCACCAAATATAACATGGCAAGTATAGTAATATGACACCACAAGGAGCATTTTGAGCAGGGGCGTCAGTTTCATTTTAAAGTGGTGGGGCAAATCTTGCTGAAACTTTCATGGGAGATGTCCTGGAGAAACATGAATTTTTTAAAAACAAAAACATCCATACTTGGCCAATAAAGTGGTGACGCCACTGATTTGGAGTATTTCTGTAACTATACTCGTAATTCCATAGCAGTACTATTTTGCTAGTATGTATGACGCCACAATGATGCAGTTAGATATTCCCATCAGTACAAATATTGGTGTGCACTGGTTGAATGACTAATGAATGATGTCAAAGTACTGCAGTGGAACTTACACACATACAGGAACATTGCTCTATCAACTGCTGAATAACCAGTCAGTCATTCAATAGTCTTCCACCAACAAGAGTGAAATCTATAAATTATATATTACGACAAAGTATACTGCAGAAGAAGTGACATAATATGTAAACAAGTAAATAATCAACCAATCAATCGACCAATTAATCAATCAATTAATCAATCAATCAATCAATTCATCAATCAATTCATCAATCAATTCATCAATCAATTCATCAATCAATTCATCAATCAATTCATCAATCAATTCATCAATCAATTCATCAGTCAGACAGTCGAACAGTGAATGAATCAGTGAATGAATCAGTCATTGGATCTTAACCAATCAACTGAACACCATTAGTCTGATCATTTTTTACCACATTATCTTCATTGTATTCAGGAAATCTATAATATTGGACTGGAATTCTCCAGTTGTTATAGAATATTTCTGAGTCACTCTAAAGCAACAGTAGTTATTGAGACCTTGAGCATGACATCAGTTTTTACCTAAACGAGATGACTCCACCCTGACAATCACTCATTCAGCCAATATAGCTTCAGCAGATTGATATCATCTATTGCCAATGTCAGTAATCAACTACTGCTCAACACACTCTAAAAAGGTTAGTGTAAAGCTGACAAAGCTAACACTAACTGTAGTTCATATAAAAATCTTTGTAAATAATGAATATTATGCAAAATGATCCTGTAAAACAAAAAAAAAGTCTGTATTAAATCAAGATATATTGTTATAATCTACAAATACAAATTACCATATTTATCACTTATATAACGTGATTATCTCTATTTATGACAAAACTTAACACATTTTATGTCAGCAAACAATACAAAAAAGGGAAAACAGCAAATAAGTTGTCTGCCATCAGAAAAAACAGAAAACTACGAATAATTTCAGCCTATAAGCAACCAAAAATATTGCTATTGCAAATCAAGTATACTCTACACACGACAGACCAAGGCTAAATTCTTAGAGTGGAAAACCAATATCACTGGAATTTTAAATAACAGAAGTTATCGTCTCTGACCCATTTTACTTCCTGAATTGCAGAGCTTCTCTTTAGCACAATAAATGTATTTGCAGACTGTTGGAGCAAGCTGAAACTTGAGAGGTTATTGGAAAACTTGCCATCAACAGGAAGTCAATATTGAGAACTCGAGATCAATGATGGCAAACACAATTTTTGAACTTGACGTAGTAGACAAAAGGAAGACTAGGGCTGCTGAGCTCAAGGGAGTTTTGCCAAGCTGGCTTCCAATCTGTCAAGTCACCGATTTGATTCAAGCTTGGGGCCAAAGTTGCGTGGCGGCTGCGAACTTCCTCAACCTTGAGGCATAACTTGCACAGCTTTTGTGGTCAGACCTGTATGGTTGTTAAAATCATCACCATCTTTTGTGGTCAGACCTGTATGGTTGTTACAATCATCACCATCTTTTGTGGTCAGACCTGTATGGTTGTTACAATCATCACCATCTTTTGTGGTCAGACCTGTATGGTTGTTACAATCATCACCATCTTTTCTGGTTAGACCGGTATGGTTGTTACAATCATCACCATCTTTTGTGGTCAGACCTGTATGGTTGTTACAATCATCACCATCTTTTCTGGTTAGACCGGTATGGTTGTTACAATCATCACCATCTTTTGTGGTCAGACCTGTATGGTTGTTACAATCATCACCATCTTTTCTTGTTAGACCTGTATGGTTGTTACAATCATCACCATCTCTAGAGGCCAAACACATATGGTTGCTACAATCATCACCAGCTTTTGTGGTCAGACCTGTATGGCTGTTACAATCATTACCATCTTTTCTGGTTAGACCTGTATGGCTGTTACAATCAACTGAAACAACCCTCTATTTGACCATGATACAAGGATGACTGAATTGCAAATACATTCGCTGATAACCCAGTATGATTCCACCTTCAGGCCCCAGTTCAAGTGATGCCTTAATCAGTTTTTAACAAGTTAGACGATATTTTGCTGAGTTCAGCACACTGCATTGACAGTGCATTGTCATGTGGAATAATGTCGTTGTTTCATTTTCCTCAGCTGTGTGCATCTGAATCAGCTTTAGTTTAATGCCTGCTTCGGTCCATTTTGAAGGCCAATAACTCATAAAAGGATGGTAGGGTAGCTCATGGAAAGTATCTTAAGTTTGCAATCACAATGCTCCAGGCTTAATTTCATAGCCCATGGCTGTCCTATCAACAATATTCATAGGAATTTTTTAAAAACCTACAATACTTAAGTATCACAAAGAAATTTCAATGTGTGCACAGTAGATAAGGCTTTTTTTGCCATGTGTTCAATCCCTGTCACTATGATAACATAACACGAAAGCCAGGGTGTCTCAAACTGTCTTGATCAATAATCCTGAGAAGAAACATTTTTCTAACCGTGCTGTGGTATCCTTCGCAGGAGGCCTAGATCTTTTGGATCTATATCCTTGCATTGATCAGCTTGACCTTACCACTCCATCACGAAAGCAAGACCATCCAACACACGAATCATATTTCCTTCTATATTTCCTCTCCAACAACCGCATGTAACAATCATGCTGAGAGGTTTGGCGTGTTAACATGAAGTGAATTTTTTTACAAGCCAAGCTTTTAATTAATCAAGAATGACTCTCAGCTGGGTTATCATATATTGTAGGAGGGCTAATTAAGATTTATGTCCTGTATTAATGCACAATGGTAGGCTATACCGGTCGAGGAGAATACAACAAGTAAGATTTGAAATTGCTGTCCAACATAAGTCCAGAAGCAAGAGTTGAATCTGGGACCAAGCAATCGGAAGCACAGCACTACCAACAAAGCACGGCATCAACCAAACAATGAGAATTGTTTCAATTACAAACTCAATTTTGTTAGCCAGTAGTTAATCAGTTATTTTTAGCTTTTTTTCAGCAATAGTACTGGTCAGGAATTGAATCACGGTCCAACAGTACTTTTCAAACTTGCACAATGCTATGAAACTCAGCCAAGCAAAAATGCTTTATAAAATCAGAATTTCAGAATAGACCTTATTTTCAACACTCCAACAACATATCCTGTCAGACTGAAGCCCTACAACTGAAGCCATCGATCCTCCTCCAAGAATTTAGGAATAATAATTATTCAAGTTTCAAGATTCCATTTAACTCGGGAGAACTCATCGCGAATCCAGAAGTGAACTTGTTTTCGTCATTGTTTATTTCCGCGACATGGCGCCATTTGAAAAAGGCAATCGAGGTAAAAGCTTATTATACGAATGGCGCAGCAACAACTGCATGGCAGTGTCATGCAACCTTCACAGTAATCTCCCCGGGAACTGGCAAAGTAATAAAATACGTGGCTAAAACACCTGTTTCTCATGCATAATCCAGAGGGACGGTCGAGTCCAGGGAAGTGGGCGGAAGTAAAGCGTGTAGCAGAACAGTCTTTGTTTCCAACCACTAGGTCTCCACAGAATAGAATAGAATACAGTTTATTTACGTTTCTCCTTTTATTTCGCATGGGAAAACATAAAAATACAGAAAAACATATAAACAACTCATTTCGATTCAGGCACTTTTAAAAAGATAAAAGTTCATACAAAATCTCTGGTTTTTGAGCATGTATTCCATATCATTTGAATTACGATTTGTGGAAATACTGTTCTTTCGTATTATCATGAATGTTGTATAGGTTTTTGGGAAAATCAAACTTGGTTGTTAAAAAAACATTTTGTATTCCAAGAAAGAGAGCTTTACTTCCTGTATTTGTGCACTGATCAATTTTAAGAGAAAAGGTTCCGCAGGTGCACTCTTGGCACATGAAACATTTGCCTGACATTGAGTTGTATTGGCCAGGCCGGATTCAAACCCGGATCCCCGAGGTTAGAAGCTCGGTGTACTTCCACTAAGGGGGTGACCATTTAATTTCCAGGGGGCTTGGAGTTTTCCTCACTGGGAAATTATTTATTTTATTATTTTTGATAGAAGCCGCGGCAGTTAATTCGGGAGAACTCATTGAGAATTTATTTATTTCAAGCGCGCAAAGTCCCTGAATATTCATTCCAAAATCAAGCAACCCATGACAGTAATTACAATGCATTTATTTCAAGACTGTACAAAATGTATTTATATCACCAAAACTGAGCAAGAAGTTATTTATTTAAAAAAAATCCTACCCCCCCACCCCACTCCATCAATTACGCTGAATCAAAATTTCAAATTTTACAGTGTATTATGAGCCTTTACTTAGGTACACGAGAGAACATCAGTCGGAATTTCAGTCCAATCCTCCCTCAACAATATCTAGATGGTTTGCATAAACTGTTTGACATTCATGAAATTTAATTTCATTTTATGCGGACCAACATTTAAAGTGAACAAATGTAACAAGCTGACACCTGAAAGGTGTATTTGGACTGATTTAATTTTACATACTAATTTGTTTGGAGAACATAACTAAAACATCTTAAAATACAATCTGCATTAACAAAGACAAGAGATTAAACAGCAGTTAATGAAATATGTGCAATAAACATAAATGGAAAATATAACAAGTGACTTTAAACTACATTGATCAATCTGGTGCTAAACGTAAAAAAACATTTCCATCTTATTTCTTGTTATAAGCACCTACTCTCATTTAAAGGCTTCCTCCGTATTACACAGGGATGTTAAAAAAAGAATTATCGGTTATTCAAACCTCGCATACACACCTCAAATAAGTGCCAGGGGTAGAGCATATACACGTACATACTACACTGTAAAATTTGAATTTTGAGTCAGCTTAAATGATTGAGTGAGATGGTCGCACAATTCCTTTGAACTGACATAGCTTGTTGTTCAACTCAAAACAATAAGCTATGTTAGCTCAAACAAAGAGTGCAATCATCTCACACAATGATTTGAGCAGACTCAAAATTTCAAATTGTACAGTGTGACACTATCGTTCCTGAACACCTTATACCATTTCTGCTATCATTGGTGTCTCCTGCCTGGACTGTGTTGGTTGGCTGTCAGAAGTTACTCAGAACACACTCACTTTAAATTCAGGTTAGGTAGCACTATGAATTTTGGACAAAAAAAAACCTGTATACATATTTGTCATGTACAATTGTACACAATATGTTTTCTACATTTCTCGCTTCACATAATATTATCACTGTACATCTAGTGAAATTCTCCAATCTAACCATTATGGTTTGGCTATCAGAATACATGTCACTTGTTGCGGTTAGGCAGCACTACAAAGTTTGGATAAGTTGTCTTACTACTTTCTATATCTATATAATTATATTAATATGTTTTAAAATTCATCACTTTATATAATACAATTATTACAGCACACCTTATGAAATGACCCTTTTATCTCCAATCTGGTCATTGTGGGGTGGCTGTCAGAACACACTCACTTGTTGTGGTTAGGCAACACTTTGAAGTTAGACCATAAGCCAGTTGCTGCAGCTTCGGTTCCTTCAGTTCCTCGATCTATCAATCAATGGCACACTTGCTACAATGGGGCATTTTTTCACATCAAAAGCAAAGGCTGTGAGCCGCTGAGAGGACCAAGGGCTAGGATGAATTGGCGGTGCAGAAGTCAAAGAGGCGAAAGTGGCTAGGTCAGGAAGAGTGCCAAGCTAGCTGCTTGAAGTTCTTTTTAGGCATAACGGGGACTAGCGTTACACTAGTAGTATGCATTATAGCTCAATACTTCAATTTTAGAGGTAAAGTATACATGCATGAAACTTTTAAGCTAAAAATCTGCATTATTGGGTATTCAGATGAATTGGTGGTCCAAATGAAAGTGGTTAAGTGGGGTCAATGGGTACCATATTAGCAACCATAGATGCTGCCTTGCTCCCAAGCTTAGTACACTGTCAAATTTGAATTTGGGTAAACTTAAACTATTGAGTAAGACGGTCACACAATATCTTTGAGCAAACATAGCTTGTTGTTTTAAGTTATGATAACGGACAGATTAACTTAGCTGAAAGCAACAAGCTATGTTAGCTCAAAGGAATTGCGCAACCATCTCACTCATTCATTTAAGCTTACTCAAAATTTCAAATTTTACAGAGAACGAACTTGATGGTTGTGCAATATGCAAAGCACAAAGCTTCAGGTTATTTTAATTTTTTCAAATTGCATATAAATAATTTAAAAAACTTAATGAAATCTTAGATATCACTGAAAGGATGTCACGTCGACAGATTCAACTGGTGTTTCTGCATTTTGTGCCAATTAATGGATACACTCTAAAAACATTCAAACAAAATCCATGTTGGTTTTGCATTGAAATTTGGTTTTTCAAAAAACCATTTTGAATCCTAAAAACCAATTTTGTCCCGAGATTTTTTAGAGTGTATGCTCATCCAGACATAGTGTCGTTTCAGTTTTATTTATTTTATGCATTTTGTGTATGCTGTGTAGTACTTTATGCATGTGCCAGTCAAACCAGATGCGTCGTTTCTACGTTGATGACATTATAGATTTCAAAAACTATCATTTTATGGTAGAAGTTGTTGCTTTATAGACACTTTTCGTAGTTTCAACTGTCAGTGTGGTAAAAGTTATGCATCTGGTTTTAATGTGTATGTTACATTTCATGGGCTGTGCTCAACATTTTAAAAACTTGTATTTGCGAATTATACCTTATAATGTATACTCTCGAGAAACACTATCCAGTGCTGTCAGAGAGTGTTCCGTTTGCAATGTGCATGTAGTTCCAATTACACCAGATACTCGAGACAAATGTTTCAGTAAACACTTGCATCATTTCCATTACATACTACATTTAATCTGACAATAGCAAATTTAACGCATTCCTGAAACTTTATCACTTGTAATGTAAGTTCGAGGGGGAAAGGCTTTGCAAATAGAGACTTCTGACAGCATACATCTATTATTATAGTACATGCACTGTATAGTCTTTGCTCTGGCCTATAACCCCGCATACATTTTGAGTCCCATAGAGTTTGATGGCTGAACCTTGTAGCTGAGTCTCCCGGCTTTCAGAATTTCACAGGTGGACGTTCCGATTTTACTGCGAACAGCCGCTAGGGGGCGTTTTTCAAAATGGCCGCCATTTTCACTCTCGCCATCCTATCTTCCCTAATTTTCAAGATATAATTTCATGCAACACCACTTTTTAGGGGTTTTCTGACATGCAGAATCCATTTCTGGCCTTACTTTTTTGGTACAGTGAGTATATCCTATGATATTGCAATGCTTCAAGCACATTGATGAAGACCGATGGCCAAATTCACTAAAATTGTCATAAATCAGGCTGTTAATACCCGGTGTTCTCTTTATAGTCATATTTAACCCAACCCAGCTACTGGATTGATTACTTGTATGGCTTGTTAAGGTCTGAGAACATTTATTTTGGGGTAGAACCTGGTTTATCTTGGATTATTGTGGTCCGAAAATGGCTAAAAACTAGTAAAAAGCAAAATGGCCACTTAAAAACCACAAATTTCTTTATTTTGACAACAAAATCTGGGTAGAACTTACTCCCCATTAACTATACATAAACTACTCTGCTCAAATTGTCATGCATAATAATATGCAAAAATAATATTATCTCGACTGTTATATTAAAACACCTAACTCAACAACCAATCAAACTGGCGTGTTCCCAACATAAAACATTAATGACATTATACTACATGGCATATAGGACTATAGTTTGTGATCGCTCTGCTTTGTAATGCAAATTTTAACAATTCAGCATAGCGATATTTCTGAAATACAATTTTGGATTTCATCATAACAAAAGGTTGAAAAGACTATTTCAATTTTCAGGTCATAACACAAGGCCATCGTCGATGTAATGGGCTGTGAATGTTGATATGATATTGATAGTCAATGTTAATCAGTTTTCGCCACTATGGGATTTACCTGGGGTCAGTACATGTAACCTGACATCTGTTGGGAAAACAATAGGTATTGACAACAAGTAGTGACAATTAGTATTGACAATATCACATTATCTCATTGATAATCTAGCAGCGAATTTGTTGATAGACAGACTAATTCTATTTATCCATCAATTGAGGTAATCAGTGTTGATTTTATCAGCTGCTGTGGTGTGTGGCTCTGAATTATTCATTTTTTCAAGTGTTGATGAATTTCTGACTTGGCAAGATATTATCAATTGGCCTTTTAACACTCAAGCCAGGTGATTTAGATAACACAATACAACTACGCAAATTGTCACATTGACTTTCTAAGATGTCCGCTAATTCATGAAAATTTATTAAGGCTTACAAAATGCACACGATGATTATCCTAACCAAAGCTTCAGTCTCAAAAGTCCCATTTCTATTGCTCTATAATAATTTTTTCTGCTATTTTATCAATGAGAAATATTATTTCATAACAATCATGTTCATACTGAGCTCTCTCATCAGCTTTTAAAATAAAGTTTCAGTTTCACTAAGTTATGCCCATTTCTCACGGCACGTTACGGAGAACTTTTATACCACTGAGGGGTAGCTTGAGTAGAATTCTAGGAAAAAAATGACCATCCCGGCGACATACAATGTTTATAAAACCATTATATAATTAATTAAAAGCATATCACGGCGGGATAAGATAGTAAATCGGCGGGATAACATCATATCCCTGCGGGAAAGATCTAAATGCCTGGGGGGCAAGATCTAAATGCCTGTGGGATGTCAAAGATCGTCGGCGGGATGTCAAAAGATCGTCGGCGGGATGTCAAAAACTGCCAGCGAGGCTGCAAATGTGCCCCCCAGGGGCAGGAGAGGTCCCTGCAGGGGCAGGAGAAGTCCCCTCAGGGGCAGGGGATGTCCTAATATTCCGCCGGAGATGTTTTTGAGACGTTCTCACTGAAAAAATCCCCGCCGGACATCCAAAAATCAATAAAATTTTGGGCTCTGTTCCGCCATCATGAAAAAAAAGTTTGAACCTGTTGAATCTTTTTTGACATCCACGGCGCAGTTTTTCCATTTCTAGGAACCCCTGAGGGGAAAAAAAACTACCCCTGGAGGTATGTGAAAAGTCGACGGCGGATCACCCAAATTCATCCAAATTGCCAGGAAATACCATCACGCCGACGCCTAGAGTGCTCCGTAACGTGCCATGAGACTGGGGCATTAGCCTTCGAAAGCCAAAGTGGTCAGAAACCTTCAAATTAAGTCACTTGACATATGGAAATGAAAATTAGATTTTCAAGGAGTCCAGGCAAACAAAAAAGTCTAGAACATCTATTGAATGACTTGTTTGTGCCAAAGAGCTTTTATCCCGCACTGTATTTGTATGATGGCACAACAAATCATACACCATAGATGACCCAATCAGCAAAGTCGGTAATCCGCAATTTCCTGCCAACTCCCTTGCCAGCGTCTGTCACAAGACAATTAGTAAACACAATGATTTAACATGCAGTAGGGTATATGATTATCCAACCTTAGTAAAAGATATATGATTAGTCTAGCTGTAAACATGAACAGCAAATTGAAAACCAAATGGCCTTACTAATAAAGATCTGATCAAGATGTAATGGATGTAAAATCTATGGAAAGTAGCAAAGCAATAATTTCTAGAGTAATAAGGTATATTTCAATTAACATTAATCAGACAACCCCCATTCAAAGAGTTGATGAAACTTATCAGAAGCATGCATTTTTTGTTTCATGACTTTTGCTGTGATTGATGCTGTTTGTCCTGCAAATTTGTGGTGTCATCCCAAAAGCTTCTTGTTTGCATCCTACCCAGCAACCACAAGAAACAAAAAAAAAAGAAAGCTAATAATTTAACACTGGGGGCCTGTTACTTACATGGTCCTTCGTGCCCCCAGCCAATCTATGTTATTTGTTCAGATCTATTTTAACACTGTTTGAAACTCATTATAGTTTTGCAAATAGTTTTTTTTTCAATGATAATAAACAAGAATTAATTCAATGGTTGACAAGCTCTTCTAATAGAATTCAAAATAGGCAACTAGTTTAGTTTTTCATCAACTACTTAATGAATACTCTCCATCCATAAATTCACAAAGTGTAAAACAGGTTGTGTTTGTGTGTGTGTGTGTGTTTGTGTTTTACGTCTCATCAGCACCTTGTTGGGCTATTTAGAGACATACTTGGTTTGTACTAAGTGTCTTTATAGTCCTGTTTGATTGGTAGTTAGTTTTTCTTTTTTTTGTATCATGTTTGTACTAATTGTCTGTATAGTTCTGTTAGATTGCTACTTAGTTATTCCTTTTTTGTGTCATGTTGTCTGTTGTCCGTTGTTTTTTTATCAATTTCATAGCAACAGACAGATGGTCATGTAAGACCAGTATACTGAGGATTCCATAGAACTCGTCAGTGAAGGTGCAGTTGGTGACTAAATTGAATATTTCTCTTTTTGTTGTATGTGTATCTTCATGCCAGTCGTGCAGCTTTAGTTTTGTTCGTTCAGTCAGCTTCCGAGACACATTGCCAAAGCCAGACATTTGAAGATGCTTCACTGCCGGTTCTAGCCAGTGGCGTATAAACTTCGGTCGGAATTTTTCAATCTTTTCAGGTGATGGTTCTTCATCTAGGAAGTAGTAAAGATAATCTTTGGTTGTGATTGTTTGGTTGTCATCGTTTTGTGCCCTGTCTTTTCCTTCATCCACAGGTTTTGTTTCCTTTTTGTCCATTCCACCTTGTTCTTTGTTTCCTGGATCATCTTCTCCCTCTTCCTCTTGTCCTTCTTCGCTTTCTTCTTCCTGCAAGTCCCCTTGTTCCTCTTCATGTTCTTCCTCTTCCTCTTGTTCTTCTTCCATTGATTCGTTGCTGGGTGTAGTGTCCCCACCATCATTTGATCCTTCCTGTTCCTCTTCAGTGTCTGCTTCATTTGGATGTTCTTCTTCCATTGCTGTATCTGGAGGAGTTGTGGTGCCAGCCGGTGTTTTTGGTTCTTCAAGGTCCGCCCGGGGAGTAGACGGTTTTGTGGTGTTTGTTGTCTTTAGAGTGGTTTTTTCATTTGTTCTTTCCAAGTGTCTGCTAGTGTCTTCTGGGTTCTCTGTGTGTTGTTGGTGTGATCTGTTGATGCTGTGTTCTTCGAGTTGTAGTCTTCGTCTTGGTGTCGCACGTTGATGAGGATGTCGATATCCTGCAATGTCCGCATAGCTGGGTATTCCTGAGTGCTGGTCCACGATCCTTCTAGCCTCCGGAAAATATATTGCTTGGGTTGCCTTCAATGTGAGGATTTCTTTTTCCTTAGTCCACTGTCTGCAAGTTTTGCTGTAAGAGGGATGATCCTCCTTACAGTTGACACAAAGAGGAGGGGCTGAGCAAGGTTGTTCCTTTGATCGAACGTGGTCCTGGGATCCACAATGTCCACAAACTTCTTGTCGTCGGCACCACTTGCTCAGGTGACCGAAACGTTGACATTTATAGCATCTTCTTGGATTGGGGATGTAGGGTCGTACCTTACATTGCTCCCATATAACTTTGACACTCTCTGGAAGAGTCGTGTCTGAAAAAGTCAAGATAAGAAGCTCCCGATTATCCCTCTGTGGGATTCTATGAAAATGAATGACATCAGTAAAAGTTTCAAACCATTCTTGTGAATCGTCGTCCGAGTCTAAATAGCTAAGTGAGGAGAAAACCACTCCCTTGGAAGTATTCAAGGTCCGATGAGGCTTGATTATGGCCTGGGTACCTGCAACATCTTTCAGCCTAAGGAGTTTTCGAGTCTGGTCGTCGTTTCTGGTCTTAAATAGGACGGTTCCATCTCTCTGTAAGGTTGTCTCTGCAGGTTCACCGACTTCTTGAAGTATGGTCTTGTAGATGGCGAAGGGAGATAGCCTGTTAGTTGGTTTGAACACTATGTACCTGTGTCGGTACTCCGACTTTGTGTTGTCGTTTGTCGATTTAGCAGTTCTGGGTCGATACAGTCATCCGAGGATGACCGCTGCCGTTTTAGTCGAGACTGTGAATTAGGAAGAGAGTATGCCATAGGAATTTGTGATGTTCATCCCCCATGCTCCCCACGCACCAAGGAGCCCAACAAGGGGGACTAATATGGGTAGGGCTGCGCCCAGTACCCTAGTCCAGGGATACATGGGGGATATACTCGTAGAAGGCTTGGTAAGAGATACAGCTGCAATCATATTTAAAACATGGCCAGCATGTAGACTTGGTCAGAACCTTCTTTGATTGACCCATCAGCCATGGCCAAATAGGACCGAAGTCCTAGTGACAACATGACAAGCCGATTGACTGGACCGGGCCAATCCAGCCTCCCGTCTAGGAGAAATCCAGGCCAAAGTAGTGTATTGTATGGGAGGGACCAACTTAGGCCCACCCAACTCAACTACCAGGACCCCTTCATCCTCCGACACGGGTCGCAACCCACGGCAAACAGGTTGCCCCATTTCCGTCGGGGAGACGTGTGCAAGCGCACTGTCTCGTGTTGGCCACTAAGGATAGAGGGCTTCACCTTAGTGTTACCACCCACCGCCACAAGGAGGCCCGAGACCTACGGGGGCGGTTGTGTTTGTGTAGTGACATACTTTTTTTGGTGTTGTAATGACTGAAAATTTGAAAACATGCTATGAATTTGAATTAGATTATGTGTATTTTATTCCTTCTTTTATTTTACTTATTCACATTTAATTAAACCCAGGCCTTCCAAGTCATGTCATAAAACTTCCTGTGCTGAAAACAAATTAAAATGTTACCCCAAAAAAGGCAATATAAATGTATGGACTATGTGGTCAGAAACAATACACAACATGAGCTGCAGTATATATGGCAAACAAAATAATTAATTGTTCATTTTAGTGATAATAAATGAGCCTGGCGACAGCACATTATTAATTTATATCAATATAAAAGCAACTGGGTCATGGGCTTTTGTTGCTAAACACAACATCACTTGGTGCACGATAAATATGAGTTAATGAGAAATCCATTGTTCTATGCGAGTTGAAGCTCCTCCAAATCGCGGGCTCTCCACAACTGCAACAGTTTGTCGATGAAATGGTCTAATCGTTATAGATAGATAGATATGATAAGCACAGCCCTCTAAGCCCAGTACTGGGGCCTCGCGGGGGTTGATTAATGAGAGAGGGAGGAATGGGAATCTTTAATCACATGTTAAACATATTTACTCCATGTGAGGGATCCTTCACTTGCCCAGCACACACACTGATACAAGGAGCTGCCTATTCAATGTTTCATTCGAACAAGATCCAGCTGGGATTTTGCTCAAGAAGGTCCACCGAAAATTTTGGTTCCACACCCGGGGTTCAAACCAATGCTAAATCCTTCAACAGATCAGATGGGAACCTTAACCAACACACTCAATGAGAAAGACAGCAGATGTGTGCATTATCAAATGCTAATGCAGGCCTTTTCTTTCTGCTTTATCTAATTCCATCTATCTAAACATGTTAATTACAGGAAAAACATGGTCAAACAAGGCGCCAAATGCAACCTTAATTATTCTGTATGTTTTCAGACCTCACAGAGAATAATCAATAGCAAATTAATTGGGATTATCATTATCGTGTGCTTCTGTTCTAGCCAATTGCTCTATCTGCATGTATGCCAATACAAACATTCAGCATAATCGAGTCCAACCTCCTGTCTTCCCTTCTCCATCTTTTAAAATATTCAATTAAAGAGCCTGCAGGCCAGTGCAGGGGCATACACTGTAAAATTTGAATTTTGAGTCAGCTTAAATGATTAATTTGAATTTCGAGTCAGTTTAAATGATTGAGTGAGATGGTTGCAAAATTCCTTTGAGCTGACGTAGCTTGTTGTTTCAAGTTGTAACAACAGAAAGATTATCATATGTTAGCTCAAATAAGTTGTGCAACCATCTCACTCAATCCTTTGAGGCGACTCAAAATTTCAAATTTTACAGTGTAGGAAATGCATGCGACAATTACGTGTGTTTTCGGTACATCGAATTGACACCAAAATTTACTCTCAGCCGTGCATAGTGAAAATGCTGAAATCCCTCTCCCTTATCTGTAATAAGATGGATTGTATGATTGTTCGATGGTAATACGAATATGATCAACTGATGCAGACAGTATAATGCTTGTGATTTATGATATCAAATATCTCACATATGATGAAAATTTATAAGCTGCCTCAGAGGTCTGCATTATCTAAACTGTAACATTTGAATTTTGAGTCAGCTTAAATGATAGAGTGAGATGGTTGCACAATTCCTTTGAGCTAACATCGCTTGCTGTTTTAAGTTATGTTACTGCAATTTCAATTATAGTATGAGTTGCAAGGGCACTTGCTACCTAGCATTTTAACTTCCTCTGGTTGGTCGTTAACTGATCATCAGCCAATTGGAGGAAGTAAGAGGTCCAAGCAACTCACACTTATTGAAATTGCAGTAACGGAAAGATCATCATAACTTAAAACAACAAGCCATGTCAGCTCAAAGGAATTGTGAAACCATCTCACTCAATGATTTAAGCTGACTGAAAATTTCAAATTTTACAGTGTACACCATGGAGCCAACTTGCCTCAGGACATCACCAATTTCATGTAACATGAGTATGGATTTGTCCCTTTGTTATCTAGTGCATACAGTTACTGCTGATCAACACTTTTCCTTTGTCCAGCAATAATTTGCCAATAAATAATCAGAGGGCAGGAAAAATCAACATCAGCAAAACATTAATCCAGTAGGATGGAGATAAGCAAAGATAGTCTGCATGGCTTTTTCACAGGCCTTGCTTATCTATAAGTGCCCTGTGTGTGCCCCAATTACACCATCAACCGTTCAGCCCCTGCCAACTTCCCTATCTATAATCAGAGGGCAGATCGACAGTTTCCAAGTTCATCGTTGAGCATCAGCAACTTATAAGCTGTGTCAAGCAGGGTGCACATTTTGCCAACATTATCTATCTGACAAGAAATAACACCAAAAAAAAAAAATTTCAACTGCTTTGTCATAGCAGCGTACAAACACTTGGAACAGTACAGAACTCGACAGCCAACAAAAACACAACACTTATTTACACCACATTTATAATAAGAGAATTAATCAGTGGCATCAACAGTTGCGAACGGGGTGCACATTTGTGCACTAACTCAACCAACCAACAAAGAATCTCTCTCAGTATGCCAACTTACCAATAATGATAATCAGAGAGTTCATCAGTTGGTATCAACAGTGTCACACATATTTGCCATTAATACATATCTGCCACCAAGCAGTAAAGAAGAACAAGTACCCTAATCTGCTTCAACTATAATTGCTTCAAATACTGTTACTCAAACATTCAATTACAGGACGTCACAAACCAACATTATTCTCCACCTATTATAAAGGATTTCACAGCAAGCATCAACAGTGTCAAACAGGGAGCATTTTTGCCACCATAACTTCTTGCCAACCAGTAATCAAACAGAAGAAGTATCATAAATCTGCTCCGTGTAATGGTCTCAAACACACACCCAGACATTACAAAGTTTATTAACTAAATACGAGTATGGTCAACAAAGAAACATTCTCCGCAGCCTATGATTAAAGAGTTCATCTGTGCATCAATAAGCATTGCTGTTGTTTTATAAACAGGGAGCATTTTGCCGCCCAATATTGAGACAGAAGGACCGTCACTAATCTGCTTTATATTTTTGTTAATACATACATTTTGCAAACATATAACAAACTCTACTAGCCACCAAGGTATAGCCTACTATAATTAGAGGGTTTGTAATGGCTAGTTCTCACGGAGACGTAACAGAGGGTTCTTGTTGCGTCGCTTCTTGCTTTTCCAGGAAAGAGGGAGGTTTTTTACCTACATTCAACAATTCGGCGACGATATTTTCGTCTACGGCGCTTCTTAAACTTCCTCGCCAAAAGTTCCTAGAAGTCACATGACCTTATAGTGAAGCAAGAACTTGCTTCACGAAAGATTCAACCTGTTGAATCTTTACGAAGAAAGAAGCCACGATGAAAAAGACCTGAAAGACCCCCAAAATGATTGGGCGAAGTTAGAGACAGCTTGGGCGAAGTTAGAGGCAGGTTGGGTGAAGTTAGAGACAGGTTGGGCGAGGCTACTTATCATTGAGTCAATGGAACTTCGGCGAAAAAAGACAACAACTCGCCGACACAAACAGGCTGTTGAAACGCCGAAACAGCTACTTGCTTGGCCGTTACAGGTATTTGCTTGGGCGTAATTGAACATTAGGACGAAGTAAGAGGATGCTAGGGCGAAGAAAGAGCATGCTAGGGCGAAGAAAGAGACTCCTTGGGCGAATCTAGTTTAACATTGAAGCAATGGAACTGCGTCGAGGCTCCTGACAACTCGCCGACACAAGTCTCTTCTTGCCTCGTCCGTAATTACGAGCGATTCGGCGTAAAAAACGAGTGCCTCGTCGTCCTAGGATCAATCTACGACGATGAATAATCTTTAATTGATTATATAATTGTCCAAAAATGGCTTGAAACGCCGAAATTTGGCGAAAATGAAGTTCCTGGCACCTCTACAACTTCGCCGTCACTTAACCACTCTCGTGAGACACTGGCATAAGTCTTTCAGTGAACACCAAGGTGTTAAACAAGGAGCATTTTTGCAACCACTACTTATTGTCGCCCAGCAATAAAACAAAAGTAGTGTCACTAAACCACTTTTATCTAACTGCACACCAAGACAAACATAAGGCAAAATACACATCCCCATTCACCAAATATTAGCTACTTATCTCTAATTGTTCATCATTAAGCATAAACAGTGTGAAACAGGGAGCAATTTTGGCACCAATAATTATTTTCCACCAGAGATAAAACAAAAGTAGTGGCACTAATCTGCTTTACCAAATTGCTACACACACATATTCATACAAGACCAACTAGCCCCCAAACACATATTCTCCTACCAATCCCAAATCAATAATTAGAGGGCAGATCGACAGTAACTAAGTTCATCAGCAAATTATCAAGCAGGGAGCATTCTGCCACCATACTTATCATGCTCATTTGCCACACTAACAATGAAGCAATAGAGCAAAGGAGTAATACAGGAGTACATGCTTTGAAGACCCTTTGCATGGCAAGAATGAAGTTGTCTTTCTTCGGACGGATGAATGGATGATTGGGGCTTTACGGCCTGTATTCATGCGCTGGGTGAGCTAATTAGGACAGGAGGATGACAAGGCAATGTGGCAAAGGATGATTGAAACAGCCGTCCAACATCAGCCCGCCCCGGTGACCCAGCAAGAGCTGGATTCGAACCCTAGACCCAGCGATTGGCAGCCTAGCATGCTATAATTAGACCAACCCTGCCCCGGATGTATGAATGGACGATTGGGGCTTTACGGCCTGTATTCGTGCACTTGATGGGCTAATTAGGACAGGAGGAGGACAAGGCAATGTGGCAAAGGATGATTGAGAGTTCAGTCTTTCATACAGGTTGTCTCACCCAAGGGTGCACTTTTTCAATGTAACCTCTCCATGTTCACAAAAGATGTCGTTGCTTGTTGAAAGACAAGTGCGTCAACTTGTCGTCAAGATGTTGATGATGATTGGGGCGCAATGTTCTTTAGCTTCTGAATTTATGCACTTTGGCATGCTACTTAGGACAGGAAGGAGGTCATGGCAATGAACTGCTGATCAACACAGGTCCAAGAGACTCAGTGAGCTGCATTCCAACCCGGTACCCATCAAATAGTCTTACCAATTGAGCTAACCGCATTCACTAGTCTGTCAGGTCTCTTGTTACGATCACATGGCGGTTTACGAGTTGTTACAAAGGGAGATTGCATATTGCAGGCATCACTGAAGGCAACACCACATAGAGTGCAGAGTTATTAATTTGGTAGGTTAATTACATTAGGACAGGAGGAGGTCATGGCAATGACCTGCTACCCAACATAATCCAAGCGACTCATTGAGCTGCAATCGAACCCGGTACCCATCAAAATTAATAGTCTTGCCAATTGAGCTAACTGTATCGACTGGTCTGTCAGGTGTCTTTTTACGATCACAGTGCGGTTTACGAGTTCTTACAAAGGGAGATTGCATATCGCAGGCATCACTGTAGGCAACACCACTGTTTAGTGTTTATCTCCCTCCCCCACCCACTCATACCTCCAGTTCTACAGTGCTCAGCTTACAGGCTCAACACTTAGCCCTCTGATTTCACTAATTGGCCCAATTGCTCTCCTAGGCTGCAGGCTAAAAGGGGAAGCTCACATGGCCCAGGAATGTCTTAAAATAGAGGTTAGGAGATAAACAGGTGGTCCCTTGATTAGATAGCTGCATCACTCCCTGTATCACAGCCCTGCAACAACACAGTACAGGCTTGTAACACAGCCCCAGAACACAGCATTTAGGAGATGTTTAGGGCCAAGTGCGCTAACCTGGCCATTTCAACATCGTTCAAGCAAGTTTTTAGATGACATTTTGACAACACAATGGATTACAGGTGGTAGGCAGCAGTTGCTAATTGAATCTGGCTTTACATCCAGTATTTCTGCATCTGAAAATTAAATATGTTATCAGCTATGTCAGAAAGCCAAATATGTCATGGACACAACTGAGTTGTGTCCCAGATGTATCCAAAGTCAATTTTTTATTCCAAATGTCACATTGTGAAAGACACTGCGAAAATATTGGAGATCACCTCCAAACAAAACAAGACAAAACACCATTTCAAATAATTTTCATGGCAGCCTAAAACAGCTTACTGAATTCTAAAATGATCTGAATCCCCCCAACTGAATGGAATTGCAGACTGGCTTCGAATGACCAGAACTGGAGGTGCTAGATCCTGAAAGAGACGCTCTGATTTAATATGCCTCCCCCACGAGTACCAACAGTATCAAATTAGCATCAATTTGAACACAAATTTGCAACAATCTATTTCTGTTTAGTGACAGAAGCCTATTGGATTTAGGGATCACCTCCCCCACACAAATAAACCACAATCATTTCATGGTTTCAGTTTCAGATAACCAGAGTCACCTACAGATATACACTGCTACATAACAGAGGATTTAAGGAGTTTCTCTTTTACATAAATCTACAAAAAAATCCTTCACTTCTATTAGATCGCTGTTACACACAGGATTTTAAGGACATTTCCATTCGCAAAAACCCACGATAATCCATTTTTAAATCTACTAGGCCAGAGCCTATTGAATTAAGAGATTCTACCTTCAGAAAAAGATATTTCCTTATAATTATATATATATAGTAATAAATAGCTGATATTACTTTATCACAGATTCACAATCACAAATCCACCTCAAATTGCAGAGAAACACTTTAAATGTGTGCATGTCACACCACCATGGCATGAGCAGTAAGTACAGCATAGGATTAAGAAGCACATACTTAAAACTAATCCACAAAAAATCACTCTTCCATAGCTCTAATAAACAGGACTTGGGTAAAAACTGCCTGCCACAAATCAGAACACCCCATCCTCAAAATCAAAGCAATCCATTCTATCAAAACTGCTTTAATAAATAAAACGCTTGTTAGAAGATTATTTGCAACTTTATTGTTAATCTTAGTTTACATTATGAACATTATAAATGTAAGTGGCATACTTAGCAAAAAAAAATCAATTTTATGAGAAAGCAGTTTGCATTTTAGGAGAATACCACCCTATTCACTGACTCACAGCAATCAATTTCATAAATATTTTTGTCAGTGTTATTGCTGTGATAAACCGCTCTCAAAGTGCTACAGGCTTGAAATTTTGCATGTACGTGCATGAACTTCGAACAGTAAGAACAAGATGTCCCGCTGGCTTATCTAGTGACTGGGTATATTCCAATATTTTCCCTACAGAAGAAAACCCCTACTTTTTTCCCAATTTTTAAATAATATTGTGAAAACTCAGTGGCATGATGTGCCTCCGACTACATCATCAACTTTGATTGTGTACTGGAATGTGTACACAGCAGGATCCAATGGGCAGGATCCAATATCAAAGGTATTAGGCTCTCTGCATAATGTATATGGTACAAATTATGCAGCCTTTGCAAAGGGGTAGAGTAGGTTTGCTAAACATGCATCACATATTCCTGGGGTATAACATAAAATGTGAATAAACTATAGCCATGCACAAGGTGAACCAGGTATGACCGAGTCTGTCCTGCTATGCACTCCATGTACAGCACACATCCTCCCAAAGAGCATGGGTTGTATTTTAATTAGCCTATCACTGGTCAATAAATTAAACTCAATCACATAATCATTGAATGAACATAACTTTCTATTTTGATATTCATGAAGTGATCTATGGTTCATATTCCATCCAAGACTAAGCAAGTTATTTATGTTTGATCGGAATGCTGAACAATGAAAACAAGATCTGGAATCCACTTTGTGCTGTTCCTGATTATCTAGAAAGCAAGAGGGGCACTTGTAAGAGGGGGAGGGCTAAGTGGAAATGTGAGGGCTCTAGATAATCCACAAGGGTTACAAGCCTTTGGAGCTGACTGCTGCACATGTATAGGGCCTCACGAAATCCTGAGCCTATAGGGCCACTGCTGGAGCCCTATAAGAGCTCTATGGGAGCCTATGGGAGCTAACCACTGGAGAACACCGCGATACCCTACCTCTTAACCATGCCATTCCACTTACTAGTGTTTCTATGCAACACTTCCAGCCAAGTGACTGTCTTACATTTATCAATAGCAATCCCACCCTGCCCCCGACCAGGGGCCGACCTCTGTGAGAGGATGTGTACATGGTGTGCATAGCAGGACAGACTCTGTCATACCTGGTACACCCTGTGCATACATATTCACATACATTTTTGTAAACACCCAGAATACATGATGAATGTATAATAACAAACCTACTCCAAACCAACCGTGTGAGAAGCTCAGAGGAGAGAATCTCCAGAGAGTCAGGCTGTTTTTACATGCAACTACTGTACATAGTGGGGATGTTGTTCAATTATACCTAGTGTGTTTAGGGTTCAACCCAAGAACACCGCATACCGCCAAGATATATCATGGCTGTAAGAGACTGTAAACAAGCTGTGCATAGCATACTGTTCATCCTCTGCATTCGTAGTATCACACATTAATGAAAACTTTCAAAATTGATGATGCACATCATGAGCACCTTTGACAAAATCAAACCAGGTCAAAGCCACCAATACATTGGGTATGACTGCTAAGACATCAGATAATCTTTAGGTAGAAAAGTGATTGTGCATGTGACAATGAAATTGGCAACAATGATGGGATTCTATCCAGTGCACTGATTTTAACCAAGACTGAAACATCCATGCCTACATTGCAAATCAAAGCAATATAAGGCCAGCTTTGATGTTTGCTCCTCCCCTTAATATAACCTTTTAAAAAAAATATTCAAAGTAAAACCTAAAAAATCAATCAACTATCTTGTTTGAGGCAGCACTCGCACATTGTCTAACTTGCACACTGTTGCACTTGCCTTTTGATTGCACAAGGTTAATCACCGCCTAAAAGTTTAATTGCATGGTATCTAATTTGACCAGCCTGTAGTGCAGAGCCAATGCAAAGTCATGAAGGTCCAAAGCAGAAGTTAGTACTTGCATAAGTCAATTGGAATTTAGGTTGCACATTAATTTTCTTCTGTGCACCAGCATGAAGTTGACTTGCATGAAATTGCACTTGCGTGAGGTTGAACTTGCATTGAGTTGCACTGACAAGAGGCTGAATTTGCATGAAGTTGCACTCACATGAGGTTGAACCTACATGAAGTTGCACAAGCATGAAACTGAACTGAAACAATCCTACTGCCTTCGCAAGAGGCAGCTTCATTATTCTCTTATGCAGGGAACAACAGCAGAGTGAGCAGATCCAACGGAACATCCGTGCACTGCCACAAGGTCTATGAACGATAGGACAGCAAATTAGCTAATGCAAAATTTACAGTGCCCGTCCCATGTTGTGACACATGCCGTTGAAAGGGATCACACCTCAGGGTCCACTCTGTGTAGATCACACCCAACACAATGGCCAGCCCTCGACAACACTTGTGAAATATGCATTGGCCTATCACTCCTCATTTTAACTTATATCAATATCTATGCAGAGCGGAGGTCTATATATGCTGGCAGTTAAGTAACTAACTGACAGTGCTCGGTGACAAATAATAGGCTGCAGGAAGACACAAGGACAAAAGGACAAAAGGTCAATATAATATATTATAAAAGGACATTCTCAAGTAACTAGGTAACTGTCACTGCATGGTGACAATAGGTGGCAGGAAGTCACGAGGACAAAAGGTGAAATATAAAACAACATTACTAAGTAACTGAGAAACTACTGTCTCTGTTCGGGACTGACAGGTGGCAGCAGAATGCTGACAGTCCCTGGAAAATCTAATTGGGTCAACAATAATTTGATCTGTTTTGGACAGATCACAAGATCGGGTTGCACAATAGCTGTCCATATTACTATACCAAACTACTTTCACAAAGCATGGTTACTGGCAATGATCCATTCCACTGCCTTGAATGCAAATTTTTGGAAATCATGAGACAAAAAGAAAGTTTTGAAACTCAGCATAAACTTTGCCTGTGAAAGGGATGATTTTACTCATCAGCAGTTTGATGGTATTCAAAATTGAAAAATGCTCATTTGTATTTATTGTTACTTTATGGAGATTTATTAACAAGGACAACGATATAATTTACAATTTCATAACAGCTGTATAATACTCAACAAAATGTTTTGCCGATGCCACAAGTGGCCCCCTCTATACTGGCATTATATAATTAAGGACCTTAGTTATATCGATGCTTGTGACCAATATGCCAAATATCAGTAAAAATGTGACGTAAAAACATTTTACATTTTTTCAATTGTGTAGTATTTACATGAGGAAGTTCAGTAATTTACAAAAACCTTTCAACAATAGCTCATCCAATTATTCAGGGAATAAATTAAGTCCTTCTTTAATTAAAACCAAAGCACAATCGATTGAGACAGTTTAGAGACTAAGTAACTGACACTGGTTGATGATAGGTTAGAGACACTCTACACTGTCAACATGAAAATGCTTGAAAGGTCAAATATAACCTTAAGAATCTTTCAAATAATATGAGTTCAGCATGACCAAGTAATTAGCACTTCTTTGTGACAAACAATAAACTGCCAAAAGGTCAAATCAATAACTCACAGCAAAATGTAGATTTATGGAAAGGTCAATATTGCATGCCGAGTAAGTTAATCTTATGGGAAAAATAATCAGTAACAAATCCACTTACAGCACTCAAATTACTAAAACGTCAAATATCAATGAAACAGTTTAAAGAACGATTACTAACTGGTGTGAAATGAAAACAAGATCTGGAATCCACTTTGTGCTGTTCCTGATTATCGAGAAAGCAAGAGGGGCACTTGTAAGAGGGGGAGGGCTAAGTGGAAATGTGAGGGCTCTAGATAATCCACAAGGGTTACAAGCCTTTGGAGCTGACTGCTGTACAAGTATAGGGCCTCACAAAATCCTGAGCCTATAGGGCCACTGTTGGAGCCCTATAAGAGCTCTATGGGAGCCTATGGGAGCTAACCACTGGAGAACACCGCGATACCCTACCTCTTAACCATGCCATTCCACTTACTAGTGTTTTTATGCAACACTTCCAGCCAAACTTGTGACTGTCTTACATTTATCAATAGCAATCCCACAGTGCCCCCGACCAGGGGCCGACCTCTGTGAGAGGATGTGTACATGGTGTGCATAGCAGGACAGACTCTGTCATACCTGGTACACCCTGTGCATACATATTCACATTTTATAATAACAAACCTACTCCAAACCAACCGTGTGAGAAGCTCAGAGGAGAGAATCTCAAAAGAGTCAACATGTTTTTACATGCAACTACTGTACATAGTGGGGCTGCTGTTCAATTATACCTAGGGTGTTTAGGGTTCAACCCAAGAACACCGCATACCGCCAAGATATATCATGGCTGTAAGAGACTGTAAACAAGCTGTGCATAGCATACTGTTCATCCTCTGCATTCGTAGTATCACACATTAATGAAAACTTTCAAAATTGATGATGCACATCATGAGCACCTTTGACAAAATCAAACCAGGTCAAAGCCACCAATACATTGGGTATGACTGCTAAGACATCAGATAATCTTTAGGTAGAAAAGTGATTGTGCATGTGACAATGAAATTGACAAATTACTAAAACGTCAAATATCAATGAAACAGACTAAAGAACGATTACTAACTGGTGTCAATCTCCATGGAAAATTTTGGAGTTGAGTAAAGCACTGCAACTGAAAGAACATACATGTTCAGCTTCGTCAGTAACAGCTCTGTCAATTATTTTGAATATTTCAAAGCCCTGCTGTTTCATTTAAAGGAACATGAAATGAATGTCTGCAGAAAGTTCTCATCAGTAGTCTGTTGCTGGAGCTACTGAAGAGTAACTGAAGGCGGTTGATGACAAATTGCGACTGCACGGCAGCAGATGACAGAAAGGTCGAATCATTTGAGTGAAACAGCCTTCAGCCAAACATAGGTTCAAACAAAAGGTCAGATATGATGTAAGAAGCAACCTGGGAAGATCATAATTAAGAATCTGTGTCACATCAATATATCTGAACAAAAACCTTTTGAAGTGGTCTAATAAAAGCTAACTCAAGGCAGAACAAAAATGAAGAATATGTGTCAAATCAATGCACTACATACAACCAAGCAAATAATCAAAAGGCCAGTTAAACTGTCCAATGAGTTGTTTCAATAGCTATAGAGTATTTCGGTAGAAAATACTGTCAAAAAACTACTACTACCACTAGCAATCTCTGCATCATAAGACCTCCGGTTATAAGGCAGGACACCTGTATGTATAACCACCTTTCTTCTGCACAGGAAACATTCTCCCAGTATCAATGAAAATAAATGTATCTTTGTATTGTATGCAGAATGTGGGCGACTATTTGGTACTAACAACAACGCGATATTGCCAAGGACAAAAGGTCAAACATAAATTTTCAAGCAGTTGTATGAATTCCTCAAGTTGCATTGCACTCTAATGCAGTATGGACTGATTGAGTGACTCTGAGAGGCAGCTCAGCACATTTCAAAGAATACTTGAACGGAGAATTGTCAGGGGAGATAAGAAACTAACCGCATTGGAAAAAACCGTTCAATAAAAATGATTCGTACATTTACGTTCCCTTTCCTCTATCTGTGTCTAAATGCGGACTTCCATTTTTGACTGCATCAATTAATATGTCTTCCAGTTTAACAACAAGTGTGCATGTAACAGGCAATACTCAGTGGCATGCTGGACATGAAACAGCCAAACGCAGTCCAAGTGCTAAAATAAAATGTAGCATATACAATTTATACATACTATCTATAGGAGGAATAAAGCAACTAAATGACACTGCTCAGTGACAAACAACAGACCAGAAACAATGGAAAACTGTACAAGAGAAAAGGTCAACTGCAGAGTAAATAGGCTTTGGTCATTGTAGATGTAGATTAGCATTCTAGCACAACAATGGGTTGTTTATTAAAACAGCTTTAACAGCAGGAGCAAGTCACAATGTATTATGATGCCTACAAAACAGCTTATGCATTGTCTACATTGCACTATTTGCCCCAACACACCTGTTTACAACAGAATGTGTGTTGTTCATTTCAGAAAACAAACTGGGCACACCTGTACAAATGAGAACACAGATTAAACCCACATGCAAATAAGAACAGGTCTGCTAAGAGTAAATGGATTCCTGCGTTGAAATAGGAAGAAAATTGTGGGTTTGTTTACTAATGGCAACATCAAAAAGATGCTTTCGGAACCCACCTTTTACACACAGCAGACCGTAACAAGCTAGCCTAAATATATGCTGTGATCAGCACATCATCTCGATTCATCTAATAGCACATTAAGAGCATTGTCTTTAGCAGCGACCCACCTGTGCAAAAGCCCCTGCTGCCTGCAGGCTGTCGGGGTGCAGGAGGCCAGTACTCAGTCCTTCATTATCCTCCAGGTAGAAGTCGACCTTGACCTGTAGACACGGGAACCTGGAGGCCTTACAGGCTCCGGCGCCCTTCTCCTTGGTTTTGTCCTTGGCCCCAGCCCCACAAAACATGCACGATATCTCATTCTTGGCCATCGAAATTGACTTCACTTTACATGTGGTGTTGATGTAGTTCTTGGAGAGGGCGTACTCACGGACGATCATGACGCCCACGACGACGAGCCCACAGACGCAGATGACAGAAACGGTGAGCAGGGCACAGTTGGACGCCCGTGTCTTGAAGTCAGACACCGGGACGGATATGGGTGGCGCCATCATCTTGCAAGAGAAGAAGATGAGCACAGCTCAACGGCTGGCATATACACACGAGGAAAAGGATGAAGCTCGCAGCTTGTCAACCTGCCTTGCTTTCTTGCAACTGAAGCGAACGTTTCTCGCAAACAACATAAAAAGCCCAAATGCATATCAGCCCTGTGAATGTATGCTGTGTGTTAAGTAGACTTGAGAGAAAATATGGCTCCCTGCAGTAGGCAGGCCATGCAGCAACAAGCCATAGGAAGCAGCTCGCTCGGTCAACTGTGCTGTCTAAGTCGAGCTGTCAACTGTATTGCTCCCATTCGCTCTGCACAGCTGCATCCGTGGTTAGCAGACGCTCGTCTCCCTACAGTTGCAGGTCGCTTAATCCCACTGTCTGTTTTCTTCGGCATCCTTGGTTTTGCAGGAAGACATATTTATCCCTGCCTTGGCCATGGCTGGACATCTACCTGGCTCCTGGGTTCCCATCTTTGCACTCACACCTGTTCGCCATCCGTCTGCTGCTGCTGGGCACAGTGCGCCTTGCTCTCCTGCTAGGCCGACGGCCGTCACTTCGACGTCATTTGTGCCTCTACTGATGTTCTCGATGCTGCTGCTGCTTGGGCTTCTGCTCCTGGTGCTGCTGACGCTGTTCCCAATGCTTGTGCTGCTGCTGCTGCTGCTGTTGATAATGCTGGCCTGCATACAGCCTCCACTCTCCACCTAACTGCATTTAGATCTGCGTCGATACAGCTTCGCACTTCAGTCATGCTGCTCACTGCTACATATATGTATTTCAATCAATTAAACCCAAGCTGCTCTCAGCCGCTCTCTCCCAGCTTAATTTCAAAAGCCGGTATGCCACTAAACTCAATCAGATTTGATAAGCAGGCTAAAGCAGTGAAAGCACAACAATGCAAGGGGACAAAAAATGATATGGGCTGCACATTGATGGTTCATGGGTGGTCATGCAGTCGTATTAGCTCGCATATAAGTGAACTGCCGGTACATCATATTCTGCCCTGTGTATCAGCTTCCCTGGTTATTTTTGCCAGTAGTTGCTCTGAGGGTTATTAGTGATAGGTCCTTGGCAAGCAAACATTAGTCACCCAGCAGTGCATCTTGTCTAAATAAAACAAATGGTACTTAACCAATAGACCCTTAAGAGGAGGGAAGAGAGGAGGGAAGAGAGGAGGGAAGAGAGGAGGGAAGAGAGAAGGGAAGAGAGGAGGGAAGAGAGGAGGGAAGAGAGGAGGGAAGAGAGGAGGGAAGAGGAGGGAAGAGGAGGGAAGAGGAGGGAAGAGGAGGGAAGAGGAGGGAAGGAGGGAAGAGGAGGGAAGAGGAGGGAAGTGGAGGGAAGAGGAGGGAAGAGGAGGGAAGAGAGGAGTAAATGTAGGAGAAGGAGAATAATGCTATGTAAGAAGGAGTGCTGGAGTCACCTTTAACCTCAGTCATTTATTCAGGAGCACTGCTGGGACAGATGTACCTCCTTGATTGATGGGTTTTTTTGGCTTTTTCTTAAACTCTGCAGTGGACTTCAATCTGAACTCATGACCACTGAGGCAGAATCTCATATCTCGCCCACTGTTCTTGTCATCTCAAACTATTTGGAACTGATCTGGGTCATAATTGCTTTGCTTTTTATGCCCATTCCTTTAAGAATTCACATGATTTCTTGTAAATGCATGTTTATCACAAATTGTAAGGTTTTTAACCTATATTTAGAACTTATGTCAGTTTCAGTAAATGTTCAACTACCTAACTGCCATATCCAAGATGTTTTGATATTAGTCCACCCCTGGTTTGGGTTCTAATTTGATTATTATATGATGACTGTTGTTCCTTGACACCCAAAAATTAGCTAAAAATTGCCTCTGGCTTGGTTTTCTTTGAATAAAATATATGCCAATTTTTACCACATTAGTAAAATTCTGTAGAAACGCTCATAACTATATATTAAAAGTGCCCTGTAAGTTTGGTATCTGTAGCTCTTATACTTTTTATTCCAGAAGGAAAGTTTTGACCACTTTCTGAAAATCTAAATTCTGCAGGCGCAGGTTTAAGTAGCTGCAGCTCCTACCTACCTGCCCGCATACATTATATAAACCCATCAAAAGATTCAGTACAACACCTTCTAAAAATGTGCCAAAAATCACGTTTCCAAGTCAAGGGGAAGTTATGGTTTTTTGAAGAAATAAAAGTTATTCTGGTTCTGTCCCTATTCACCCCCTTGTCCCTATTCACCCCATATTACGGTACTCTTTTTACAGGGTGTCTACAGAAAAAGAGGACAGTCACTTGTCTTCTTTTCTGTACTCATATAAGTTCAGAATTTGGTGATAAGTCTTGACATAAGAGTGGATTTGATAGTCAGCCATATTAGATATATTGCAAATATGTTTATTTGTGAATTATAGATAGATAGATACAAGGGATGTGGCGCACAGTAAAAAAGTTAACGGTTCGTTAACTTACAGTTATTTAAAAGGTAACAAAAATTTAACCGTAATCCGACATACAGTTATGCAAATGTTTTATTATAAGATCTAAAATTCACCTTAATAATATGTCAACAAATTCGGAACGAATAGAACAGACAGATCAACCAAGAAAATATTATTCACTGAAGGCTGAAGATACTGCCCTTGCAGGTAGGAAAATGCTGCACTATCAAGGAGCAGGAGAAGGTGGGAAGGGGCTACAAAAATAGCATGCAAGTGGTTGCATGTAACTGTTTTCCCAAGAGGATCAAAGAACCGTTTAGGTGCTGGGGGAGTGCCAGCTGACCAGTCTCAGGAGTGCAGGTCTCAGTGTAAAGGTCTCTCAGGGACTATGATCAGCCCTCCTGAGCGCTGTTGCATGAGTGCTCGCCTTAGGAGTGCTGCTGTCCCGCGAGTGCTCTGAACGAGGGCAGTATTCACAAGCAACAGTTTAATAAGGGCCGCAGCCTCATAAGTGAGCAACCATAAGTGCAGAACTCAGTTTCACAAGAGCCAGACTCAAGAGCTGTATAAATACATTTATAAATGCCGAAATCACCAGGCTTTTGCCTCTCGAATGTTATTTTCATTTCACTAAGAGCCAGCGGTGTTATTACATATATTAAAAAATAGTCCTGAGGATGGCTATTCATAAGTGCACTGTTAAATTTGAAATTTTGAGTCAGTTCAAATGATTGAGTGGGATGTTAGCACAATTTGTATGAGCCAACATTGTTGAGTTATAATAACCTTTTTGCGATTGGTCATAAATTAAAACAACAAGCTATGTTGGCTCAAAGGAACTGTGCAACCATCTCACTCAATCATTTAAGCAGACTCAAATTTTACAGTGTGCATAATACTGCAGTCCACAAATGATGAAATGTTATAGTCTCACAAGGGCATTCATCAGGACTAGTATTCCCAGAGATACTTTTCTTCTGTTGCCTGTCCTCACAAGAGCTTGTAGACTCACATATGAGCATTTAGTTTTTTGTGATGTACTCAAGGTATTGTAGAAACGAGTGCTATTCTTGAGAGTGATTTTCCTTACGATTTCACTATTTGAAATAAAGCAAAATGAGCACAACCTTCAAGTTTTCATTGTCAATCAATGCTTTCTATGATTCTTTTTTACGAGCGAACCTTTCTGGATGTTGATTTTGTTCAACGTTTTGCTCCTCATTGACAGTTTGACATGCATAACATCTTCAAAGAATATCAATTACCTTAGGATGCGGTTCAGTATTATCAAAATATTTATATACTCACCCAGGAACATGGGGTACCCCTTGTTACATTTTATTGAAAGTGCCAAGTTATTCAATTTCCTATTATTATATTGAGCAATTTCATTGAACAAGATATCCAGTTTTTATCATGGGATTGTTTCCCTCGGTTCTCTGCATAACCTTCAAATAGTGTAGATGGTGACTAGTTGCACAATTTTGGACATCGTAGTATATCAGAAATTCAGAATTACCTGACTTTCGCATTTTCGCATTTTTGACAATGAAAACATGAAGATTTTTCCCTGACCAATATCAAAATTGCCCGACTTTTCCCAGACCCGGAAGAAATTTCACTTTTCCCTGACAGCTAGACACCCTGAGGCCTGTTCAAACCTAGGAAGGAGGAGCCAAAATATTTTCAGTGGACCTTCAAGAACAAAATTCCAGCTTGACGTTGTTCAGAAGATTCAAGTTCGTAGCCCCTGCGAGTATTAGTGTCTATTAGACCTACTGAGGTAAAAAGAAAGTAAAAGATCTGTCATATGGGACAAAAGTGTAATGCGTTGAGGATTCTCTCTCCTGTCTCATCAATCTTCCCTCGCAAGCAACCATTTATAAGTGGCCTACAGAGTTAGATATGGTAAGTGAATTCATCTCTTCATCTATCTTCAGAAATGCTTATTGAAGCTTCGATTTTTCAAATATCTGCAGCGATTTTGTAAGTGAATTCATCTCTTCATCTATCTTCAGAAATGCTTATTGAAGCTTCGATTTTTCAAATATCTGCAGCTATTTTGTAAGTGAATTCATCTCTTCATCTATCTTCAGAAATGCTTATTGAAGCTTCGATTTTTCAAATATCTGCAGCTATTTTGTAAGTGAATTCATCTCTTCATCTATCTTTGGAAATGCTTATTGAAGCTTCGATTTTTCAAATATCTGCAGCTATTTTCGGTAAACATGATGATATGATGCTAAAGGAGTGAAACACTTTTGAGATACTCCATGTTTTGCAAGTGTGGGCTGTATGACGTCACTTCAGCACAGAAAAGGAGAACAAGATGCTCCTAATATAACCATCTTATTACTTGAAAGACCCAGCTGGGATGATACCTATGAAGAGTACTAGAGAAATCGACTGCTTGTTTTAATCAATACCACCGTAGTTATAAAACTGGTCACAAACATGGTTTAAGAAACAAAAAAGAACCAGTTTGGCATTTCAACTGCTTAGTGTATTTTGGTCATACAGAAAATAAATCGAGTCTTAATTGTGAAATGGCAATTATTTCCTAAAAGGAACAAGACAATTGTCCTCTATGCATTATAATTATCAGCTGCGAATGCAATCAAAAATACACTACTTGGGTATTTGGCAGTGTTGGAGGTCTCGAGGCCGGCCTCGTCCTCGAGGCCGGCCGGCCTCGGGGCCTTATTTTGATGTCCTCGACCTTGGCTCGGTCTCGGATGCCAAATCCTTGGCCTTGCCTCAGTCTCGGGTGTCTTTGGTAGAGTGATGGAGGCCTCGGGACTGGCCTCGTCCTCGAGGCCATATTTTGATGGCCTCGGCCTCGCCTTGGCCTCGGAGGTACATGCCTCGGTCTCGGTCTTGGCCTCGGATGTCCCGGCCTCGACTACATCACTGGTATTTGGATAAGAACGGGCACTCCGACCGGGACCGACCCACTGCCTTGTCAAGTCATATCATGATTATGAGTCATGACCAACACCCACAGCATATCAGATGCGCAGGTTGAACAGCTTCGAAACAATGTTGTTTCTTTGAACCATGCATGTGCATACAGATAATGGTTATAGTACAGCAATTGAAACAAGCAGTCAGTTTCACTAGTACCCTTGACGAGTATCTTAGCAGCTGGACGTAGGTCAACATTGTTCAATGGGATGCTAAATTGGAGCTAATTGGCATTATCCTGAAGTTGTTTTCCTTCCCATTGCTGAGCAGCAAGTAAAACTTCCAACTCATACATCTTGGACTTTTCTACAGATTAATATTTGTGCTCACTGCTAACTACACAGCCTACTTTACTCTACGATACTTTCAGCCTGCAATGTAAAATTTGAGATTTTGAGTCAGCTCAAATGATTGAGTGAGATGGTTGCACAATTTGTTTGAGCCAGCACAGCTTAATGTTTTGAGTTATGATAATCTTTTCGTTGTTATAACTTAAAACAACAAGCTAAGATAGTTCAAAGGAATTGTGCAACCACCTCACTCAATCATTTAAGCTTACTCAAAATTCAAATTTTACAGTGTGAGTTCAAAGGCAGACAGATCCCATAAAACCAGAGTTAGACCTCACCAAGACACTTTTACCTTTTGCCAGGATCTAACTGACAGATTATGTTATTTTGCAGAGGCAGAGTAAAATAAGTGTATGGGGCCTAAGTCATCCATTTTTGTCTGTCAGAACCTGGTCGGGGGGGGGGGGGCAGGGGGGCGGGGCGATCACCCCCCCCCCCAAAAGTTTGGGAAACAGTAAGATTCAGACAAAAAAGCTAAAAAATTCGGGCAGACAATTAAATAAAAACTACAGAAAATTAATGATTTCCAGGCAATTTAAGAGAAGTTAGTCACACTTTATACACACTAGAAGACGAGTTTCACAGCTGTGTGCAGACAACTCAACACGCATGTTCAACTGTAGCCAAACAATTTGCTCCAACATGCACATCAATTGGCAAACATGAAATATTGATAATCACTTAAAAATTGTAAAAAAAAATTCTGCTCAACAATTTGACAATTTTTCAATATGTTGATTTATTTTTGTGAATACCTAAATGCTAGCCTCTCTGTTTTCAAGCAAAACCAGATGGGATTAGTTCATAATAGATAGATAGATATATAGATATATAGATGGATAGATGGATAGATATATCCAAGAACCTATGTCAGAGATGCAAGCTATGTAGATTGAGACGACAAAATCACTTTTTTCAGATATTTACCCAACATAGACAATAACTTGATTGATAATCTCAGCTGTCCATCACATTTGCATTGGTGGTCCATTGACCCCGCTGTTAAAACATGATTAATCACTTATCGATGCAACCTACATATTTCACAGGATAAAACACTATATAACCATGCATAAGGTCATGCACTGACATACAGTATTAAAAAATATGGTCAAACACTATAACAAAATCTAACAGGTGTAATTGAAGGCTATGGTACATGAGATCTGTGCTCGACATCAATATCAAACATTGACTTCGACTTTACATTGATTGCAGAGGTGCGCCTTTGGCAAAAATTTGTGCTTCCTCACAGAGGAAAAAAAAAGAAGGTATTTTCCTCATTTTCCGTATCTCCGCAATGAGCAGTCCACCGAAAAATAACCTTGCAGAAACATGCAAATCTAATTTGCATTTGCCATCATCGGCTCTTAACTCAACCCACTAATTATGAAACTTGTGCTTGGCCAACATTCAGCAGCTGTTGTGAAGTTGGACTGTTGATATCCGACTTGTCTGAGTTGACAGTGCTACCAGAAATGGGCACAGTCCTGCATTATCAGATATTATCATATGATCTTTAAGAAAGATATGTCACCGTCAACTTGTAGAGCAAACAAATCTTTCCATCTTGCAATCATTTAAACTATCCTTTTTTCCTTTAGATTTAATTTCATCCTGCACATGTATACAGATTCAGATCAGAAATTACACACTCTAAAAAATGTCGGGATAAAATTGGTTTTTTAGATTCAAAATGGTTTTTTGAAAAACCAAACTTCAATGCAAAACCAACATGGATTTTTTTAAAAAATCCATGTTGGTTTTTTGCATTGAAATTTGGTTTTTCAAAAAACCATTTTGAATCTAAAAAACCAATTTTGTCTGAAATTTTTTAGAGTGCAGGACAGAAATGAAACAGTTGCATTGTTATCACAGAAACCATTTGGGCGACAAAGCAAAGCAAAAATGATACATGTCAATAATGTTGTAGACACATTGACATTGATTTATTTGCAGATGCAGTGATCAATTCTGTTTATAATGGACACTGCTGATTGATTTAGAATCAAGCCATTTCAAATGCAGAATCCAAATTGTGTATGTCCCTGCCTATTCATAAAAAGAACCACAAATGGCTGGAGATTGTATCACAATTACTCCTTGCAATGCAGATAGTTCAGAGAGAGATACAGAGACAGATAGATAGATGGAAAGATAGACAAGAAGATAATGGTCTACACTTACTGTGTGTAAGCTCTGATGAAGATGTAATGGTCACAGCCTCGTCTATTCAATGTGTTCACTTTTTTCACGCATGGCCTAATGCTGACATTTAATCAATCATTATTCATTTTAATCACAGGATAAACATTACATAACCTTCAGTGATATGACAAAAAAAGCTGGCCAAACAATCAAGCATTTTAATCTGAAGGGAGTAATTGCGTGAAGGTTAAAGTAAGTCTCCTCTACATTACCCGATCTGGATACGACTCAACAGCAGGAATCTTTTGACACAGTTCTTACATAATAGTGTTACAGTGATGTTTAACATTTAAAGGTCAAAGGGAGAAAGGACCATGCAAACCGCCCAGACCCATAAAAATAGCCATCAAAGAATGACCTTTGCTGAGCTATATTTCATGCCCTTCCATAACTGGTGTGTATTTATCATAAGCACAATTTCTATATTCTTAGCCCCAATTTCTATACAGTATACTTACTATTACTTAGTTGCAACACAAATGCATCCTTTTTTGCATTATTTATAACAGATCTTGTCTTTCCAAATAGAACCATTATTAGCTTTGCACTAAACTCACTAATCATATACACATAATGACGGAGTACTTGGTAACTGTCCAAATTCAATTGACATATATCACATAACTGGTGTAAAATATTGTTATACTCCACCAAGACAGTTTTCTATTGTCTTTTGCCGTGGTATAACCAACGGATTTGTTAGTTATACCACTGTTGGGGATTAAGTTAGCTTGTTGTACTGCTTTTTTTGCAAACAACGCACCTAAAAATGACAACAAAGTAACAAAATTCAGTTAAAATTCTTCAGGAGTCATATATGGAGTATAAGTCGCTTATACAACTCTTTTTCGGTGTATAACTAACATTTCAGGGGTTATTTACCTCGGGCTAAAGCCCTCGGTAAATAACCACCTGAAATGTTAGTTATACACCTCAAAATCGTTGTATAACCTATACATATTTGACAAATCTGAGTTGTCTAGCTGCCAGAAAAGGCACTGTTTCTTCCCAATGTATCACTTATTATTAACGCTCTTATATTTGCCTGAGTGGAAGTGTGATATATACGATTAAAGAATTACCTTGTCACTTTGATATGTGTTATCTATCTATCTATCTCATGTACTATCTGCTATCCATCTATCTTTCTTACCGTGCATCTCTAAGAAGTAACAGCTGATACAATTCCCCAGCCTTTTTGTGGGCCCTTTTATAAATGGGCAGGGACAAGCAAATGAGTTTTGGAAGACAGTCAACTGGCTCGGTGCTAAATCAATCGACAGTGTCCATTATCAACACAATTGATCACTGGCATCTGCAAACAAATCAATGTCAGTGTGACTGCAATGGTATTGACATCTATCGTTTTTGCTTTGCTTTGTCACCCAAGTGGTTCCTGTGATAACAATGCAACAGTTTCATATCTATCAATGCAATCTCAGATCTGAAGCTTGCATACAGATTGACGTAATGTCAAACTGATCAAAGGAGAATCATCAGTCAACACTTAAAAGAATCATGAAGTAATAATGATACAACAACGTAGAAATGATACATTTATACAGAGAATACTCGCATATCTTTCTAAATGAGTTATAGTGTCAGTTGCCCTGTTAGTAGGTCGTGACAACGTAAACAGCATAAGGACAAATGCTACCTGCTCGTTTTATTCATTTTCAAAAAGTATTCATTCAAATTCTGTGCTGATGGGTATAATCCCAACTAAACGGCATTCACTAGTATTTTTTTTTAATAACACATTACATTGAAAATTCTTCAATAGTAAGATTTTCTCTGCTCAGGCAAATAAAAGGCTACAAATTACTTGGTAGAGACAGCAGTAACTGTTGGTCAGTTCAGATTTGTCCAAAATCAATAGTGCTTTACGCCAATCACTTGATATATGTCAACAGAAATTGGATGGCGACCAAGTATCCCATCATTATTACAATATTGTATATAATTTGTGGGATTGGTGCAAGCCTATTAATGGCTTTATGTGGTACAGATGTGGTACAGATCAGATCTGTTATAAAAAATGCATGAATCTACGCAATATATGCCCAGCAGTTGCAGAGCTAAAAATATAGAAATAGCCCTTACAATAAAGATAATTATACTAGGCATGAAATATAGCTCGGGAAAGGTCAGTCCTTGATGGCTATTTTTATTGGTCCAGGCCATATCACATAATCATGGTCCCTGTGCCCTTTGCCCTTTTAATGTTAGACATCACTGAAAGGAAAAAATGTACCATTCAGGGTATTCCATGTGGAGAGCAGAGCTCATTGGGTTTCACATGTCAAGATCTTGTCATGCCGATCTCAATGGCCTGATTTCACCGACATAGTTTTTAAAAATAACATGCACAAGGCACTTTAAAGGGCATTCTGCACATCATCTAACTACTGATCTGAAGTCCTTAGCAACACATTGATGAAGCATGCAGTGGTGTTTTGTCCTAATTGCTGACCTCTTGTTGTTTTGACAAATTCCCAGTGAGCTATAAATAGATCTGGGGTTGGGAAGCTCCTAAATGACATCACAGAACTCCGTCTTTCCAGTTATTCTTGGATTCCGGGTCTCTAAAATGGTATTTAAACAATGTGCATGTTCCTGTAAAGTTGATCAACACAATATTAGGCAAATTAAACCCCGTGTGCCAAGTTTGAATGAAATTGGTGCAGTATTTTGTCTCCAAATTGGTCCACAAGATTCCAGAGAAGACCAGTAGCAATAGAGCATTCTGCCCTAATAAAAAACCTTAAAAGTAGTCTACCTACATTTCCACAGTTCAACACTATCCCTGGCACCCATTTCATGCATGGACAGAATGGCAGCACTGTAACAGGAACTCAAGAGTTACAATTATTTTTAAACCTGAAATCAAGGTTCAAACTCACAGGGGTGCTATCTCTCTCCATTTTCCTTGATGGAATAAAAGTTAGAGCAAAGAGAAGAGTTTACAGGGAAATAGACCTTTGGGAAGGTGCTCAGGCAACTTTTTTAATCAGTGAGCCCCAGCCCACTACAGCTGACATAAAAACAAAATCAATGTTTGATATTGATGTTGAACACATGCACACTTCTCACGCACTATAGCCTTCAATTACACCTGTTAGATTGCACTGTCACTATAGTGTTTGGCCAGATTTTTTTTCCCGAAGTACTCATGGTTATATAATGTTTACCATGAGAAATGTGCCAGTGGGTCACATCAATAAATGATTAATCATTGAACAAACAGTTGTAGCAGAGGAAATAAATGATGAGCTGAATACTCTGAATTTTGTCAAAGATCTAATATCAAGGAAATACATGTACAGTCGGCCCAAGTAGCCAATATTACTGAACTGTGATGTCAAATATCTCTGCAAGAAAAATTGGCCTTGTCAGAATCTGCAGTGACATAATTCACTCTATTAGAGAGCCAAAAGTAATCAGTTGCATCTCTTCGACTGTAATACTTATCGTTACAGCTACATTCACTTTTATAGAAATCAAACGGACCCTCAAAAGTGCAAGTGAACAATTTCATAAACAGGCCTCCCGGGGGCAGAACAAGATGACAAAATGGTGTTGCCTTGTCGAAACAGGAACCATTTGAGTGACAAAACAAAGCGAAAAAAGATTGATGTCAATAGAAATGTCAATAAAGCTGCAGTCGGCAACAGACACATCAACATTGATCTGTTTGCTGAAGCCCGTGTGGAATCTGCGGATTGACCTGGCACAAAAAGCCATTCTGGAAAGTCATTTCGGGAATTGCAAAGCCCTTTGGCTTTGTAGTAGTCTACCCAGAGGGAATGTGAAGATGCATCTGCTTCCAAAATGGTTAAGGCATTTCAAGTGACAATTGAGCCACCTGAAAATTAAACTGCTTTAACACCACACTGCTTTGAATGCCTTCCTAAATCCTCTGATTCATTGAGCCCAACTGTCAACATTATCCTGAAATTCTACTGAAGGATGTGGAAGCATAGATATACATCAGCACAAAATATTCAATTCTTACATTCTCAGATCAGAGTGACCATGCCGATAAATGATAACACTGAAACCATATTGCATGGATAGGTTTCTGGAGCAGTTTTTCAACAGTCATCTAAATCAAAAACACATCTGGATACAAAACGACTATAAAAATTGAATCAATTACAAAACGTTGTCTGGCTGGTTCGTGTTTATCAATATTTCTACCAGCATCAAATTCACTTTGGCAGCTTTTCTAACATCAATTTATCTTGATTTGCCCTCAGCCCCTTCTTCCCTCACATGCCTCTAAACCCTATCCGTAAAATTAAAATTTAGCTGATAATGCAACAGCACCAAAAATATGGTTAAAGCCTATTTTTCTGGGTTGCTCTAGCCAGTTTTGTAGTCTTCTCTTCTAAAATCAATTGGTCTTGCCCTCAACCACCCTCTTCCCCAGCTGCCTTCAACACCTATCCATAAAAGAGCTGAAAATGCATCCATATTCCACAATTTTGAGAAGAAGCCAATCCCAAGTAAAACCACACTAACACTTTCTTAAGGCAAAAAGGAGCATGTCAAGCAGGGCAAGCACTCACATTTCCATGACTGGCCAGGCACCTAACACCCTTTCCCTCCTCAAAATCACATCAACCAAGCACACAGAATCAATAGTGGGGACATCCCTGGAATACTCACACATCACTAAAGATGGTCAAATCAGCCACAGATATGCTGCCTGAATACACTCCTTGCCCTACAGCTCCTATGCCGGGTGCCTGAGAAGTTTAGCAATTTACGTGTTATAGTAATCTATTGGTGGTGTATCTTATCCTAGAACAGATTCGAATTGAATAGGAGAGACTTTCATATTTATAGTAGAAGCATATTCAATTCGAAAGTCTCCTTTACATCACATAAAAAAACACTCCCTGAAACAGACTCAGCAAGATACATCTAAAAATAAACACATTATCATAATCTGCGTCTCGTGGTGGTGGATTTAAATAGAACTGGTTATATATATATAAGAGCATTTGGTTCATCGACATCTCTCCTTTATCTCTCCTTTACATGACATAAAACAACATCACAATATAGTAACATCAGTCTAAACTTGAAATGAGACTCATTGCATAGATCTTTGTATTATTTATACAAACCCCCGTTTCTGGACCAACTGACGATATGTGACCACTTTCCTTCACGATTGTTTTTTCCGCCGGGAAAGACCACTTTCCAACAAAAGAGTGCTTCAACGTCACACAAGGGAACTCCTCATAGTGCAAGAACTTCATGCCTAGTTCTCATGGAGACGTAACAGAGGGTTCCTGTTGCGGCGCTTCTTACTTTTCCAGGAAAGGGCAAAGATTTGAGCATGTACGCCGTCAAATTTGGCTTTACGGCGCGACATGAACAGCATGCGCCGTGTTAAGAGGTCTTTCTACGCAATTCCTAGAAATTTGACGATGCAGGAAAAAAAGTTTCAGCCGGCTGAGGGAAGAAGTGGTGATGCAAGAACAAGCGTAGAAAGAAATCATTGCGCGCCGCAGGTTTTCAAAGTTGCAGCGCACAAAGAAGAGCTTCAACGCAGCAACAGCAGTGTAGCAGAAAGCTCTTGCCTCATGGCACATGTTTCAGACACGCGTCGAGGGAAGTCACATGTGCGACGCACGTGTGAGGGTGCGCGACGCGTCTTATGGACCCCCAACGCAGCAGACGTTGTTCTATTTTTAGCATCAACCCTTTGTCTGCGTGTCAACCTCTTTCTGCGCTGCGGCTGGGGCAGCATCAGCGAAGAAGGGGGGGGCGAAGCAAGGGAAAAGAGGCGGTCCGCACCCTGCATATATATAGAGGGGGCCAGTTTAGAGCACCATACCCACTCAGACCTTCGACCAGAACACACCTAGAATCCACGACACTCAACTGCTACATTTGCTGCTACTTTTGTTGCTACAATTGCTAGTACTTTTGCTGCTACTTTTTGCCAACATGGGACCAAAGAGGAAAAGAGGGACCGTCGTCACCAGGGCACCAACCAAGCTCAGCACGAGGTCTACACTGCACACTCCTGGAAGCACTCCTGCTGCAACTCCAGTGACAACTCCAGCTGCAACTCCTCTCCATGACCCTTCAGATGCTGCACTAGAAGCCTTCTTCACCACAGCCATGGCAGACATCTCTCTACCTGGGCTCTACACCTCCACTACAGCCAAAGATGTCAGCTAGACGAAGACTACTTCAAGCAGCAAAGCCACTGTTGTCAGCGAGACCATCTACGAGGGCCACCAAGATGACAGCACTGAAGAAGATTCCTCATCTGAAGCTGAAGGAGACAAGCCTGTTGACAAGCCTGCTCCCAAGCCTGCTGCCAAGTCTGCTGACAAGCCTGCTCCCAAGTCATCTGAAGCTGAAGGAGACAAGCCTGCTGACAAGCCTGCTCCCAAGTCTGCTGACAAGCCTGCTCCCAAGTCTGCTGACAAGCCTGCTCCCAAGTCTGCTGACAAGCCTGCTCCCAAGTCTGCTGACAAGTCTGCTCCCAAGGGTCTTCCACAGCCTACTGCCAAGTCTACTCCAAAGAAGACTCCAAAGAAGACTCCGAAGAAGACTGCAAAGCCACAACAAGAGAGCCAAGAGAGCCAGCGTGACCTGCAAGATGTCATGATGGACGACACCTTCGAGGAGGAAGACCACCATTCCTCTGGTGATGAGGCCCCTGCAGCTGCTGAAGCCAAGTCCAAGGGCAAGAAGGGCAAAGGGAAGGCCCCCAAGAAGAACATCAAAGACTACATGGGCATCACAGCGGAGCAAGAAGACGACCTGCTCAACTGGTACAAAGAGCATCCTGTGCTGTACATGAAGGGCTCCAGAGGGTACAAGGGCAACGAGAAGCTACTTCTGGACACGGAAAAAGCCAAGGAACTGGGACCCAAGTTCACTTCCCAGGACATCTTCAACTGGAGGAAGACAGTCCGCACCCACTACTCCAGACTCGTCAGGCCTGAAGCTTCAGGATCCGGCAGGAAGGAGACGCTAACAGAGAGGGACCAGTACATCCTAGCCAACTGTCGGTTCCTGAAGGACTCCATCGTCCACAAGCCAGGCAAGGAGCTGTCCGCCATATCCCAGCTGTCCGCCAACAGACCAGCCTCAGACTCCGGGGACAGCTACAACCCTGAAGATTCCCTGCCAGCTTCTTTTGACCTGCAGGACCTGCCAGCTGAAGAGCCATCACAGGACAGACCTGACAGCCAGCAGTCCCAAGTCTTCCCTGGTGCGCCAAAGCCTGGAGCTGTGTCCAAGGGAACCAAGAGAAAGGCCACAACAGATGAAAGCATGAACTCCGCCATGAAAGTCATAGCAGGCAGCATGCACGCTATGTCCTCCTCCAAGAAGATCCTCAGAGGCTCTGGCTGCAGGATGTGCCCTGACCACCAGGAGTTGGACGACGGCGAGGAGTACTGGAGGATCAAGTGCCAAGACCTCTACCACGTCGGATATCGCTGCAGCCCTGAAATCAGACAGCGAATGGTGAGGGCGATTGCAGAGGCTGCCTTTTACTGGGACAAGCAGAGGGAGATGGATGAGGCCAGCCGCCAGTCAAGACCTCAGGAGGAAACCTTCCGGCCTCCTCATCCTCCTCAGCGCCAGCAGATGCCACCTCCTCCTCCTGCGACATATGTGCCATCTCAGCACCAGCAGCAGCACCAGCAGCAGCACCAGCAGCAGCACCAGCAGCAGCACCAGCAGCAGCACCAGCAGCACCACCAGCAGCACCACCAGCAGCACCACCAGCAGCACCACCAGCAGCACCACCACGCTTCCAGCAGGCATCACTTCCACCACCAGCAGCCAATGGCAGGAGGATCCAGCCAGACTCCGAGCTACACCATGATGCAGCCCAGCCAAGGATCCCTGACACTGATGATGGATGCTCAGGAGAGCCCCGAGAAGTATGGCTACCCTGGACCCAGCTATGGTCAACCGATGGCCCAGCAGCAGCACCAGCCTTCCCCTTCACACAGTTGGAGTGAGACTGTCCTTTCTCCACACAAGTAGAAGATGTGCAGCAAAGACAACAAAAAAACCTCGGCCCTTTTAAGGGCCACCAAATCCTCCCAAAAGGGCAGGCCACGTACACATCCTATGTTGACAAAAAAAAAAAAGCTTGTGTTGACCGAAAAGAGCCAAAAAAGAGCAAAAAAAACGTTGACAATCCCCCAAAAAAAAAGTCCGGTCCTGGCCTTCATTAAAAGTAATCACCTTCATAAAAGCAAGGTGCTAGTTCCCCCTTTCTTTGCCCAAAAACATACCAAGTGCTGCACTAGTACAAGTGCTGCATTCTTTGGTATAAACATATTTTTATTGCACTAGTACAAGTGCATGAATTTCTTAATTAAAATGTAATGCACTAGTACAAGTGCTTTGGTTTTAAAACTTGTGTTGGTTGCACTAGTACAAGTGCATCACTTTGTAATTTAACTTGTCTAGGACAAGTGCTTTTTATGGTTAGAAAAGGGATAGGCAGATAGATAGCTAGATAGCTAGATAGATAGATAGATAGATTGATAGATAGATAGATAGATAGACTGACAGATAGAGAGCTAGAGAGATAGATAGGCAGATAGATAGATAGACAGGCACATAGATAGCTCGATAGATAGATAGATAGATAGATAGATAGATAGATAGATAGGCAGATAGATAGCTTGATAGATGGAACACAATGCTCGTTACATATATACACTGCAGAAAAGAAAAGCAGTTGTCGTCACTTTGCAGGGATTGGACTTGGATAGATAGATAGATAGATAGATAGATAGATAGATAGCCAGGCACATAGATAGCTCAATAGATAGATAGATAGATAGATAGATAGATAGGCAGATAGATAGCTTGATAGATGGAACACAATGCTCGTTACATATATACACTGCAGAAAAGAAAAGCAGTTGTCGTCACTTTGCAGGGATTGGACTTGGATAGATAGATAGATAGATAGATAGATAGATAGATAGATAGATAGATAGATAGATGGATTGATTGATTTTTGGGCTTGTTTTGTCAACATAGGATGTGTACATGGCCAGCTCAATTGGGAGGATTTGGTGGCCCTTAAAAGGGCCCGGGGTTTGTTGTTTTGAATAGATAGTCTGCATCTTCTTCAGATTTTCTCCAACTGCCAAGGGACACTTCCTGCCGGACTGTTGACATAGGCACGTAGGTAGTCTCGAGCGGCCTTGGCATCTCTGGAGGCATATCCGTGTCGAAGTGGTTCTCCTAGGTCATGCAATTGACGGTCTCCCCTCCAAACTCCTTCAGTGACGTCATGTGTCTGTGGATCTTCTCTGTCCATAACTTCATTGTCACGGGCATGGTGGATGCCTACTCTGTCTCGCAGAATGTTGTGTAGAACACAAGCAGCCATTGTGATGTATGTCACTCTTGTAGGTCGTTGGGGCATGGTGGTCAGGAAGCATCTGAACCTGTGTGACAGCAGACCGAAGGAATTCTCCACCACTCTCCTGGCTCTTGAAATCCTGTAATTGTACACTCTGGAAGCAATGTCAAGGTTCCTTCTTGGCACTGGTTTGAGCAGCCATGTCTTCAGGGGAAATGCCTCGTCACCCACGATGTAATATGGGAAAGGATTGTCTTCTGTGCCAGGTAGAGGTTCTGGAGGTGGTAGGCCTAGATCTTCGTCGTCCAGGAGTAGTCGAAGTGTTGTGTCCTTGAAGACGCCGCCATCAGATGCACTTCCTTGACAGCCAGCCTGCACATAGATGAACTTGTAGTCGGCATCAACGAGGGCCATCAGGACAATGGAATGAAATCCCTTGTAGTTGTAGAACAAGGAGCCTGCAGCCTTGGGACATCGGATTGCGACGTGCTTGCCATCCAGAGCTCCAATGCAGTTAGGCAAGTTCCTTTTCGTCTCAAAGGCCTTGGCTATCTCCTTCCATCTTTCAGGCTGTGTGGGTAGTGCCAGCTGTCTTTCGAAGGCATGAACGATGGCAAGGCAGACCTCAGGGATGAAGTTGCAGATGGTGTTGGGTGCCACACGGAAAGCATAAGCTAGGGACTTGTAGCTGCTTCCTGTTGCCATGTACCGCAGGGTGATAGCCAACTTCAGACCAGGTTCCAAAGCCTTCCTCATGTTGGTGTCTTGCTTAGTGATGAGCGGTCCAACAGCTTCCAGGAGTTCAGCAAAGATGTCAGGGGGCATTCTAGTGAAGTTGTAGTAGCCAGACACGTCATTGACTTGCAGTTCAGGCATCAGTTGATAGTAGTGACCATGTTGTTCCCTCTGCAGCAACCAGTTGCGAATCCACCACCTTTTCTGTCTCCTGGCCCTCCTCCTCCTGTGTCTCACATAGACAGCTCCCAAAGCAGCAGCAGCAGCACCAGCCACAACAACAATTTCTTCTTCATTCATCATGCATATGTTCAGGACAGTAGGCAGACTGTATTGTGTTCTCATTGAAGGGCAATCAGCAAATGAAGCAAGGAGGTCCTCTGTGTCCCTTTTTATAATGACCAAAAGTGACTTCTGCATCAGCGAAAGACACTTTGCCGCAGCGCTGCAACAAGAGACCTTCGTCGATGCTTAAGAGACCTTCGTCGATGCTTAAGGCAAGGACGACGAAGAAGGTCAGCATCGACGCGCCTGTAATGTCCTCGGCGCTGTATGAATGCATGTGCGACGATGAACAATCCAGGTACGCAGTAACAAGTACCTTAATGCGGCGTTGCATCGTTACAGTCGTCGGCGAGGCTGTCCTTTTCAGCGGCGCATCTTACCTCGGGTGTACGCCGAAGGTTTCTTGATGCGTCGCAGGTCGCCAATTTCATACGTAGCTGCCTCACAACCATCAGCGGCGTAACAGGAAACAACATTGGGCAAAGTAAAAGCAGCCTCGCCGAAGTCCAAAACAAAGTGCGACGAGTCTGGTTGGAACTGCGGTGAGGCAAGAGAGGCGGAACGCGGCGAAGAAAGCTTATGCAGCGCCGCGGACACCTCAAGACTCACTGAGGCCACAAACTTTAAGCGCCGCACATGACACTTATTGATTACGTAACGTGCCTCATCCAACGTTCTACGCCACAACTTTCCAAGAAATGACTTCTCTTGCCGCGCCGCTCTCAAATCGCCGTCGTGAGAACTAGGCATCAGTATGGGTAATGGAACATAGGAAGAGGAACTTTATCAAATAACATTATCTTCTCTATGGTTAGACAATGTATAAAAAGACGAAGTTAACTTATTTCACAGAATTAACCCACTTTCAGGTACACAACATTGAAATTCTGCTCTGGAATACCCCAAACCTCCGATTCGATTTTTGCCAGGCAAAACCCTAAGACGGTCGATTAAATATTCTGCACATGCATTTCTTTATTACTCAATTAGGAAAGGACATTGAGTTAAAGAGAAATCGACACAATGAGCCTTATGGTTCCCTACCCAAGTTAGAATTCAACCCTAGCCACACATTGTGATATATCATGGATGCCCACAGGCATGTTGAAGACACTGGCGCTCTTCCTGTTTCATCGAAACATTGACTTGGAGAAAGCGCATCTCAGAAAAATTCGATTTATTACAAATCAAATGGCTGTCAACTATAGAAAACCACTAAGAAATGTGCATGGAGTCATGGTCTTTTATGTCTAACCTTGAAACATATTTGATATGTGTTGGCAAAATTTGTCTTACCCTGTTTTGTAAATTATAGTCCTCAGTATACTCCAATGATATATGCCATTCTAGAGATATCCAATACAATAACATCATAATGAAAGAACAGTTCCATGTGGATAAATGGATGCTAAAGAGTATCAGTAAATAAATAGATCATAGGTAATTAGTCCCTGATCCTACCACACATTCTTACGTTCTGACAGTGTTGTAAGGGGGTTATCTGACAGCTCTGATTGTTTTGATGTCCTGCAACAAACAGTACATTATTGAATTTATAAAGAGTCATAAACAAATCATTTCATAATATATTTTCCAGTTTGCAACAATTGCTATCTAAGATAAAACGTATGACTATTCATGACATGAGGTCCAAGTCAGTCAGACACCTCCTTTTTTGGGTTCTGTTAACATTTTGCCAGATCCCTCAAAATTGGTGTCTGTCTAATACATTTACTTAAAATGGAAAGCTGGAGGTTCCAGTCTGGAGCATCAAAAGCAGGTAAGAAAGGTGTAGACTGGTAATTCTATAAAACTGTCACTTTTCCTATTCTCAGATTATTGATGTCATTAAATCAGTAATTAATGTTTCTTTATCATTTTTAGTAAGTGATCGTAAGCAGGGCCTAAACAATAAAGATTAGGGGAGACCGGGGCACGTTGGACCTCGGGGCACGTTGGACCACTGCCAATATTTTTTTTATAAAACATGCGCGGTTATCCAAATCCCCGATGAAGAGACCTTTAGCGGTATGCCTTTTAGCAAAAAAATTTCATGAGCATTGAAGGAAAAGTGTGAGTTCTATTTTAGGTTTCCTGATTTTCAGCATACAAAGTGACTTTTTCCAAGTCTCGATGGCAAGGTTACCCTTCTTAAAATATGGGAGATCTAGTCAGACAAATCTCATAAATTGAAACTATCACCACTTAAGTAAAGTTTGATATAAGTTTCCAGAGTTCACATTCAACCTTGTCAGTGAGACACGCACATAGGTTGGGACAGGGCAGGTTGGACCTGCATGGCCGAGGCACGTTGGACCATTATAAACTGGATTGACTGACAAAAATTATCGGCAAAATGCCAGTTGCGTAATTTTTAACATGAATAGAGCACCTAAGTCATTCTTGTACAATATGAGGGTAAAATCAATTCAGTTGGCTAATCTGCAAGCCCTTCTAGCTGAAACAAGACTTATTAAAATTATCTGGGTAAACATTCCGATATAATCATTCTGCAATGACACACAAGTGTGTGTTGTGATCTGTGAGAATAAAAGTGGTGTTTGCTCAGTATTTCTACTTTCCTAGACTTTTATTCCGTGGCCCAACGTGCCACACACAGTGGTCCAAGTCACCCAAAACAAAACGGAACGATTCTGTAGAATGACCCTGACACAGAGAAACACCCGTGTTCAGTTCTGGGAAGTTTTGGATACAATTTTAACTATTGGCGGGATATGCAACCTATTACGACCCCAAGTTCAAAATATATTGTCACCTCAAAAATGATATATCCCAGATCAATCTCACATGTAGACTATTTAAAGTGAGTGCTGTGAATCCCGCAGCATAGCCGGAGGTGAAGGTCTCAGTACTCACTCAGTGGAAGCCCAGTCCCTTCATGTGATTGGTGGCAAATTCAGATGCAAATTCCAACCAAATTAGGTTGCTTACAGCCAAATGCAGTTAGATGAGGTGGCCATCACAAATCTCGACTGTGTCCATTATGGGCTGGGCATCTTGCAGCCAGCATCTTGTAGCCAGGCAGTAGTGGTCAGTTGGATTTAGTTAGGAGGCACAATGTACATGATGTGGAGAGGTCTCTTCCTTCTTTGTTCACAACACCCCCTCTCCCATACATTGCCCTTGTTACGTACCATTCCTAATCTTTATCCTTGAATGGCTTCCTCTTTCTCACAGGAAGGGGAGTAAACTCAGTTGGTCTGTAGTCTTTTGGATTTCCACTTTCCAATCGAAGAGACACATGTTTGATTCCAGCTCTTGAAGGGCGATCGTGGAAATGTGCGACACTGTAATAAAATTAGAAATTTTGAGTCAGCTTAAACGATTGAATGAGATGGTCACACAATCCTTTTGAGCTAACATGGCTTGTTGTTTCAAGTTATGATAATTTTTCCGTTGTCGTAGTTTAAAACAACAAGCTATGTTAGGTCAAAGGAATATGCAACCAACTCTCTCAATCATTTAAGCTGACTCAGAATTAAAATTTTACATCCTTAGGCTCATTATTGTGCCATGCTCCTGTCCTGATTTGCCTACAGAGCGTATAAATACATCCTGATCCATTAGTACTAAACATTTGGCAAATTTTGCAAAAAAACAATTTGGAGTTACAAACAGGACCATTTCTCATCAACCAAATCAACCAACTGTCACAATGCCAATAACTCGTCCTGAAAGTGATGCACTAGCTATCTACTCCTACAGACCCAACACATCTGCATACCCTTTTCTTTCATTTATCAATCCATCCACCAACCAACAATCTATATATATCCAAGAATTCCAAGATGCAGTTTATTTGTTGTGATCTTTATTTTTCTTAAATCTTTGCACGCAAACAGTGTGGTCTGGCCCTTATCCTATTGCAGGAAACCAACCTGCTATAGCCTTCTTTGTTTTGGGCAAGAGGCAAGAGGCTGCATGCCAATTCATTACCATCTGACCTTTAGTGTATTTGCTTAGTTGACGTGACTTAAGTTTTAAGCGCTACAGGACCTGTTCTGCTTAATAGAGTTTAGACAGACGCATTGGAAACGGGGTGAAAGGTTGGGGTTGGAGTAAAGTTGGGAAGGGTGAAAAAGGATGGTGGAGGAAAGAGGTGAAGGATGATTGGAACTGGTTCCAACGTATATGCAGGTCCCGGAGACCTGGCCGGAGCTCGAAGCAGCCCAGGGACCCAATGACAGGAAACTCAGACCGCCACCAACTCAGCCCCCTCCTCCAAACACTTTGGGCCACACTAAGGCTAGATGAGATAGTTGTTGGCTCATTTTATTGTTGACGCATTTTATTGTCATATCATACACAAGAAACACAACCACAGCTGTGGTTTCTTCATTCTTCAAAAAGTTGTTACACATTTGCCACATGTGTCAGAATGTGTACTTCTCCAGCTAAGCCACGTGAATACAAGAGACAGTCAAATGTCTTCACCTACACCAGGAATTGAATCATTGAGCTTCATCATGGCAGACAAAAAAGAAGCATTTCAAACAGAAATACCACAATTTCAACCCCTATTTACAGTCCAACTGACAATGAACAACCGCATCAATACCTGTGACCTCAGAACTATACTCAAGAACAATCCAAAACAGCACCCAAAGCAGGCAACCAAAACACATTTACCCCAAGTGCACAAACACTGTCAAACAGCCAAGGGCATTGTATGTTTGCCAAGGAGGTCATGAAGCCACTACTGGCCCACCAGGACCCAAGAGTCAAACAGGTGGAAAATTAATATTTACACACAAACTGCACGCCTCTCCATGAGTCACCATGACACATAAAGGGGTCCAGTCACCATGAAAACAAGTTTTGTTACTTGAGATGGCCCAGGGGCATGCCCTGTCAAATGGAGAATGTTTAGCCAGCGTAGTGTGGCACAACGACAGCAAGGGCCAGGAGGTTTAATTTGAATTACAATGTCTTAGACTTTCAATTTGCTTCTCTTCTCTCATTATCCACATTCCAAAGTCCACACTGCACTCTAAAAAAATTCAGACAAAATTGGTTTTTTAGATTCAAAATGGTTTTTTGAAAAACCAAATTTCAATGCAAAAAACCAACATGGATTTTTTTAAAATCCATGTTGGTTTTGCTTTGAAATTTGGTTTTTCAAAAAACCATTTTGAATCTAAAAAACCTATTTTGTCCCCACATTTTTTAGAGTGTGGCAAAGTTAATTTCAAAATACTCGCAGCAGGACACTCAAGAGTTAGAGCATTTACCCTCTCCGCCAAAGGTCTCTTGTCCTGTTCTTGCAAATGACAGATTCATGAGACTCTTTCATATGACTAATATTTCTGTTCATACTCTTGTTTCACAGAGTCTTGACCACCCTTTCCTGTTAGCACAAATATTAGAGAACGCTAAGCAACTTTCATCAGGACAACATGTCAACAAATTCAGCAGATGTTTTTCTACTGACTTTATAACATATTTTGGGTCGTTGACATCGAAGTGTGTTGCCTAATGAAGTTTAGACTCATTGATTGTCTTCTGGCAATTGAAGGCACTGAAACAACACACATTTCAAGAATCAGCGGAGGCCCTTTTCTAGCACTTAGCAACGAATGCCATTTTGAAATTTGAAGGCCCAGACGGAAGCTTTTCACAAGACATCCCACTTTCAAGCAGCCCAGCAGTAGACAAAACAGATGAAAACAATTCTAGCTGGTAGCGTAGGATGACTCCTCGCTATTTTCAGGGAGAATTCTCATTCTGGCTTATAATATCGAACTAAAAGCCATAGTTCATACGAACCCACCATGTCCTTAGGATGGAGGAGCGTTACAGAAGAAGAAGAAAGGGATAGCCAAAATGACCTCCTGTCATAAAATCACTTTAATTGTCACATCAAATGGCACATTCAACAACACATGCGTCTTGCAAACATATTGGACCCACTGGACCATGATGTCTCCTAAATTGGGACAGAAGCAAGGACACACAGCTGTCATTAGAAAGACTCATCCAAAAATGGCTTTCACATGCATGCCGGTGAACTGAGAGCATTTATCAAAAATAAATACAGTCACAGCGTACACAATAAAATTATCAGCATTTTTAATTACCTTTACAGACACTTTGGCAGGTAGGTAATAAATAATAATAGGCATTTATACAGCGCTAATTCCAGTAAACTGCTCACTAGATCTATCATGACAACCTCTGGATACGTCCGGAAGAGAGTTTGAACTCGCATCATTGTGGGCACATGGCAGATGTGTGCTGACCACTGCGCTAGCTGTACAAAGCTACGTGAACTGGAAGTCCATGTACATGTTCTGTCATAGACAAAACCTGCTCAGAACACTAAAGCATATATGTGCCCGAAATGCACAAACACTGTACAGCAGCAGAGAGTACTGTTTACCTGCAAGGTCCTCAAGTGAGTATGAGCAAACAAAGACCAACAGCCCAACTGGAGGCTAATTTACATTTGCATAAAAAAAAACTTCTCTATTGTCAAATTTCAAACATCAGAGGATACATTTTCCTTATATAGTAACACTTTTACTGAATAAAACAGATGACAATATGTCAGTGATGTTACAGCACATAATTTACGTGACTATGGAAATCTGACCATGACATCACTGTTATTGTAAACCATTCAACCTTTATTGGGGAAGATATGACCTAAACTGTCATAATATCAAATGAATCACTCTCTCCAAAAAGGTTTATGAAAAGTAACAGGAGATCATGGTGTTAAATGGAAGTCTTTCTAATAGATTTTATTTAATATATACTATACACATTATAATTAAGTGTAGAATAAATTAACAGCATTTGCAGAATCATTTCAGCAACTCAAAAGACACAGTCTATCCATATACTGAAACACTGCGATGAACAATAATGCCCACATGCAAGACCTACCTAATACACCCAAAATATATATTAACTAGAAGGCCCGTGGAGATAATATTTGACAGTAGCATGAGGGAATCATTGTAGCCTTATAGCAAAGTTCCTAATTATTGAAAATGGCGCAACACTTTATTTTGGAAATATCAATTGATAAGGAACGTGACTGAGGCTTTGTGTTTGTTAAACTTGTGTGTTGATATTTAAACCCTATGCTGGCTATGAAAATGAAGACCTATAGCCCTGGCTACCATCGTAGCACTGTAAAGTCATGCATTGAATTGAGTCAATACATGAAATGCAGCATTGAGGATCATGGTTTGTGATAAAATGTCGCAATATCATTGTCTTTGGGTAAAAAGACATGGCAAGTCAGTGATTGGGTTTGAAGGGTAACTGTACGTTTAATAAGACTACTTGAAATGTCCCCCTTCCCAGCTGACAAAAACTGGTGGTTAACTGAGAGTTATCACGTGAAATTGTCCCTCAGTTATCACGTGGGAAACTGATAGGTTATTGCAAACGCTAACCACGTGATTTTCTCACCAGTTAACCACGTGATTTTCTGAGGCAATCTTCACCAGTTAACCATGTGATTTTCTGTTGAATATCTTCACCAGTTAACCACGTGATTTTCTGGTGAATATCTTCACCAGTTAACCACGTGATTTTCTGGGGGGCAATCTTCACCAGTTAACCACATGATTTTCTGGTGAATATCTTCACCAGTTAACCACGTGATTTTCTGGGGGCAATCTTCACCAGTTAACCACATGATTTTCTTGGGGGCAATCTTCAACTGTTAGAATTATTTGAGAAGAGGCAAAATCTCCCACCGGTTAACTAAGCTCCTCATCAAGCCAGTCAACTCAGACTGTTTCAAGCATTATCTTGGGCTTTCAATAGCCAGGGCTGAAGTGAAAGCCACAAGAACTTGCTGAAAATTTGTCACAACCAGTGTAATGCAGTGAGGCTCTTTTCAGTCTTCTTAAGGGTTACCAGAATCAAGGATTGTAGTCATACTTGATTAACATTTTGGATGACTAGTCTTTAGTGATAACATCCAATATGTGCTCCTTTTTGAGCTAAGAAGCATCATTCCACCAAATACTGTGTATTAATCCAGATTTAGAAATCATAATCTTTTGTTTAAATAGTTTAAACTCAGTTAAGGTAAACTTAGTGTGGAACTCGGAGCACAGCTGTGTTTCTAGTACGCGTGGCTCCATCTATATTTCTTGGGGGTAATCTTCACCAGTTAACCACGTGAAGAAAAACACGTGATAACTCTCAGTTATGTCATGAAGACGGTCAAGCATTAATCTGGTGACATTCATCACATGGTTATCCCGTGAAAATGTTGGGGATAGACCCCGAAGTCGACTCTATAAAGTTGACTAGTGAAGTCATAGTTAGGTTCCCAAGCAGCAAGTTAATGTTCAGTCTGGTCAAGTCAGATTTGAGTCAGCTAAAGTCAAGCCATAGTTGCATAACTTAGCCAATTTTCATCTCACAGAAATGGTTTTGGTACCATTCAAAGGGCATAAATAGCACAAGTATTTTTAACTAGTATAGTACTTTTGTAAAGTCTATAAAACATAAAAACTCCCTAAAAATTTACACATTTGTGTATTACACAATAATCTGTGTCCGAAAATTTTGAAATTTCCGAAGTTAAAAGTACTGTTGAAAAATATCTAACAGATTGGCCCTGGGATATTGCACAAAGCAGAGACAATTAGAGTCAGCTGAAGATTGTTGAAGTCAAGTGAAGTCAGGGTTCAACAACTTAGCTGACTAGTCAGTTGAAGTTCTTGTAAAGCAAGTCAGAGTTTTAACTCTGACTGACTTCGGGGTTTAGTTGGGGAGTTTTTTCACGTGAAGAAAAACACGTGATAACTCCCAGTTATGTGGTGAAGATGGTCAAGCGTTAATCTGGTGACATTCATCACGTGGTTATCCCGTGAAAATGTGGGAGTTTTTCTCACGTGAACAAAAACACGTGATAACTCTCAGTTATGTCATGTTCACCAGTTTCCCCCGTGTTTATCACGTGAAGTTCACGTGCATTGTCAGCTGGGTTGTGTGTGTGTATCTAGATTGTTGTGGAGTGTGTGAAATTGTCGATGAAAATGTTGGCAATCAGACCTGCTCTGCAGGATATGCAATGTGGCATTTAGTTGTTAGGGTGAACATGTGATTGGTTTGCTCTCAATACATAATTTACTCGTTTGCATACTATAGGGCAAAAGCCCACAAAATGCTTGAATAGGGCTATAGGACAGCCCAGGCAGCTGAGGCTGTTGCTTTAGTGGCTGTGCCTCCCTCCGAATTCCATTGGTTCATTGAGAAGAGCAGGGGGAGTTGGTGCAAGTGAAGAGAGTGTGAAATGAATGGCGCTGTGGAGGTGCTTGGAATTTCGTGGGAAGGGCTGCAGAAAAAGCTGATTTGAAAGAAATAAGGGGGGATTTGCTGACATTTTATTAGTGACACTCAAAGGCAATGTCAATAGGAAGCTTCATGCACAATGTTGTGGGTGTGAGTAGAGTAGATATGGAGGAGTAGAGGTGACAACAAAGTTGAAGAGATAGACTTTTAAGAGTAGGATTTTACTCCCAAGCGCACAAACTCTGTCAAACAGCCAAGGGCATTGTATGTTTGCCGAGGACGCCCTGAAGCCACCACTGGCCCGCCAGGACCCAAGAGTCAATTAATATTTACACACAAACTGCTTCTCCATGAGTCACTATGATACATGAAGGGGTTCAGTCACCATGAAAACAAGTTTTGTTACTTGAGATGGCCCAGGGGCATGCCCTGTCAAATGGAGTATGTGTTGGGCTTGTGAGGGCATCCAAAAACCAATGCATTGCTCTCCTTTATATCTCTTGATTTGTCACACTGCAAAAGCATCCATGAGCAGATGAAATTCATCAAGTGTATAGTATTGTGGAAAGGACTGAAACGTTCAGTCCTGTGAAGCAGAAACTAACTTTGAAAGAGACAGTAACTTTTGGAGATGGATTTCCCCAATCAATCGAGACTTTGTGAAGTCAGCCATTTCCTCTGTGTAATTAAGTCATCGTGTTGTATTTCCTGTGTATTGTAACATTTGTACAGTAACAATTCACACATAATTTCAAGCATTTTATATGCAATTTGCTCCTCCTCTGACCGCATCCATTTTGATTCTCAGTTGGTTAGCCAATGGTTGGGAGCTTCTGGCTGCTCCACTGAAGGCGCAGAAGGTGCCTGATCAGATCCCTGCCAATTATCAGTAATAGTCTTCATGGCTGATAAAAGCACCACCCCTAATCGTTTATGATGTTTATTACTTTGAACATCTGAGCTCTTAATCATATCCCCAAACATAGTAAACTCAGCAAAATAACCCCATGCCATAAACTCAATGTGTGTCACATCAAATGAAACTTGTGACAACAGACATGTTACCCACCAAATGTCCCTAAATGTACGACCGCAACAGTGACAAGAGCTGTCATATAAATAAAAATACCCAGGAATCTGAATGCATGATGTTAAATAGGCACAATCCATCTTCTTCCAAGACTACTAACTCCACAGTCAATGGCAGGTATCATGCACCAAGTTGATGTAGGCATAACTGGCCACTGGGTATGAACTGGGTAAAAAGGATATAGTTATCAGAACTATTTGGGTGTAGTGTATTATCTCAGAATAATAAAATAGAATGCAATGCATGCATCCTCAGGTCAATCAATAAAATAAAACAAATTTGTTCTTTTCGTGATAGGTGGCAGGGCAACGCTGCACACGGCAAAGGGTCTTGGTCCAATTAGTCCTCTAACACAAAAATGAAGATATGAACTCCCTACTGGCAGTAACAAAAGAATAAAAGATGGTTAGGAACTGTCGAGACCTAAAAATGTGACAACATTCCACCGCTTGGCAAGATTTTGGACAACCCCCAGACCTAAATGCCAGATTTACTTTTTTTCAAGCAAAACCAAATGGTTTTAGTTCATTTACAACAGATAGATAGACAAGAACCTATGTCAGAGATGCAAGCCATGTAGATTGAGATGACAAAATCACTTTTTTCCCAATTATTTACCCAAGAGGACACATGACACAAATGAACTTATTAAATGCAACCACGTCGAATTATGATCACAGCGATCACTCTACAGCATGTACAGTCACAATGCCGGTGACCTAACAGGTTATCACCATAACATATCTAAGCAAAACCCAGAGTGGTCGCAGAGCTGGCCTCTCCAAATATAAGCCCGACATTTGGTAACCAAGCGATGGTAACCCCATCTTTTGATTTGATGAAATTCACATGCCACAGAACATTTGAGAACGGGCATTTTAATAAAAATAGAAAGCTAGCAGGTTTCGACTCTGCCAGACTTACATGCTTTTCTACAGACTACAGGTCAACTACATGTCAAAATTATGAAGGCGCCATTCAGGGACAAATGGATGTCTCCTGACATTGCTACTATTGTACATTTCAAGTTGCAATCTTCAGAAGACAATACATCATCTGTGACATTGTCCTGTGGAGTGAGTGAGTGAGTTTGTGTTTTATGCCCCATCAGCACCAATGTGGGCTATTTGGAGGCAACGACATAGTCCTGTGGAAAAATTCTTTTTTGCCGACACGAAAAACAGACACAACCAAATGATAGAATCTGTCACATTATTTTATTGAGATTCAACCCTTTATACTAAACTCAGTCATGTAATAATGTGTAAATAATACATAGAATTTTAACCAAAAGCACCAACATTAATGATCAAATGCAATTTTTTCCAGCACACAGCACGGAGCCGGGACAGTAAGTTGAACGGTACAAAATGTAAGTTAGATATCACAAAGATAATACAGAAAAGATAAGTCATGGAACTGGCTATGCTCTGACAGCTCTAGTTAGCCATCCGATTGTCAGTTTTCGTGTCCGTATCCAATATTTACAGGCGATTTTCAAATAAGGTCACATCCAACTTGCTTGTTTAAAAAATATATATATACGGGACCAAGGTTCAACATGCCATACAGCAATTCATAGAAAGTTCAACATTTGAGAAGATGTATTCAATGTCTGATCTCACTTATCTTATTGGGGAAATCTAGCTTTCCAATCTAAATCAAATACGGACACAAAGACATCAAATGGATAGCCAACTTTTAAGGGACAATGCGCAAAAAAATAAAAAATCTGTAAGAAAAATAGAGAATAAATAGCAACAACAGATATATATTATATTTCACTAACACTTATAAATACATGTGAACGTACAAATACAACATTTAAATTCAACGCGGCTTTTTCCGAGCCTTAGATAATCATAGAGATGACCATGTTAAGAGATTCGGTTATATGGAATCATTAGCAGAGGGCAAGAACGAGATATTTATCTTTTGCAACACACAGACTGCACCAGTGACAAAGGTTAATGACTAGCATGAAGACATACACATCCTCATGAAGACCCTGTGGTGGACAGAGGAAGCTTTTCAGCAAGTGAAAATTACAAGAATGCATAATCAGCGTCAGCAAAAAATTGATGCACCAAATCGTAGCCACGGCCAATGTAAATGCAAGTTCTCAGAAACTCGGGCTGTTAAAGTCAATAAAGACACCAGACACAGACGGTGCATCAGAACTCTTCTTTTGATAAGGGGCATAGTCCCACTGTTGATTATTACCATAATCACTACAAAATTTTGACTGTTTGACATCTTTTCAAACTAATCATTAATACATCAATTTTAATAGCACATCACAACATATTTAGGGCTAGCAATCTTCTTTGAGTGCACCAACTCAAAACTGTTAAATCAATTCAGGCAAAATCACGAAAATAGCCGCACTGTCTGATAACGCAATGAGCAAGACAATTGAAAAGCACAGGCTGCTACTTAGTCCGCGGCAGGAGAGGGGCTTATTTCGTGATTATGCCTCAATTCACAATTCTCACATACAGAAAAGCTTCCAGTGTTTAAGAAGAAATGGACAGGGATTGGGGACACCCTTGGAGAGCGTACAATTGACCTTGACAAGCATTGTGACCTTGACAGAGTATTTACACACAGCACCTTCATGTTAATACTCGGAACTGCGGAGTGACTAGTTACAAGTATCCACTGCAATAGATGGCCTAGTACATACGTACAGGTAGTTACTGTACTTGAAACCATGTTTTGATAACATACCTTGAAGTCTGGATTAATAGCCAGAATCATTTAAAGTAAGAAAAATAATTCTAACTCTTAGCGCTTGAAATACAAAATAACAGAATAACATTAAATTTCCAGACTACTTCATCTGAAATATTTGTAAGTTGATACGATAATTTTGTGCATACTAAACTTGAAACTTCCAAAACAGAGGGCCAAGTTCAAGACTCAAAGGAGTAGACATACAATGAATGTCATGTGAAGTTTTAGACTGTACAAACTTGGAACCATATGTCAAATGATATTTTTCATCAGATACATAACCATATTAATATACAACATAGCAATTAATTTCAGTTTTGAAGTCAATAATAATGCATACCAAAATTACAAGAGACTTGTGTTGGAATATCTCTGCATAAATTCAGCTTGATGTCATCGTAATAACAAAATTTCATTTTTAGTGTAAATTTTACAGTGCGGTAAATCTAATCTTAACACAAAAATCTGGCTTCAGTTTATAATTTTTAACCAGATAAACACAGTCAGAATACAATATTTTACAATGTGACACTGTCAATTTCATCCCTCGATATCTATCCAGTATTATGTTTAGTCACGAAACACATACTTCCAGACATCGACAAAATACCCATACTACTGTACAAGACAAAGTTTCTGAACTTGACAAAAAATGATGACTTCCAGGAACTTTTAACCCAGAAAGATCATGATCACCACACAAGACAAACATTTGCGTTTGAAGCCATCTCAGGCTTTCTACCAGAAGACAAGCAAGATGTTTCTTGCAACAAGTTAAATACAGCCAAATGGCTTAAAATAGGTAAAGTTTCTTAATTTGATTTCTTTTTTTTTTCTTACAAAAATTGTGTTACTTTGAATGAATGAGGAAGGTAACAGAAGTGCACACACGAGTACATAGTACTTAATATTAAGATGAATAATTTCAGATGAAAAATTTTAGATGAACATTCTTAATTATCACAGGATTCAATTTCATTAACTCATATTCTTGGGTTGCCGGTCCTCTCCCGGTCGAAACTGATTTTGCCCTTTCTCACTTTTTGGGGTTTCCTCCTCCCCGCCTTCGCCATGTCATCTCCGAATGCCTCCAAGGTCATGACGGACGAAATGATTCCATCAAAGTCAGTCTTTTGATTGTCATGGGTGCTGATTTTGCTCTTGGATTTCCTTCTTTGCTCCGCCTGCAAAAAATAATGGACAAAAATGTTTTATTTCAGTTTAACAGCATTTCATCATTGTCCAGCTGACCAAATAAAGTCTACTAATCAATATAATACTTTATGAATTTAACTGTCAAATAGAAGATTCTCGTTGCAAAATATATTTAGCAGTATTTTATCATTTTCTGGCTGTCCAAACAAAGTCTACTAACACTTTATGAGTTCAACCTTCTGACAGCCAATTCTGGTTTCAAATCATTATTATAATCTCTTGAATTGAATTCTTCAGAAAGAGGAATTTCAAGATGAAGATGAAGTATATAATCATTGGAATTTTCAGCATAGCCATTACAACTCCAAACAATATATTAGATAAGCTCTTAGCCATAAGATAGTTCTCAGTTCTATACTGAAGTGAAACTCATAGTGCGTGCACATTACACCAGAGGGCAGAGCACTACACATTGGTTATCCCAGCTGAGCCTGTTGACCATTTCTTAGTTTCCACTAAGTTTTACCTGAACATGAGTAGATTTCAAATTACTGCCCTTGAATAATGGACTTATACATAGATCGATGAATATACCTTCAGGAGATTGTAGAATTTCTTAGCCGGAAAAGAAATTCTACAATCTCCTGAAGGTATATTCAATCTATACAAATCTGGAGATAATTAATTATATATCACAAGCTACTAACTTGGAAGAAATCTTTTACATTGCCACTAACGTCCACTTTTATCGAGTATGAGCAAGTTCACACAGTTCAATAATCCTGCAATCCAAATGCCCCAAACTTGACTTCATCAACAGGCACTATAACATTCCGAAGCAACAGTTTTAATAGCACCAGAGCAAAAGGAAAGGAGGAACTGTCAGGCACACATTCCTTCAAGTAAGTTTGAAACTTTTCCATTGAATCACTGAATGACTGGCGCATTAAACAGTAAGGAAAAGAGGGAGAAATCTTGCCATGCGACAAATCCAAAATGGACAAGTCATACCATTTTCCCTTATTCATTAATCATGACAAGCATTGAGCAGAGTCAAAGGCAACACACCTAACATATTCTCAGCCTGCAAGAGACATCAACTACAGCAAGACTTTTATTAAGTTTCTTGAAGGCGATCCAGAGCAACATTACCATTAATTATGTCGTTGCATAATTTGACATTCAGCATAATAACTCCTTCACCAATCATGGCATACTTATATGCTTATATACTTATTCAATGCATTATACCACTGTGCAAAGAGACCATATGCAAAAGCATTACAATGCCTATTTCCCACAAAATATAATAACTTCTAATATTTAATAGACCTTTAGTCATAACAGGTTCATCAGAAAAATAATTAATTAGATTCTGAACATTTCAAACAACATAGTTGCAAATTCTCATCATAACACCAATTAGTCATCATGCCCGTCTGTTAGTTGAACATTTGAAGTTTAACAGAGAAAATAATAGAACAATGGTTCAACATCCCCCATACATTTGTCCCAATGCCCAAGTCATGCTTTTATTAGTTAAAATAAACGCAAACTTCCACCAACCCTGAGGTTCCAGGTCTGAAAATAAGACATGTCATAACTCAACTCAACAAACGAACTAAAGCAACTTGCTAAATTCCCCTCACATTTTTGATTTCTGAAAAATCCATATAAGTCCCGAATGAGAATAATTATTAAATTCCAATTTTCAAGCATTTCCAAAGATGCTGGGAACTGGACAATTTCTTGATTTGAAAATTAAATTGTAAACAAATAACAGAATCACTGCCGTCTAAAATCAATGAATCGACAATGACTAAAATTAAATACAAAATCACTGAGACAATCAAAAAGTAATCCTATTTTTTTTTTCAATTTGATGACTCCTTGTCCGACACATTTACAAAACAAATCTTCACAAGAAAAAATTTCAATCTCTAACAACAGCGGAGAGTCGTTCTTAACATCGCCAAGTTTGTGTTTTTATGCCCTATCTGCTATATAGGGCTTGACATTTTCAAAAACATGATGCTAACAAATTTATTAAAGCCTATTTACAATACCAATCACCATCTATCCTCCACTCACCAGCATTTCCATCTGAGCCCTCCTCTTCTCCTCCTCCCGGAATCTCCTGTTGTCCGAGTGGGCGTGAGAGTACGCCGTGAGAAACTGGTCGAAAATTGCGAAAAACTCTTCTACAGCCATGGAGCTGGGGTCTTCTCCATAGTATTTAGTCGCCTTTTCGTACTGCAAAACAAAGAATTCCTTGCATTTTAAAGAACACAACACATTACAGTGTTGAATAATAGTGAATATTATTAAAGGAGGTAACGGCCTTCATCTACGAGTAAAGGTAAACTAGAAGGCACACAAGTGTGCAATGGGCGGTGCCGCGGTAGTTTGCTGAGCACAGGTGATGGTGGTATATATTTCAGAAATGAGTGCACGAGACGCACACAAAGCTGTGTTAGCGGTGCAACTGGCATGGGGGGGGGTTTCTATCAAAATAAATATCCGGCGCCCCCGCCGGCCCCCGACTCCTGTCCGCCGGCCCCCGACTCCTGTCCGCCGGCCCCCGACTCTTGTCCGCCGGCCCCCGACTCCTGTCCGCCGGCCCCCGACTCCTGTCCGCCGGCCCCCGACTCCTGTCCGCCGGCCCCCGACTCCTGTCCGCCGCCCCCGACTCCTGTCCGCCGCCCCCGACTCCTGTCCGGCCCCACTCCTATCCGCCGGCCCCACTCCTATCAGCCGCCTCCGACACCTGTCCGTCGCCCCCGACTCCTGTCCGCCACCCAGACTCCTATCCGCCGCCCCGACTCCTATCTGCCACCCCCAACTCCTGTACGCCGCCCTGACTCCTATCCACTTCCGACTCCTATCCGCTCCCGACTCCTATCCACCTTGACTCCTATCCACGGCCACCGCCATAGATTCTGTTGCTTGTGAGTCATCATGTAGGGCCTACGTAAAGTTTTAACAAATATGGCCACCAAGGTCACAAAAATGGTTCAAGGTCATCCATGTTACAACTCAATCAAGATGTTACTGTGATTCAAAATCCCTGTGAGTTTGGTGGTCCCAGGGAGAATAATAGTGGAGTTGTCTTGTATATAAGCTTTTTACAGATATGGCTGCCAAGGTCACAGATATAGGTCAAGGTCACTGATGTCAAAACTAATTCAAGGTCTTACAATGATACATAATCCCTGTTAGTTTGGTGATCCTAGTGTAAATACAAGAGGAGTTATCGTGCACACAAGATATTCACAAATATGGCCGCCAAGGTCACAGAAGTAGGTCAAGGTCACTCATGTCAAAACTCATTCAAGGTCTTGCTGTAATACACAATCCCTGCTAGTTTCATGATTCCAGGATCAATAGAAATTGAGTTATCTTGTACACAATCTTTTCACAAATATGCCCGCGAAGGTCACAGATGTAGGTCAAGGTCACTCATAAGTTATGCCTGGCGAGATGTCAAGGTATTTGATGTATTTCACTCATACTGGAAGTCTGAGGCAGCCTGTGCAAAGTGAAATCATCGTCAATAGGGAGGACAACTGAGACTACCAAACCTCACACTACAGCAATATGGGCGGGATGGCCTTTGGCCACCGCCCATAATTACTTAAATCTTTCATTGTATTGTGAACAGAATTGCATATATTTGTCGTAACAAAATTTTCATTGGTTCATCATTTCTTGCAGAGGATCATTCAGTATCTGAAGAAATATCATTCTACAGCAAATAAACTTGGCCAATAATTTTAATAACTGACACCCCAAACATGCAAACAAAATAACCATGTTCTAAATGTTTGTGGAAACTTTTAAAAAGTTTTAGAAAACTTCTAAATCTTACCTTCTCCTTGGACTCCTTGAAGCCCTCCTCCATTTCTGAGAAGTTGTAAGACGCTGGGTTGTAGAAGTTGCTCAGTTCTGACACCAACTTGCTGCCATTGTTCCCTGATTCTGCCTTATTTTTGTGGTACTCAATTTCCTACAAAGACATTGGTATTGTTTCAACACAGTTAAAATTACAACTCCTATCCCAAGAGATTCGAAGCTTCACCGAATTAACTAGAAAGTTCTGTCAAAAACTGGCATATAGCTACATGTTACATCAATTTTCTTCACAATACTAAATTTGCGTTCAAAATATTTAGACAACCTTTTAGTCCCTTACCTTTTCAATTTCTTTCAAACCCTTCCGTAACTGGTTCATTTCAACCTCTAGTTCCTTCATTCTGCAAACGGATTATAAAACTCATTATAATTTTTAGCAAAATAAAAAGTCATGAAAGATCAGATCTCTGTATTGCCATGAGAAAAAACATATTAACTTTAAACATTATTGACATTAAGTCATTTCTTGAAGAGTGCGGTTTCAAAATATACCATATGATTAATCAATATCATAATCAACTGTCACAGTGTCAATGGCAGGATAAAGTATACGGGGACTTCAGTTATGTCAATGCCACTTGTGATTTTTGTGACACAATTGTCTTCTGTCTATGGAGTGTTTGTGTTTTACGCCTCTGCAGCACCTTAATGGGCTATATCGACTTCTGTCTTTGGAGAAATTACTGTTAAATTGATTGGATATCAGAAATTTTTTCCAGCCCTGTGCCACACACCTCGTTAAGATTATGTCCAATCCAAAATACTTACACCACACTGCTGGCTTTGGTGATGCTCTTCAGGTCTTCGCTGAGCGTCAGTAACTCCGGGAACTGTTTCTCTATCACCTCCAACAGATAGTGTAGCAGAGTGATTTTCGTATCTGAACTAGACTTAGTGTCGATAATTTTGTTTAAAGAGCTGATTTTGAAGCCAGAAGCATTGCTCCTGTTGCCATTGTTCATGTAATTTCCAAAAGCGAGCACAATCTCAAAGACCTTTTTCAACTTCTTGCTCTTTGTGACTTCCTCCGAGGCTTGTAATACTCCTGGAAAGTAAGTGATAATTAATATGTGAGCATCACGTTATTATATATGATAGATATTTCAAGCAATATTACTCAAACATACTGGCTTCAAGCATGTGCAAAAGAGAGAAATAGTTGCTTTCTTCACATACAGATAATCTAGAGGGTAACTCCTGTGAAAGGTTCACTAAATGTTTATGTATCCACTATCCAGTGTACGACATGTTACTTCATGTTTTTAGTTCTAAGACTTCAATAGTTGGGAATATTTTGAATAAGAGTTTTGTTAGTCAATGGCAATGAGAGAATTATGACAACTGCAGCAACAAATCAACTCACCCTCAACTTTGGGTTTACAATCTCCCATTCTTTCACTGAATTTCTTCTTGAATACCAGGGCATTCAATTTTTGTTCATAACGATCAATTCTGAAAATGACAAATATTATTTCGAGAATGAAACCTAGTATTCTAAAAGGAACAGCAGCCAAAAGATATGACAAAACTAGGACGCGTAGGCCTGCGTTCTCAACTTCAGTAAAACAAATATTTTTACAACTCACTTGCTCATATCATAGAGAAAACGATCCGCCTTAGCCATGTGCTCCACCTCTCCTCCGTATTCCGACAACATCTGAATCTCTTCTGTGGTTGGAACAAACTTCAGCAGCTGAAAGAAGAAATAGTTCTTAATTTTCAAGAAGATAGGAGGTACATCATACCATAATCATACTAAATAGATATATGGCAAGTGCAGCCCTCTAAGCCAGGTACTGGGCCCTCACCAGGGTTGACTGATGAGACAGGACAGAGAGCAGGAGTACTCAATATTTTACACATTTACTCATGTGAGGGATTTTACATATTCAAAGAGGGCATCCACTTTTCAGCACAATTGTTTGGAAACAAACATTTATTCTGGGTGTCTACTTTCATGAAGTGATGTTTAAACTACCAGGTCTATAGATACAGAGTTACAAGAATTACATCAACAGAAGCTGTTAGCCATGAGTTTAATTAGACAAAAGTGATGCAGAGAAATATGATTTTCAGGAGTCATTAAAATTCCTTAATTTCAGTCTATAGAATAAACCAAGCATACTATATTTTTTGCAAAAGGCAAACAACATACCTGTTCACAGAGGTCCTTGGGCAATTCAGAATGGGGGTCCATGTTGTTGATGGCGTAGGTCACCTCCTTGTTTGTCATCTTGAGCTTGGACAACAAGATGGTGCAATTCTGGGCTCTTCTGCCATCAATCACAGACAGAACCTTGACTTTCTGTTGAGAAACAGAGAAACAATGAATTAGCAAATAGAATATAAATATTTTGAACATTTGAAAGAATCTTCTCCATTGCTGATGAGTTATATATAGTCAAATGAATTGATTATTTATTCAGGAGATGGACAAATTAGACATATTTTAAAAGAAAGTAATGCAAAACATTACAACATTAATGAATGATCACAGAAACAACAATTCACTTTTAGACAATACATGGCAAAATACATTTTCGCAATACAAGGAGACAAAAGAGTACGAAAACATATATTATAATAGTTCACCAAATAAACTAGTGCACCAATTGATCTGAAATTAAGCAGAGTGCTACCCCTAACAATATACCAAAATATGACAATGATACCAACTACAACATTACTGACAAAGATTCAAATGAAAACATTTTAACCCATAAATTTTATAACAACAAATAGAGCACATAATACAACTTTAAAACAATGGTCTGGGAAACTAGGCATGCTACATCACTATACAAGCACTAAAAGATAACACGCTTTCTTAACTAAATGGGAAGGGTATTATAATACACAAGAAAAACGACAATTAGACAATACTGTAAATATGAATTGATTAGCTCAACACTAAGGGCTGTCGGGCTTAATATGTCTCAAATAGTGATGGTTAAGTAACTATATTAGTTAACAAAATAATACAGAAATAGATTAACAAACAAACATCTAAACTACAAATAACGAAATACTTAAGACATGTAAGACGAGTGACATAACTGTGATTGGTGTGAGAAAGCTGGAGTCAACAATGAGGTGCATGGACAATTCAATATCATTTGGCGCTTCAGAATCAGATCTCAGACTTATAAAAACTTGTAAAATATAGACAGCTTCTAATGGCCACATTTTCAGACTTGAGAGAGCTATGAAAACCGGTCACAAATAAAAAGCCAGTGTCAGACAAATGGCCATTAGTCAATGCTAAAAGAGTTCGAAAGATCTTCAACGCATAATTGAATTCACAATTTGAAGAAAGTGGTCTTACTGAAGCATCAGACTTATAAAACTGAAGCTATAATTTACAACAGCATGTATTGGCCGAGGAAACAATCACTCAACATGCTGTTATTGTAGTTACAAGTTCAAGTAGTCTCCTCTCTATCATTTTTCTAAAAGGAGCCACCTTACTTATTGAGATTAATAATTTCAAAAAATGGTGTTAAAATTTAAGATCATAGAACAGTCCAGTGCAAGTCTACATTGTTGACCCTCACCATAGTGCAATTATAAGAATTAATTTACGACATAAAATTACGAAAATTTCTCACTGGTTCATTGCCCGGCTGCTATAGACACAAAATTCAAACACAAATCAGTTATTAATTGTAATTAGTCAAGAAAAACATAAACAAGCATGATAATGCAATATCGTCAAACAAAACATATCAGTCTTGTTAAGCAAAACACTTCGCAATCACAATAACTTCTGAGGGTGAATTTTTTATTTACCTTCTTCTCCATGACATCTGTGTCTGAGATAGTTCTTTGATATGCAGAAAAGACTCTCTCGAAGTCATCCAACGCTAGAATTCGGTACATCTGAAATATCACAAGCAAGAGATGATGTTATATCACAAGCCACAAGCAAGAGATGACCTTATCAGGCTGCTGCGAAATCCAACAAGAAACTTGTTTACTGTTTGCCACATTCTCAGTTTATGTTTTAATTTTATAATTAGTTGAACAGGTTCCTCCCTTCAGAGATAAACACATATTTTTTCATACAATATATGTGAAATAAAAATCCTCCAATAAACGACAAAACTTGGTGAAATGACTTGAAATATAAAAGATGGTTCAATGAGGCATTGTATCTGGTATCTACACACCAGGAGGCCTACTCAAGACAGACATGAAGTGTGATTGAAACAGCATTGAAAAGCAATCGTACTCAGGATTTCAAAAGCAAGTCTACCTGAGATTAGAAGCCAGGGCACAGCCACTGAGCAAAGAAAGTTACGTCGTCCAATGAACAATTTCTTTACATGATGTAAAAGCATCTACTAGTACTGAAGCATGTACAACATAGATGAAGATAAAAATGCATTACCTTGCTTTCATCAAGGCCACTCCAGAGAGTACCGGTGATCTTTTGCTGTAAACAAACTCAATAATTATATATCGCATCAGGTTAACACGCGCAGATATTTAAGCTAATGCTTCTTAACTTTTCCAATTCCTTTCATCATGAAATAATTTCCTAAAACTGAGAAATTTGCTCATAGTAACTTTATATTCAAAATCGATAAGTAAATCCAGCTTTTTTTTAAAATTCTGCTGAAGACAGTGAAATGACTCTAATAGCAAACATTCCCAACAATTGCTCTTGAATTTATTTTAATTCTATACTGTACATGCAACACATCATTAAGCACTGTCAGGCCTTTCCAGAGGAATAAAATTTACCTTTTGAATTTTTAAATTGAGACATAATTCATCACTTAAAACATTATTTAACAGTAACAACACTTTTATTGTGCCTGCCTTTTGTACTTACAATTTCTACAGGGCGTCCGATCTTATTATAAATACTAATTAACAAGGGTGCACTTTATAAGTATTTGTATCTCTAAGAACACATTAATATACGAAATACTATACATCAAGACAACAATAAAACTTACATCAGGTAATTTAGTCCAGTTAAATGACTTCATGGGGTTCTTGGAGGCCGGGATATTCTTCTTTTTAACTGAAGTTATCCCTTAAAGAGAAGAAAGAAGCATGATTGTAATAAAACTTTTGTTTGCATAATCTAATGCACACACAGAACTCTTGATAATGGGTGGCGCCTGTGTAATGAACTCTCGAAGACTCAAGTGCATAAAAAATAGCACAAAAAAGTTATGACCTTGTACAATAGTAGCTGATAGTAGATATCAAGAGGCTAGGCACACACGTAAATCAATTGAAGCTAAGGAGCTATTAACTTGTACAATAGCACTCTAAATGTACTCCAATCAAGTCCTCAAGATAACATTATATTGCACTGTGATGTTAGTAGATTGACTTAAAACCTTAATGAGACAATAAATAATGCCTTCATTCTGAACATGTATTTTTGTATTGCACTGATTACAGTGCCTGAGTTGATTCCGCAACCTAACACTAACTGTTTGTTTGTTTTTTTTATAGGTGTGATCTTTTTACGGAACAAGAATTTCAAGAACAACAGTAGCAAACCAAGAACCTGGAATTTAGTTATAACCCATGATAGAAGATCTACAACTTGTTTTATTGATTCGCTCATCACTTATAATTGAAAGGTTAAATGGCCTAGCCTACCTACAAATTTTAAATAATTTCTATTTCAATTTACGTACCTGGTGGTCCGAAACCAGGGGGTGGGGGAGGAGGCACGGGGGCACCCGGGATTCCGGGTGGAGGAGGAGGGGGAGGGGGAGGAGGAGCGAAGCCTGGCATCGGAGGAGGCTTCGGGATGGAGCTGGTTCTATCTGCATCTATGCTGGCTATCTTTGGTGCAGATTTGGACATGACAGCTTTAGCATCGTCTGATAAACATTCAGAGTGGAGTTGTAACTTCATCCTCTCTTCATGTTCAAGGTTAATCAGTTCTTGCAACTCCCTGAGCTGGTGAGACAATAACATCACTTCCGCCTTCGCCTCCTCATGGCTCCGTTTCTCCTTCTCTAGTTTTGTTACCATACTGTTCACCGTGTTGATGAGTTCATCCTGAAATGGGAAGATAACTGTTAAATTCACGTATACATACAGTGTATACTTCTGCTCCAAATAATGAAGTCTTCAAGGGGCCCAAAGATATGAGGACTGCCTTAAATGTGGTCGGCAGATGTTAGTTATATCGAAACAAGAAAACTGGTAAACATTTCATTTCTGTCTGTCTTGACTTTATAACTTCAAAGATGTAGTTTTAAATACAAAATTATTATCATCGTTTCGATATTTAGCATGAAGGAGGATCACCAACAACAATGAAGCTAAGCTAGAAACTAAATGTCCGAAGTTTAAGTTCAGAAGGAATTAAAGCATAACATTATTTGCAAACCATATGAGGTATGGCATAAAACAATTATTACAATAATAAAATCCATTCAGTGGTTGATATTTCAAAACATACCTTCTCAGCTACGATAGTTTCTATTTCTTTTTCCTTCTTCTGCAGTTTGACGTTGACCTGTTCCGTTTCTTTCTGGGCTTCTCTGATCTTCTGCTGGTAGTCTTTGATTTCATTTTCATTAGCAATTCTGCAAGAACACAGAAATCACTAAATTTATCCCTATTCGATTACAAGCAAATCTTGAACATAGAATCGATAACCTCAAACGGTAGTTTATGCCCCCTGGCGAGAAATTTTCATTTCAGAAGTCACCAAGATGGCAGTATTTTTGGCACATTTTATAGAAATTTCAGAATTCATTTTCGTGTCATATCTTAACAAATTCATTGCAAAGGTATGTGCCTAACTTAAAGCTTTAGTTCAAGGATAAGTCATTCACTCACTGTTTGACCAACTTCTTGACATCAAATTCACCCATTTCAATGTCGGGGTCACCTTCTTTTGTTTGGAGAACAATTTGTTGTACTATGCGGTCAATTAACTGCCATTGCCCGCAAACATTGTTGCCATCTGAAAAGAAGAGAGAACTTTCAACAAGAGAAATATACAAAGTACACCCCAAACAGCACATACAATTTGAGTCCTGTCTGACAAGAGTTTGTGAGCTAAGATAAATTGGTTACACATCCCACACTTAAAAACGTGCCAGATAAAAGTGCATGAAACAAGCCGTCTTCGACGTCATGATGAAACGACACACCATAGTCATTTAGCACAGTGACACTATTCAACAGAAAAAGACCCACTACCAGACATGTAACACCTCCATATCAAAACATAAACATTTAATAGTGTCTGCAACACAACAATAACACAGTGATGGCAAAAACTTTTATATAAAAGAGAAGTTGTTAATCCCTCTTTTTTTAATAAGCTGCAAATCCACTTTACCAGCAAGGGCCGCAAGGCCAATACTCATCAACAATAACATAATAACATAATATCAGCATCATCACAGGGTCACAATAACATTGCTAGCATCATTGAAATGTAGTTGACAATTCCTATCGCTAAAGTTTCTAACCACACAATCGAGGTTACTGAATAGTTGATACATTCTAATTATTCTAAATTTACACTTGGTCAAGGCAGATGAAGCATCAAGACAAACTTGTGAAGCTCTTAATGGCTCTCAGCCAGAAAATCCATTTAACATCAGACAGAAGCTGTGACTAAAAAGTTTAACAATACCCCAATTAAATGAGATGTTGACCAGATTTTGACTTACAAGGCATGAGTAGAAGGTGCTGTAATATGGACATTAAGTGCTGGAAAGAGAGGGCGTGGTTGGTCTTCTTCCGAAGCAACTCAAACATGGCCATGGCACTCTTGCTGTTTACCCTTTCCTGAAAGAGACAAGAAGACAAAACTCGTAAAACAAAACTCTCTAAGACAGTATGAGCTTCCGTAATAGGATAGAAAAACGGAGCAAATGTGGTTGATGTGATGGGTTGAGGCACTGAGTTTCTTTGCAAAAATCTAATTTTTAAAATGCCATAAAAAGGTATATACCAAGGCCAATTACGGGTCTGATGGTGGTAGTTATTGTTTGGGTTTACCTGCAAATCTTATCTACTGACCTAACTCAGTTGCTCACTGAAGCAGGAGATTATGTTTTTGATAACTTCATATATGTTCAACTTACATATTCAAGGCGCGTTTTATTTCCCATGCACTAATCAAACCAGCTGAAAATGCTACATAGACACTTAGAAAACTAGCCAAAAGAAATTCGCCGTAATTGAATTTGCTGTAACACAAAATATCGTGTGATAAACAATGAAGAAAATCCTGAAGGCTTAATGATTCTTCATAGTTGTAAGTTGAATAGGACCAAAAAATTTGGTAATTTTAATCATGGCTCAGAATAAAATAGCAAAAACCTAACAAATTTCTTCCAAATAATGATTTAAACACCAGATACACATTTAGGATAGGCCTAGTAGCCTACTGCAATTAACTGAAATTTCCTAATGTACTTACCACCTCAAATCTCTTCGCTAGTTCTTTTTCATCTTCATTTCGAATCATTTCAAAGAACTCTAAATGTCTGAAAATAAAAAGATCACAATTAAAAATTTATTTCAAGTTACAATTTCAAAACTAGCCAAAGTTCCGTAGGAAAGATAGTTTGAATTCTGTTGGCAAGCTGCAGCATCAAAGCAGCATTTTATTCACGAAAAGGTTCAATACGATAAAAGTGGAATCTTACCTGCTTAATGTAGGGTTATTTAACCTGTCCAGTTTCTCAATGATAGGCTGGATGCCTAACATAAGGAACTCATATCGGAGATGTAACCGGAATTCTAGGTTATTCTGAAAAGACAGAAACAGAATAACTGCAACAATGCTAAACAAACACCCAAACAATACATATTGTACTCATGTGTTGCAATAAATATTTGTATCATTATAGTTCAACATACCACACGGTAGAATGTATGCAGAAGACAATACAATCATCCATATTGCTGATAATCCGTTTTTTTTTAATAACTTTCAATTTAACTATGAAGGCTTACGTCTGACCTACAACTTTCAATTTGTTTACAAATAACTTCAGAGACTTGCTGGGAAATTATATATTTTTCAAAATATCTTGATTGCGATGGATGTCATAAACACCATTTGAGTTTTGAAAATGAAGACAGTGACTTTTAGTCATAAGATGGATTGTATGATGATCTCATAAACGGCACAGGACACATTACACAAAATATTTATGACAAAACATTACATCAATCATTGTGAAGTACCATACCTGGCCAGCTCCAGATTTGATAGCAGCATTAATGAAGGACATGACGGCCGTCTTCAAACTCTCCTCCTCCTCGTTGTCTGTTCCACTACTCCGGTCCAAGTCCATTATTAGACTCTGCGATGAAAATACCCAAAGTCAAGTCAGAGAACTCATAATCACACACAGAATATTGAACTTCCACAGTATAATTATGTGGGCTCAATAAAATCATATTCAACCTGCGCAATTGCACCAAGCCAAAATATTTAACATCCACAGACACTTAATAGAAATCGAGACTACCAAAACGGGTGAAGTAAAAACCTTAACATTTTTTCACAGATGAAACTCTACAAAACTGAAGAATTAGCTGTGCTTTCATGCTGATGTACATATTATATTCAACATTCAATTGTACTATGCGTTTCATACGTTAGGAACAAAATATCATGGAATTTTAAAGTCAATTTTGCATGACTTGTGTTCTGACTCTTCGACATATTAAATTACAAATGAGCAGCTATTTTCAAATTACCTGGAATCTCGTTCGTTCTCCACTATAATTCTGGAAATGAACAAATGCTTGAAGAACCTTCTTGTGTCCCCCAGGTATCATACACATAGCTCCAAACAACTCCAGAATGGAGATCTTCACTTTGATGTTGTCACAGCGCAGGCTTTGGGCGATGATATTCGTAGCATCAGCATGGGCTAAGATGTGCGAACTCCCTTTCTGTAAATCAGATGCAAATGATGGGTTAACTTTATGTGACAATGAAGGTATAATGAATCATACTATGAATAGAAATCACTGAATAAGCAATTCAGACTGATATACATTGTACGTATTAAGTTATATTTACTAGTTTAGAGTCATTGATCATTGACAGTCTCTTTTAAGATGATTTGAATGCAAAAAAAAATGCTCTTGGGACTTCATCAAATCTCACCCAATTGTTATGTCTTATGTGTTGACATTGAGGGTTTAAGACTTTCAGTGTTTTCTTCATGCTCCCAACTTGTAAATGCCATGCATCTTTTGCAGGAATATTGATAATGTAATCATATTGCTAAAGAGCTAGACACAAAGAAGATTATGAGATAGTCAATTCAACATTGTTCAAGCAAACGGTAAGCGATGTTTATCTCATAAAATTCAAAGGATGAATGGAAACTGGGCATGGACTACTAGAGTTAGATTGAAGTCTTTTTTAACATCACATCCCATTTAAATTCTAATCTACTAATGAGAGTATCACTATTGATTAAGTAATCATAACACCAGACGCAAAGAGATGGCCCTACTTTATGCAGAGCCAAAATATTTTTCTCCAACTTTTTAGCACCAATATTTGATTTCTTTGTGCTTATGCATAAAAGTGAGGGTTGTTAGTCAGTGAATCAGAAGTTTGTAACAGGTTCATTTCTGTAGCATTAAAAATACCATTATCAGCTGATTATGGAGTTACCAACTTTAATATACAGAAGCCTGATATTACACCAGAGCATATAGAAAATCAATTTAATTTATCATTAATCAATACCAACAACATCATAGCCCAGATTATCGAGTAATTTTACAAATAACACAGAATTCTGTTGTACAGGAAGAATTTCAAATTGCCTGTTGTCCTATCTTTCAAGAAGCTAGATTGGAAAAAGGTGTAAAGACGCATTTATTCCAACAAATGCTTCAGTTTTTTTAACATTAGACTCTCCAGAATGGCATAAATTTTACTATTTTGAAAAAGGTGGCCGAGACCAAAATAATTTATACCACATGAAAAGCACATCAAGTTACATATTACACAACCAACACTAGTGCATGTATACTATTAATCCAATTATGTCAACACTTACCGTACTGTTCATAAGCGCCTTCACACAGTTTATTAACGACAAATGTATCTTGCTTCGAGCGATCGGGCCGTCCATATTCATGTTACCCAAAGTGTCCAGTAGCGTTTGGATGCCTCCATTTTCGATGAAGCTCACCACAAAACTGCAGAAATAAAAGATATCATTTATAAAACCATGACATTATATTGTATGACTCAGTGTATCAAATTTATGATCAATGGGAATAATGCGTTTTAACATATTGCGCTAATCAGTAAGGGAAATTATCACCAGCTGATGACAATCAATGTCCTCAGCCCCACATGACAATCACCCTAGTACTGTCATCACCCTCCCATGACAATGTCACAGTGTCATGGCCTAGCCATGACTTTGGCAGTGCTCAAAATCATCTTTGACTGGCTATTTAAAAAGAACTACTGCAACTATCACTTCCAAACTTGGTATAAAGTTGTATCACAGTGTCAACTAACTCTATGAATTTTGGCAGACCTATCCATTACATAATGAGAAAAAGAACCTGAAGGCTCCAGAGAAATTAGGAAATTGTCATCAGCTGCTGATGACTTTGCAGTATTTCGTGAAATTGGATAGAATTAAGTCCAGCAACTGACATGCTGCTGTGAGGTGAGGATGGCTGCAAAGCGATCAGACTTTCTTCTCAGATCCAACTGATCAACCCCACACACTCAATCATCCTGTCAGGGCCAGGACTTGGCTGGAATTACAATTGTCCTCACATGCTGGTAATTTCCCTGACTGCTAATCCCTCAATTCTGTTGGTAAAACTCGGTATGACATTGTAATAACATATGTATACATATGATGGAAATGCATAAGCATTGCACAGGTGGAATTCACTTTTGACCAAATATGGTAAGGTTCCACATGTTGGACACAAAAAGGTAAGTTATTACCATAAGTGAATCAGAATATTTTCAATGATCCAAATTGGCAATTCTGGACCATGCATAGCTGAGTACTTGGACCACAAATAGCATGTTAATTGGTGTTGAGCCTATACCAATTTTTTAAATAAAATTTTATAGTAATAGGCCTTTTGCTGTGTTGCTGGATATGCAAAGTAGCTTGGAGATTTCAAGCAACAATTTGGGACAACAGATTTGCAACAATAGACTTCATATCATATCAAAAGAACGAAACTTCAAATCAATCAATTACTTCCTTGGAAATGTCTCAGTGAAGGTTGATATTTTGAGGTGTCATAATTTAAAACCATCAATTTTTTACATATCCTTAATCTCACATGCAACTTAAGAGCTTTTGCAAAATTTTCTGAGGCATTTCTTAACCATGCAAAACTCAATTAAGCGTGGTGCCATTGAAGTTGTGTAAAAATCGTAACCCAACTTGGTCGAATCTATTTAGCAGCTTTGTTGCACCAACTTGTAAGAAGAATGCATGAAGTGATAAAGCAACAAATCCCACTCATGAACACTGAATTGAATTGCAACAGGACAATAGTCAGATATTTTGATTCGAACAATTCCCAAGTAAACTTAATTTTAATCCAGGCCATTAGCATTTTTAGGTGCAATGGACTGCCTTAATCTGGCAAGAGTACATTTCCCGCATATTTTTTACCCAATGAAGCATGCACAACCAGCAAAATCTGTTCTTCAGACATATTAAAGGCCTAATCGTTAAGTTTTTGAGCAATTACAAACTTGTGTGGGGCTCAGTGAAGTGCCCGAAAGTTCAAAGCAAAATCCAACCTTATCTAATAAACTTAACCAAAAATATAAAGAGACAACAAAATTTTGCAAAATTACCTGAAACCTATAATACAGACAAGACAAACAAATATCAGCAATAATATCTGACAAAACAAGTTACACCAAAAAGATGAAAACACATCAAATAAAGCCAAAACAATGGCTTAGTTATTTTGAACAAAACTATTGTCAAAGACTGCTTGAAACACAAAGACACATAATTTTTTCAAATTTACATATCGAATTCTCACCTAACTGTCTGGGTCTGCAACGCCGTTTTTAGGTTATTGATTTCCTTCGCCCTCTCAGCAATGTCATTGTCGGAGTAGACAATCTGGAAATTCATTAAAAATAGCAAAACTTACAAATATTTATATATTTAAATACATATAACAAGAAATTTCTCAAAATTAGCAACAAAATTTTCATTTATCAAACATATTTTTGATTTTATCAGTGCTTCTATGGGTGCCAAATTAGACCCAATTAATAATGTGCATAATGCACTCAGAAACAATAAATATTCATTGGCTGTCCTTGCATGCTTCACATTGCCTCCAACATCAAACATGAGAGAATTAATTACTTAGTAATTACATAATTTGTGTAATTTGTGCAGAAAAACATAATTGTTTGATACAGTTCATTGATGGGGCAATTATCATGTTTATTGAGTCACTGACAAACAATTTGACAGCATAAAGAAGATAATTTGGTCTGATCATGCAACATAAAAAAATTTAGAAGCTGAAACCAAGTGAAAATTTGCACTGAGTGAAACAAAGATGTTGTCACTTTCTGTATATATAGCTGTTGCAGTGCGCGCAAAAGACGTCGGACAATCGGCTTTTGCCGACTATTTCTACGAATGTCCGACCTGTCTCAAGCCCATGTCAGACAAAAAATCCGACAGGGACTCTATTGGACAACCAGCAAGTCTTTCTAAAGCATAACAGATGGACATTTTTAGTTGTTTGAAGTCAAATTGAAGTGAGACAATTGGTAGCTTAACAAATTGCAATTCTGCCAGTTTTGAACTACTTTTAAAACCCAATTGACTTAATTACAATGGACCAGTGACAATGTTCTTGACCAAGTGTCAGAGTTAATTACAATCAGCAACACTATGAACCCACTTTTTGTCAACTCTCAGCAGACAGAGAAACAAGAATCGGATCATTCTGATGATTCGCAGCTGGAGAGATTAATTATATTATGATGCCAATTACCAGGCCAAACATTAAAATTAGTATGTATCTACTTAGGCCTATATTATATAAACTTGCAAGTCATATCAATAGACAATATTATTTAGTAAAGTTTTTTTTTTAAATGCATATCAAACACTTCAGCTATTATGGCATAGCCAGCAGGTTCACCAAAAATATATGGGGGATATGGTTGCACAGGTTGTCATTTCAGCTGCACCTGCCACGAAGAAGTGAAATGAATAAACCTGAGAAATTTTTGTCTGACTAAAATGAAAATTGTCTGACCAGAGCTCTCTCTCGGTCAGACAAAATGTCTGACCAAAGTCAATTTGCTTTCGCATGCACTGAGCTGTTGTATTCTAAAGTGCAGCTTTTAACCAGACCAACAGGCGTCTACAAGGATGAAAATTGTGTTGATTATTGACGATTAAGGAAAGTGCGCCAACATCTGTGGGGTTCTACATAAATTTAAAAGAAATAACACTTTGATCCCATTCTGTATCGTCTATTTTTTCAAGATCACAGCTCTTCCAATAGCACTATCAGATAATCATGATAATTGACGAGGAAGTTCTTAGAATTTATGCATATCCCTGAAGTCCAGCTTAAAACAATGATTTCAAGAAATAAATCTAAGGTGCACTTTGCTGCTTTGAACCACATTCATTTGGCTGGAAAGAGGTAGAATTTATGCACCAAAATCCCATAAGTTTCGGACCAAAGAATTTAAGAGATCCCAAGATAATTTGCTAGAAAAGAAGGAACCAAGAGCTTTCACCAAGATTTCATATGTCCATAACTAGGAAAATAAATTTACCTAAACAAATGAAAATAACGAAATCGTACCGCAGGTTTTCACACGCCATCTCAAGTCTAAATACACAAATCAGGACTTGACTAAAACTGTTAAATAATATTAGGTTTTGCATAAAGTTTAGTTTAACTCTCTCCAACACATATATTTTACAACTATCACTCAGAGACTCTGGCATTAATCAATATTTTTATGAGAATAGCAAAATTGACTGGATTAAACAGCAATGACTATCCAGATTGTTATTGAAAACCCCAAAGACAACTTGGTTTTTTTTTACCATGTCCTTTTTTTCACAATATCTTGCTTAATTAACACAAAACTCTATCCATCCGTATCAACTTTTTATCAAAAGTTTTCATTTCCTCGCAACCACAATTATGATAATATCACCATGATATCACCAACTACAATATCCCTGAACCATGATATCACTAAAACCACAGTATCATTGAATCATTATATCTCTAATCAGGGTAATCTCAACCCCGCACTGAAAAGAATGCAGCAATATCACAAGGACCAATATCATGTCTATAGCATTCCAATGCACACAATTATACCCTGTACACAAACTGATATACCTTACACAGCCTTGGTGAGATTATAAATCAGATAAAGAGGGTCGACTTACCCCCATTTTGCCGACCATTCTGACCTTCTCCAAATAATATTCCACTTGTTCTGCTCCTGCGACTTCTTTCGGACTCTGAAATGAAAAACAACAGACTGAGTTAAGGTTGAAACAAAGGTAGGAGCAGTGCGAGAAATGGCTTTCAGAAGGCCCAAGTCCTCATTTGAAAGGCACACAAATAAATGTGATTATCTATTTTTCAGTCAAATTTCACCAGTCCGGCGCTTATTTGACATGAGCAATGAGGACTGGAGCATGGGCTGGAATAAAGATAGGAGTAAGGGAAAGAGTAAGGATCAGAGTATGAGCAAAAACCAGGACTGGCGTACAAAGAAAAGATTAAGGATACAAGTTGATATTGGAGTAAGGATTGTTGTGTTAGAGTAAGAGAAAGAGTAATTAAGGTGACGAGTAAGGTCTAGGAGTAGTAAACTGGTAAAGACAAGATTGGATTGCATATGCTAACTTACACAACTTTTAGTATTGTATCATTATAAAGATAGCAGTAAATACCAGGCTACAGTAGTCTCCTTCAGTTGTGAGCGTTAGCGAGCAGGCTACAACATTTCACTGGTGGTGTTCTATTTCACGTCCTCGCTTACATGCATTTTGAGAAACTAGCTCAGTCCTGCTGTGTGATGGGCGCGGACAGTAGAGGCAGCAGCATGGACCTGATAGGCAGTAGTCCTAGTGGCCTAGATCCCAATTCGATACCAATTTCGACTTTAATTTCATCAGTCTGCACTCTGCAGCCTCACTCGCTCGCCTGCTTGTGCTCAGTCAGAGTAAATACAGGAGAATCAAGTAAAGCAAGTAATAGTGAAGGCTGATAGCAGCTCTTCTCTTTTGTTTTATGTTTTTAATTGCTTTTTAATAAACAGAGAAAGATCGTACATCATTTATGCTCATGCCTCTTCACCATTCATCTTAGAACTTTTGTAAATATTTGAAATACGGAGCAAGAGAGTACAGAATGAAGCGCTCAAAAATTTGGCTTTTCTTTTAATATGATCCACAAGGGTTGGTCACAGTTCTCCAAAGCATCGTATACATATACACTGTATATAGTCCTATAAATAACCAAACTCGCAGTGTGCCAGATCAAACATTTTTAATACAAACCGGTTCATTAAACATATAGGATGAAGTTGGAAAAGCTCCAAAACTTATTCACCTATAAATATATGCCACATGCACATTCTAACATAATATTTGACCTACAATTGCAAACACCTGATCAGGTCGTTGACAAAATATTCATATTTAAATAAGGTTAGCAGTTAAATACCTATAGACTATTAACCTCAACCACAAGCTAAAACCACAACAAACAAGTCAATGATAATAGGTGATCAGGAAGAGACATGATATTTGTATTAATATGTAAATGCCACAGCATAAGAGCGAGGCACAAAAAAGATAACTTTTGACTGCTACAATTAACAATCTAGTGCTCTTTACAAAGTAAACTCTGATTACTTTAGTTGGAAATCAACCGAGACCTTGAAGTGAAGATAAATAGATGTAGATAGATAGGTAGATAGATATGGTATTTTCCATGCCGCAGCCAACACTGTATAATTCGAATTTTGAGTCAGTTTGAATGATTGAGTGAGATGGTTGCACAATTCCTTTGAGCTAACGTAGTTTGTTGTTTTATGGACAGATTATCATAACTTAAAACAACAAGCTATGTTAGACTCAAATAAATTATGCGACCATCTCAATCATTTGAGTTTACCCGATAACCCGAAATTTCAAATTTTACAGTGAATCACACCCATCATTCCTAGACTCACAAGACTTTTCATTGGGATGTGCAAACAATTTTCAAAACCAGAACTATTTTAATCCGAACACCAGTTAGCAAAAGCACTAACCATTTTAATCCTTCAGGAAAAATGTCTTGAACCAATTTAATCTTATAATAATCCAGAATTGTTTGTTATTCTGGTAACACTGGAATTTTCTTTTCAAGGTGGTTCTGACAGTACCAAATATGTTATGATAACAAAAATGGGAACCAAGAAAAAATCAATATCATTTTAATCCAGGGAGGCCAAAAATCCTATACCATCCAAGAGCACCTCTACATAACCTTTCTTATTGAGATTAAGGATTGATGCTGATTTTTAGTACCCCCTGCGACCCAAAATTATACAACCACATAATATTAATAGAGAGGTTTTGCTACACGTATATGGGTGCCATGAATGTGGGAGTTGCCAGCAAAACCTCTCTGTTAATATTGTTATACACATGCACACAGGGGCGGACTGGCGGCAGGGCCCCGTTGCAAAAAGGGTCAATGGGCACCCGACATCACTACTGGCGGCATTATTTTCAAATATTTTTAAAGGCAAATTAATGCAGCATATATTTTGGTGAATTATTGCTAGGGTGGGTGGCCTTTGAGCTTGGCTTTTTGGTTGGAAATTTTATTTTTGTGCATCTTATTCTGGCATGGGCCCAGCTGATTTGATGGGCCCGTGGCGGCTGCCACTCTACCACATAGGCCAGTCCGCTCCTGCATGTACATGCACATTGAACAATTTCACGCGCAGAATCAGGGACTTTAGCGTATGCAAAGGTTTCATATCCTTCGCCTAGAAATGCGTGTGAAAATAAGTCCCGCCTCAGGTCGTAAAATCTGAACAGTATACCTAATTTGGAAAAGGCCTGGGCATGCTGTAGTTGTAGTATTGTTTGAAGTCATTTATATTGATAGATCAATGAAAACTGTTAATTTTTATGTGATTGATTGATTGGTTGATTTATTCGGAATCACACACAGTCATACACTTACATTCAGACAAAATGATATGAAGGGATGAGTGAAGGTGATCCCGAGATGACACACTAAAGTCTACTGACTTATTTCCAGTGCAGTCCCTGGGTGGTGAGGAGAAACATGATGGCGTTATTGAAGAATGATTAATGTGATGAGATGGCAAATAAATATGAATAAATATAATAAATAAGTTGAGAATAAATAAATAAATAATACAGAAAAATAAAGAGACAGTAGAGTAAGTTACATAAAAATAAATTCGATAGCCTCTTCAGCCCGAGTTTGAGTTCTTAGGTGAGCCTTCAGTTTATGCTTAAAACCACAGCATAGATAGGTGGGACTGCTATAAAAAGAGAATGCCACGATCAGAACAGAAAAATTTCCAAAGCTAATTCTGGGCTACAAGTCTAGGCCCTGGAATTTGACAGGCGTGAAAACTTAGGCCTACTGGGGTACATAAAATATTACAATGGTATCATGTTTCTTTAGGCCTCATCACCACTCCAGAAAACAAGAAAAAAGGAAATATGTACCATTCAAAAACAAATCAAGAAATTAATAAATATGGCAAGGAACTGAGAATCTTCCCTCACAAGAAATTTTGCCTTAACCAATACTGGCAACCATCACAGACACTGTCAACAGGAAGAGCCCAAAAAGAACAAAATCAACATGGTGAAACCGTAGAAATGTACAAATCCTTTCATCATCAGAAAAGGTAACACACTCTAGACATTGTCAAACACTAGTTTAACAGTGGACTAGAATATACATTTCATTATGACTATACTCAATGATATTCACACACTATCGATGCTTGAAATATTCATAAATATGCGATAATCACTAAAATCTTTGAGTTTCAAAACGATGTGAAACCCATTAACTTTTTATTGAAATGGTTTAATCTTATATTCACTAGAATTGCATGACACTGATGCAAATCAATCACTCACAGGATAAAAATGGTTAGATTCTTTGTTACCATGAAAAAGGTAATCATGCACAACTTAGTAACTTCCCCAAGGGTTTTAATTTTATTTTTTATAATATACCATTGTGCCCATAATGGCAAATGGGAAAATTATTCATTCATTCGGAAAGTAACAATGGACAGACATTGTAACAGAGATATTATTATATAGAAAATTGTTATTGCAAAAACAAAAATTTCTGAACGTCTGGCAAAATTCTCAGTCTTTCCAGGTGAACGTTGACATGCTTTTTCAAGTTTGGTGGCCCTTCGATGGTCAGTGGTCTCATGGCACTGGAAGAAGAAAAGTAAATTAATGATAATGGCAACAAGGATATCAGTGAATTAGAGCCTATGGATGTATTTCGAAACCAAAGTCCAGTGGGGGACATTATCCATTTTGGAAACCGTTTTAAAGCAAGTTTTGGCCCTTTTTTTTTTCATTGTAATCCAATGTTCTTATTGTCACTACATCTTTTAACAGGAAAAAATACAGTGACCCCCCTGAAAAAAAAGTTTTCCTTGGCATTTTTCTTGGAAGCCTTATGCCAAAATTAGGTAAAATACACCATAAACACATACACAGAACTGCTTTAGAGCAGCATTTAAAGAAATAGCAGTGCAGCCCTCAAAAAGCTCAAAAATGCATTAACCAACCAGAGAATCTTCATTAACTATAAAAAAAAAATGTAAAAGACTGATAGTAAAGAGATTATATTCATTGCAGGATATGTCAGTCAGTCAGTCAGTCAGTCAGTCAGTCTATCTATCTAACTTTTCTACATAATACATGTATCTATTTATCTGTCTATCTAACCTATAAGATATATTCTTACATCATCAAGTTACATGTATTCTGTCTATCTTGCCTATAAAATATATTCTTCTATCTATCTTACTGATCATGTAAAGAATTAATTTACATAATATTTTATTGTAATTTGTAAATTGAGAAAACAAGTGATTTCATCATGAGAGATTGATTCACTGAATAGCTCTAAAACCTACCCCTACCAGTCTACCCTCCAATGAGAGACCACCCTCCTCCCTCCATGATAAATCTCCTCTCAATTAGGTATCCACAATTCATGTATAAATGTTTGTGCAATGGCACATTAACTCACGTTTGTGTCACATTCAGCACACACATTAGGGTAATGTTCTTTGAGTTGGCCATTTTAGAAGTTTCTCCTTGAATTGGACATTTTAGATAGCATTAAAACAGCAAATTTTTTGGCTACCTATCATTGAATCTGGTACTCAAGACTTCATCTATCCATTCAAAAGCATTAGATTTGATGTTAATGAAGTATAGTGAGTTTCTCACTGCCCTAAAGATGGGGTAAAAAAACCGTTTTTCTCTAAATGTTGTGTCAGAAATTCGTAAATTTCAGGAGAATTTTGTCATATTTCAGCTATATTTTACTGGCCTATGGTATTGAACTGACTTCAGTTTCTGTGTCATTTAGTCAGACGCAAGTTTAACCTTTTTTGTGCTCTAATGTGGGTTTTTCAAATTGAAGGGAAGGCTCTAAATCACCTGTATATTTGATGTCATGTTTTTACAACACAACTGTCAGACTCAAAATAGCCCTATGTCATTTTTTATTTCAGAAATTTAACTACTAATTTAGTTCTTGTGGTGAAAATTGTCAATTTTCTGTTAGATTTGGCACAAAAACTGTAAATTTGATGTCCTGGTTTACAATCTATAACCCATAGTCCAAGCAAGATATCGCTTCCTTAAAATGTACACAATCTAAGTGTCCGACTCAAACAACCTTACCCTCTAAAAGATAAACATCTGATTTAGTGAATTTGGCTGGTTAACTGCCCCATAACTGTTAGTGCAACTCCAGTTCATCCCTTTGATCAAGTTGAATTTCTTCATGGTTCATCTTAGGGGTCTTCTATTAAAATGGAAAAACAATTGATGTATTCTTTTATTTGATAGCCTACCGAAAACAGTCTCTAGAGAATAAAGAACATAATCAAGTATCTATCATGAAAAATCAAATGAGGGGAGGGGAGTGTTTACAGTAAGATTATGTTACTTAATGAAAAGATATTTTATAAAGGCAATTTTATGATAACACATTCCACAGTAAAAGTGCAAGTTGAGAAACAGATGAGGGGTGGATCCACAAAAAATTCCAACCCCTCCCCCTGGACCCACCACTGCTGATTGCTGATCATACACAGCTTGCGGCAGCCTAATAGTATATTATTGAGCTGTCTGTTTGTGACTAACAAGTGGCAGCAGCATGCTGCCAGTCCCTGGAAAATTGAATTGGGTCAACATAAATGTAAATTTACACAATAGGAAAGGTCACAAGATCAGGGAGCATAACAGCTGTCTGTACATATTACTCTGCCAGACTACTTTCAAAAAGCATGGCTACTGGTGAAGATCCAGTATTCTGCTTTGAACGGAAATGTTTGGAAATCAGCAGACAAAAAGAAACAGCATTTTAACTCTAGCTTTGCCTTTTGTTAAAGAAAGGGATGATTTTACTCATCAGAAGTTTGATGGTTCAACCTACTTCAAACCAGTTATGCTTGTTAAAGTGTTGTCAGAAAAGTGCCCCAAAAGAATGCACTGCCACTTATTCACAAGGCTATACAAAGCAGCCGTTTTTGCTTTGTGATACCAAAAATACCCATAGGCATTTATTCATTTACTTTATGGATAGATTAACCAGGACAACCGAATAGTCAACAATTTTATAAAGGCTGTGGCCCTGGGCCCTGGAGGGGGGGGGGGATACTCACTATGAAAGAGTGTATACAGAGGATGGTTTAGGTTTTTTGGCCTTTTTGGATTAAAATGGTTTTGGTTTTTTGACAATTTTGATTAGTTTGGTTCTGGTTTTTGCAACCCCAACAATGGCCAACATGTTTGGTATGTTAGAATCGGCTTGAAAAGACCATTAAAATGGTTTATAATGCTTACAGATTAAATTGGTTGCCGAAATTTTTCTAGAAGGATTAAAATGGTTTGTGATTTTGGCATAGGTTCCGGATTAGAATGGTCCCGGTTTTCGAAATTGCGGTGGCGCATCCGTATATAAAAGTTGGCAAAGTACCCCCATCTCCCCCGGGGGGCTGTGTAACACTCAATAGAATGTCTGGTTTATGCCACATGTGGCACCATCTTTTCTTTGTTGTTTGTTGGCTACAATGTATACATGCTCCATGATAAAAAATCGTTTTAAATTAATTTGGTATTCAGAAGCTTTCTGTTTAAAATCGATGTCAAAGTTAGACTAGACGCTTCCAGAATTTTTGGAAATAGACTTAGTCATTATAAAATGCTAGGAATGTCCTGGTTTCTTCCAGACAAAGTTGTGGGAGTTCCTCACACTGAGTTTCTGTTGATTGATTACAGGAGCTCGCGAATTTGGCCCCTAGGTGGCAGCAAATAGCAGTAAACTTGTAGACAGATTGTTTAGTGTAAATCAATAGTGCAATTGAACTGCCCATCATTCTTTCAATCAAAATATTAAACATTTTCAAAAATCGGCCATGAAATATTACAGTCCGTGGATTTGATATGCAAAAACAGTGTACTGTTGCACTGTGAAAATGGCACTTCTTGAGTCACCATACTGATGATTTGTCATGATCATAACAATAATTTCAATGTTAATTTAATTAACTAATCCTGCTTGTTGGTGACAGGCAAACGAAAGGATTATGTATCTGATTTTTACTAAAAAATCAGTTATGACAAATCAAATGGCCTTTCTTGATCATGACTAGGTAATCAAACAGCCTCAATGTTGAATGTAGAGAAGAGACACTTCGTCAGCTATAATGACTCACTAAGTGCAAAAAATCTGTATGAAACCATACTCAAAAATTAACAAATTAACATTAAGGGGAAAATACAAAAAGCACGAGCGGCTGCATATTCACCGCATGTTATGGCCCTCCCGACCATTTCGAGATACGCCCCTGCACATACAATACTTTCGAGTACAGCCTACTTGCCAGACCTGAGCATTATATTATATACTATATAGGGTACTTGCCAGTACTTATTCCGACATAGGGTCCTGCCCAGTGCATGGTAGGACATAGGGTGCTTGCCGGTGCATGGCAGGACATAGGGTGCTTGCCGGTGCATAGCGGGACATAGGGTGCTTACCGGTACATAGCGGGACATAGAGTGCTTGCCTGTACCTAGCGGGACATAGGGTGCTTGCCGCTGCATAGCAGGACACAGGGTGCTTGCCGGTGCTTAGTGGGACATAGGGTGTTTGCCGGTGCTTAGCGGTACATGGGGTGCTTGGCGGTGCTTAGCGGTACATTGGGTGCTTGCCGGTGCTTGTAGGTACACAGGGTGCTTGCCGGTACTTGTAGGTACATAGAGTGCTTGGCGGTGCATAGCGGGACTTAGGGTGTTTGCCGGTGCTTAGCGGGACATAGGGTGCTTGACAGTGCTTAGCGGTACATAGAGTGCTTGGCGGTGCATAGCGGTACATAGGGTGCTTGCCGGTACTTGTAGGTACATGGGGTGCTTGCTGGTGCTTAGCGGGATATAGGGTGCTTGCCGGTACATGCTCGTGCTTGTCGGTGCTTGCAGGGACATACAGTGCCACCAGGGATTGCGGGACTTATGAGGCTAAATGGGGCCTTCTGACCATAAACTGAACCAGGACAAAGTACTTAGCGTCATGACGTTATAACAGTCTATACTGACTAGTGGCGCCGCTTGCGGGGGTGACAGAACAGCCAGCAGCATGCATGTAAACAACAGCAGAACAGTGGTGGTCGCTGTCAAAATCCAGTTTAAAAGCTGTTAAAGGTGAGTAATTGACAAATTATATGTTGTTAATAATGAAAGGGCAGTTCCATTGCAATTTGGGTGTATCTTGGCTGCCTGTCAATGGCAATTAAGGCCGATTGCACCACATTGAGTGGCCAATTTGACAGTTGAACACTTGGAAGTTGAAGGCCTAATCATGGACAACTGTCAACAAGGATGGTTGTCTGTTCAGTCAACAAGGATTATAGTCTAATTTGCATAGTGCATTGCATAATGAATTTAGTTTAGTTTATTATCCTGTGCATTTTTTACTTTTCCCCCCACAAAATGCATGCAACGCAAATGTTCAGTGCAGTGGTGCACCTAGCCTGGGACTATCATTGACATAAATGCGTAGGCCTTTATACATATGTTATAACAGGGTTAGTAGATCAGAGCAATTTAAATGAAGATTTAATGCATTAAAGTCATGATTTATATGGTTTATGGATTTATTCGATTTAAGTCATGATTTAAATAATAATCTAAATCATTCTGTTTTTTAAATATCACGAACCCTAGTCTAAGGCCTACATATTTGTATCTTTCATCTTATATATGCTTTATAAAAAAAATTGTAAGAGATTGTTACATAATTTCTTTTATATCTTTTGACAGGTTTGCCAAGGAAAGTCACTGCATGCATGGTGGCCATCAAGAAGGTGATTGAGGCTTGATCTTGGCCTACAATGCATTAGATCAGGTGGGAGCAGAGCAGAATCACCAGCTGTAGCATTCTGCTGGTTTGACTGAACAGGAAAAGATACAGTGTGAATATTGTTTTGATGGATGGATGGATGAGCGGACGCATTGTTTAGGCTTTACATTCTGTATTTATGAACTTGTTAGGCTAATTCTAAAGGGCAGGAGGAGGATACAGCAATGAAGCAAAGGATGATTGAAACGGCCATCCAACAAAGGACGAGGCCGCTCTAGGTGACTAAACAACAGCTGGATTTGAACGCTGTACCCAGCAATTGGCAGTCCCGCACGCTACCACTGAGCTAACCCGCCCCCTTTTTTAGAAGAGCAAAACTCGGATTTCATGTACTTACAAAGGGTCAGTTCCAGAAAAATAGGCGCAATCAGTGTTTTAAAAAGTAATATCGTTTTAATTATTGGCTGATTTTAGGATTTATATGTATACAAGCATCCTCGGATACAATGGCTGGTTAATCCTATGGGAAAGTAGAAGGTGTGATTTGCAGCATGCGAGAGCGTCTGAGGCAAAAAATATGAGTGTAGGAACAGTGGAACTGGAGGTTGTGGAACTGGAGGTTGAGGTATAGTAGGGTGATGTCTGCGTGAACTAGATTCTCTTGAAGTGAGGGTATAGCAATGAAGTATAGGTGCAACTTGCTGCAGTGAGCATTGCGCAAGTGTTTGAGTAGAGCGTGACCAGTGTTGTGCTCGTTACTCAGTCAGAGTAACTAGTTACATATTACATATTACTTTTATAAAATGTAATATGATCCGTTACATATTACTTTGAAAATTGAAAAAAAGTAATAATATTACATATTATAATATTACTTATTACATTGGCTTATTTTGTTGCATTTAATTAATAATATTCGCAAATGATGAGAACAGGTCCTTGAAGATTGTTGTAAGAACACCTTAGAATCCCCTGCACAAAATGATAGGCCTACTAGTATACCTACCAGACATTAAACTGACACTTATTTCAATTCCAGATATAACTTGATTCTAGTCCACTCCTGGTCCTCTACGTCCCCACCCCCAACCTCCTGGTACAAGCAACAATCCAATATCTCATTTGACTATATAGGTGGAGCCACCAGTACTGCAAACAGCATGAAAAGCTTAGGGTAGCTGCTACCTCACTCTAACTATGTTTTTGCTATCTTCACTTATGAATAGTACATCCAATTTAAAATGAACACCTAGTCTATGGCACGAGATTGTCAAATACCTCAAAAAAGAGCAAATATCAACAAATATCAGATAGAAGCAGTTAACTGAAATGTGGACATAATCTGACTGCAAATTAACATGTGGGATATCTGTAAATATGCTGTTGACCAGGTGATGAAGTAACGTGAAAGTAACGGAGCTTAATCGAGCAACTAACTGTAATAATATTACTTTGATTGTGCAAGTAATGCGTTATATTACTGAGTTACTCACTTTAGTAATAATATTACATAACGCAATCCGTTACTAACGCATTAGTCGCATCACTGAGCGTGACAGCAGACACTAGTGTCTAACAGAGTCGCTGCCCATATAGAGCTATAGGCCGACAAATTCATAATGTGGAATACTTGTACCAAATTTCATAACTCTAAAATAAGCGGAATATTAAGGTCACAAATGGACAGTTCAAGAATGACAAAAGATGGCTGCCAGAAAGGCCTACATCTTGAATTTATCGTCATGTTCCCAATCAATACCCACAGGCGTACACCTGTACCAAATTTTATAACTCTTAAGTGAAATATTAAGGTCACATTTGGCAGTCCAGGAATGAAGAAAGATGGCTGCTAAAATGCACGCTATCTCAGTTGTCTCGACAGGTAGGCTACTCATTCTTCTGCTTTCACCCCTAGCATATAAGTAGCAAAACTAGCAAAAAAAATTTTTTTTTGCGAGGACACCCCCCCCGACATGACCCCCCCCCCGGACTTGTAAAATATAAAATTTTAAAATTACCTCCTTCCGAGGAGAGCCCCAGCCTAGAAATATAACTAGCAAAAATAAAAATTTCTGCAAGTACCCCCCGGATGTGACTCCCCCCGGGCCTTGTATAGAATATAAAATTTAATACCTCCCGAGGTGACCCCAGCCTATCTAGCAGAAATAAACTTTTTTTTTTTGCGAGTACTCCCCCCCCCGAGGTGACCCCCTCGGGACTTGTAAAATCCAAAATTTTTTAATTACCTCCCTCCGAGGTGACCAACCTAGAAACATAACTAGCAAAAAAAAAAATTTCTGCAAGCTCCCCCCGGATGTGACCCCCCCGGGCCTTGAATATACAATTTAATACCTCCCCGAGGTGACCCCAGCCGAGCAATATATCTAGCAGAAAAAAAAAATTTTTTTTGCAAGTATCCCCCCCAGAGGTGACCCCCCTCGGGACTTGTAAAATCCAAAATTTTTTAATTACCACCCTCCGAGGTGACCCCTAGCCTAGAAATATAACCAGCAAAAAAAATTATTTCTGCAAGTACCCCCCTGGAAATGTCCTCCCCCCCCTCGGGCCTTGCACAGAATATAGAATTTAATACCTCCCCCGAGGTGACCCCAGCCTGGCAATATAAGAGGCAGAAAATTTTTTTTTTTTTTGCGAGTACCCCCCCCCGAGGTGACCCCCTTGGGACTTGTAAAATCTAAAAATGTTTAAATTACCTTCCTCAGAGGTGACCCCAAGCCTAGAGATATCACTAGCAAAAAAAAAAAATTTCTGCGAGTACCCCCGCCCCCGAGGCGCCCCCCTCGGGACTTGTAAAATCTAAAATTTTTAAAATTACCTCCCTCTGAGGTCACCAAAGCCTAGAAATATAACTAGCAAAAATAAAAATTTCTGCAAGCCCCCCCCCGGATGTGACCCCCCCCGGGGCCTTGCACAGAATATAGAATTTAATACCTCCCCCGAGGTGACCCCAGCCTGGCAATATAACAGGCAGAAATTTTTTTTTTTTGCGAGTACCCCCCCCCCCCGAGGTGACCCCCTCGGGACTTTTAAAATCTAAAATTTTTAAAATTACCTCCCTCCGAGGTGACCCCCAGCCTAGAAGTATAACTAGCAAAAAAAATATTTTTCTGCAAGTACCCCCCTGGATGTGTCCTCCCCCCCCCCATGCCTTGCATTCTGCATGTCTCCCTATTGGCTGAAATGGCCACTCCCACCAAGTCCCTCATTCTCATTGGCTCTAAATGGCCACACCCCCAAAAATTAAAAATTTTCAAGTACTGCCACAGTTTCAACCGAACAACTGTCAACCTATTACACCTTGCCTAACGCTGTCAAATTAGCCAACTAAGATTGCTTCTAACCAGCAATTACCACAAACACAAACTCAACGCATGATGGCCAAAAATGCATACCTGTCATTATGCGCCACACCTCCAAATATCGACCACACCCCCAAAACCCATTATTAAAAAGGCTAGAGAATTCTCCAGAATTCTCCAGCCAAAAACTAGTGTACAATTTTAAGTGTAGGGCAATTTCCAACAAAGGATTTGTCTCATCTCAGCTGCCCTACAAGCTGCTACAATTGTATTGTAACTTATAGAAAGGCCCTCTGCTAACTCTAAAATGATCATTGTATTCTTAATTTTGAGACCTTCATGGAAATGATAATTATGTGTGTCCAACTGTAGCAAATTGTAAATTTGTGTAATTATTTTCACCTATCCAATTTTTCGTGTGCCGTATATAAATTATATCTTCTAAATAAAACTATCTCAGTTGCAGAATTAGTATTTTCTGGTTCTTGTTAACTGTACCTAGCTACCTTCGTAATTTAAGGCTGCAACTGATTCCTTCAGTAGCATTACAGGACACTTGCTGAGTGGTCTAGTGGTCAGGACACTTGATTACTGCATTGAAGAACTTGTGTGTGTGGTTTGATCCCAGTGTGCATCAGTGTTGGAGGGTAATAGACTAATTAGATTAGATCAACTGACAGAAAACTAGATTAAACAAGAGGAAAAATCTTGAAAAATTTTGCTTTTTGGGGCTGGCCTCGGACAAGCCTTGGACAATTATTTGAGGCCAAACTGGAAAGGCTCCGAAACCAATTCAAAGGCTGAGGCCCATATATTATATTAGTATCTGACAGAATCCTTTTGAAATTTATTAATTAACATCTGCAAATCACGGAATTGCTTCCATCGTGAGGGGCCGACCAGATGATAGTTGGGGGCTATGGACTTTACCCCCGGGACGAACTTTTTCTTCGTTTGCGGCACGTCCACAAACAATTTTTTTAGGATGCGCACTCTCGACAAACTTTTTTATCGGAATTCTAACATTACGGCACCCTAGCTACAGGTGGAAACAAACAGTTTTTTTGATTTCCATGTGCTGAACAAACTTTTTTTTTTCAGTGTCAAGTGGAAACAATCTTTTATTTTCACGGAAAGTCCATAGCCCCCCCCGGCTCCCCCCCCCCACGATCATCTGGTCGGCCCTTAAGCTGAAATTTTTCACATCGCCGCAAATTTACCAAATTTTATCCACCCCCTGTGGACTTGAGTCAGCTATTTTTGGTGTCACAAACAGGTTTTATGAACTCTGAACTTTTTCTATCCAGGCCTATTTTTAAAATAGCAGGTCACTGTGACACAGGAAGTTAATTGTGTTACTGTTTCAAGGTCTTTTGGATAATTGTCTTTCATGCTGTGAACCTATCTTTTTCTATATGGTCACCAAGTTGCCATGATCATGTATGGAATTTAAAAAACACACTGTGACATTTCAACCCCACACTGTGATTTTGATTTTATTTTATTTATTAAAAAGAATGGGAGTTTAATTTAAAATTTACAACGCAACTCCCACAAACTAGCAGAACTTAACATTTTTAAATTACTGATAAAATTCTTGATTGAAACTGAATTAATTGTTCTTTCATCTAAATTATTCCAATTATATACAATTTGATTGCACCAAAAATATTTTATTTTATCAGTACGGCTATAAAACACATACAGCTGTTTTTTATGATCTGTGCTTCTTGTACAAATTTGTAAACTTCTTCCTTATCATTTATTTTGAGATTTGTATGACAATTATACTTGTAAAATAATATTAAATAAGAATTTTTTCTTCGAATGTCCAATGAATAAAAAAAAAAGTAGCCTTTGTTTATACGAAACATTTTCTTAGTTCAATATACATCAGGTGAAATACCTTTGCACCCGTTCTACTTTGTCTTCATTACATTGTAATATTGGTGACTAAACCTGGCTAGAATATTCCAGAAGTGGTATTCTACCACGTAATCGGTATTCTATGCTAAGGAAAGTAGTAAAATATTCCATACTTGAGACTTTTAGCTTACAATCTTATCATCATAGGCGCGTAGGAGGTTAATGAATTTTGGTGGGGGGGGGGATGCAAAAAAAAAAACGCAAATAGTAGGCCTAGTCACAAAATTGTCTGTCCCATAAGTGCATTAAAAATGGATTTTCCTAAATTGGGGGGGTGGGGCAGCCCCTCTGACCCTGCCTCCTGCACCTGGCAGCCCCACTGACCCCGCCTCCTGCACCTTAGCTTATCATCATCAATCATCATAGAATAGAATAGAATATAGAATAGAATAAAATTTTATTTAAAGTCGAGCAAATAACAATAACAATTAGCTCAATGAGCTATTATTCGACCAATAAAACTACAACAATAAAACAAACAACTAATTAATGATAAATAAGTAGATGATAAAATCAAAAAGCACTATTTCTTTATTTCAAGTGTGTGAAGTCCCAAAGTCCCAAATATACATTTCTGTAGCAAGCAACGCCCCATTAAGATATATACCCCTTGCAGGAATGATTTATTTCAAGACTGCCAGAATTTTTTTTATTTCACCAAACAACTAGAAGGCAAATTGCAATTTGCATATCTGGACGCTGATAATTGACCTGAACATTGTAACAAAATATTGGTCTTGTAGTCTGGTTGGCTGAATTATAATAGCAGTAGTCAGAAGTTATCAGGGCGTAGTGGCCAATGGGCCTTAAGAGAGAGAAATAAATGTATTGCTACATAGCGATGCATGAAGTTTTTTGATTGTGTGTGATGGAGTTGTGTGTTTAACAACTTGAAATAGTTGTGTTAAGCTGACAGAGGAGATACACACCCACAGCTCATCATTGCTTTGGACATCTTAAGCTAAGGTAGATACAGCTCATCTTCATGAAGCAGACCCACTTTTATGATTTCAATAAAACCTGAGATGTTCGAGAAAGAAAGCAATAGCATAATTTAAACGAAGTCAAAGAGCCCTGAGGCTATTCGCTATTGCCCTACTTCATTGCACATTGGCCTAGAAAAATGGACCAAGGGCAGAGTAAATGTATTTACCCCTTTTCACACCTCTTTCAAATTACCCAACAATCTTGCTGTATGTGTATGTGTATATGCATATGCAGCTTACATTCACCATGACAGTTACCCTTGTAACTGTCATGCATTTACTAAAAGTACACTGTATAAAGTTTATAAACTTCAAATTAAAAGTACAACTTTTATTTGATTATGTATACTACACTTTACTTTATTAAAACATATATGCATCATGGGAGAATTCTTTTTATTTTGTTTCTATACATTGTCAAACTAGATGGGAGCATATTTCCATATGCAAGACTGGCAGGGGGTCGATCAGCAGTTTGTTCAGCTCATCACTGACTGACATTACTGGCTGACATCATCGGCTGACATCACCGGCTGACATCATTGGCTGACTTCATCAACTGACATCATCCTATAACCGGCTGACGTCAGTGGCTGACATCAGTGGCTGACATCAGTGGCTGACATCAGTGGCTGACATCAGTGGCTGACATCAGTGGCTGACATCACCAGCTGACATCAGTGGCTGACATCAGTGGCTGACATCAATGGCTGGCCACCGGCTGACATCACTGGCTGACATCACCGGCTGACATCAGTGGCTGACATCACCGGCTGACATCAGTGGCTGACCACCGGCTGACATCACCAGCTGACATCACCGGCTGACATCACCAGCTGACATCAGTGGCTGACTTCAATGGCTGACCACCGGCTGACATCACCGGCTGACATCACCGGCTGACATCACCGGCTGACATCAGTGGCTGACCACCGGCTGACATCAGTGGTTGACATCGGTGGCTGACATCACCGGCTGACATCACTGGCTGACATCAGTGGCTGACATCACTGGTTGACATCGGTGGCTGACATCACCGGCTGACATCAGTGGCTGACATCACAGGCTGACATCAGTGGCTGACATCAGTGGCTGACATCACCAGCTGACATCACCAGCTGACATCAGTGGCTGACATCAATGGCTGACCATCGGCTGACACCAGTGGCTGATATCACCGGCTGACATCACCAGCTGACATCAGTGGCTGACATCAGTGGCTGACATCACTGGCTGACATCACTGGCTGACATCACCGGCTGACATCACCGGCTGACATCACCAACTGACATCAGTGGCTGACATCAGTGGGTGACATCACTGGTTGACATCAGTGGCTGACATCACTGGTTGACATCAGTGGCTGACATCAGTGGCTGCCATCACCGGTTGACATCAGTGGCTGACATCACCGGCTGACATCAGTGGCTGACATCAGTGGCTGATATCAGCGGCTGACATCAGTGGCTAACATCACTGGTTGACATCAGTGGCTGACATCACCGGTTGACATCAGTTGACATCAGTGGCTGACATCAGTGGCTGACATCAGTGGCTGACATCACCGGCTGACATCAGTGGCTGACAACAGTGGCTGACATCACCGGCTGACATCAGTGGCTGACATCAGTGGCTGACATCACTGGTTGATATCACTGGTTGATATCCCGGCTGACATCGCTGACTAACATTGATTGACATCATTGACCATATCATAACTATCAATAGGGGAGCTCCAAAACACAGGAGAGAACTCCCAATAAGAAGAAGAAGAAAGTGTAGCTACCTTGTGTAAATAGACAGTACTACTACTGTGGTTGCCATGGAGATGGTAGACTCGGAACTGGACGACACCTAGTATCCCTAAAGACTAGCCCTGCTAGTCTAACAAATGGACCAGTGTAGTATGCTTCCTCAAAAAGCCATTCTTTAGGTCAGAAGGAGGTGTGAATGAGGCCATGGTTGTAAAACAGTTCATCCTGTCTGAGCATAAGTCGGTCACAAGTTGGTCAATAGCTTTAGGGCTCTTTAACCCCCCTTTAAATTGTTTATGCATGCCAGTTTCAATCTAATGATCTAGTTGTTGAACACCGGCAAATCTATATAGCTCTCTCAACCAATAGCATTAGTGCGTATTTTGCATGCTAGGTGGCTACCGCGTGTTGATGACGGGTGTGCGCTGAAGCATATCAGATTCTGGTAGACTGGTCCCCCCTCCCTAGTGTGCCATAGGGACAGTATATCAGTTATAATTCTAGTACATTGTCCTATTTAGAATCCAGTCAATTTTCCATGATTGCAACACAGATTTCCAGCTATTCTCGGTGTTAAGGACCAATTCACCGGGTGATATCTGTAGATCTATCCACTATCTGTTTGCTATATCAGTCTGAGTCACTTGGATCACGTGTGTGCAACATAAAGTAAGTTTGATGGGTTTACTGTGTACATCACTATGTCTTATGTTCAGCCAACAGGAAACTGAAAAACACAAGGAAGTAGGCCGTTGTGAGACAGTATCTGGACGCCAGAGGCGTCCAGATAATTATTCAGAAAAACTCTAAGCAGCCCCCCCCCGATCGCTGGATATCTCGTATGGATCTGGATATTGAATGATCATCCACCAACAGCTTCATGATTGTTTATAGTGAATTAGGCATAGTTGTATCTTGGAACTTATTCAAACTGTGACAGGTGCCAGCTTGGCCTGTCACTGCATGGTCATTGGTCACTATTTTGGAAATTTATTCTCAACTGCATTGCAGGCATGCCACTTTCCCTGATGTCGGGTGGGGGGCTGCAGTCCTGTCCCTGATGTCGGGTGGGGGGCTGCAGTCCCCCCCCCCTTCCCCCCCCCGCGAGTACAAAGACTGAAGAATGCTTCAATTATGTCTCAACTGATTACAAGCTGGCTTGAAATTTTGCAACATATATTATATTGATTGGTCTTGATGTTTTATTTCATGATATAAGATTGATATTTTAGAGAATATTGCCTGGCTTTAGTGATTAGATCACTGATTAGTTGAATGAAATCATTGAAGTGGTTTGATTTTATTGTAAGGTTTCTTTTAATTATATTTCCTTTGTACACCCACATTCAGCATTAATCTAGGTAAAAAGTTATGCAGATATATGGCACATTTACATTGTAACTGTCAAGTATCAGGAAGAATGCTCCACACTACCATACAAATGATGCACATAGGCCCAATCTGTACGTTATGAAGTGTCAATAAACTACAGGCCTCCTTGAATTTTGCAATCTATTTCTGGGCCTGCCTGTGTGCTGCACATTATGTATACTACCTGACTACTACATAATGACACAGTGCATGTGTATTACAATTTACACAGCCTACCATAATATTTGCAGAAATATGGTCCTAAAAGTCTTACTGGTGCTACAGCTTTGCTGTCCTCAAGAGCCAATAGAGAGGGGGGGGGGGCTAGATCCAAGTGTAGGCCAACTTGGCCAATTGAGCCACGAGTCTAATGGCAATTAGCCATGTATCTACACTATAAACGACAATTAACACCTTCATCTGGTCTGATTACACTTTATATGGTATATGAATAGCAATTTGCGATGTAATAGTCATGATGAAGCTACACTAGTGCTATATTCTGGCTCTGTTCAGCTGGTGTACTGCCTCAACTACTAGCTTGCTGTCACCCCCGCAGTGGCGCTGCAAAAAAACGCAAGTCTTCTAGCGCCACCTGTAGGAGTTGGACGTCCTGTATGTGTTTATGCTCTGACAGCATTTTGATATTGGTCAATGACGCTTGATCCACCTCCTCACCTGAACATCTTAAACTTGATTAAAAATCACCTGAAGAAATCTAGATGCACTAGCAAATCATGAAAAGCTGCAGCATGGCTTCCAGATAAGATAGAGACCTCTGGTTTTCTGCTAACCCCACAACTTTGTGTCACGTATGAGGACCAGGCCTGTGAAGAATATGTTTGACTATACTTTATTCTGGCCAAAAAATCACTGAGTGAACAGTTGATTCCCTTTTTAAAAGCCAGGACAACTTTGAGTCTGTGACCATCCTCAATGCAGTCAGGTTGTCTTTGGGACACTTTTGATAGCTGTTTTACAGTCACTGCTTTTCAGTAAAGTAAATGAGACAATCATCCTACATCTGCATGGGTCAAAAATTACTCATCACCACGTAGCCTGGGCTGAATCCTGGGGGGGGGGGGGAGGGACAGATTCTGATCCAGACTCCAGAGGCATGTGCTCCCCAGAAATTTTTGTATGTTAAAAAAAAGTCTGCCTAATTTTAAGGGGGGAGGGACCCCAATGCAGGCCACGGCCCTGGTCATGCAGATCTGTCAGAGTCATAAAAATTTAATTCATGATTGTTTGTTGTTTTTTCTTTTAATGTCATGCAGATCCTGATATCAACATTATTAGTAAAATACAAAAAAATGTTGTTGCTTGAACAAATATGCATCATTGATTTATTCATGACATTACAGGCCAAAAAAAAAAAGAGTTTGAAAATCCAGGCATAACAGACTAATAACTTAATTAATAAGTTGACCTATTTAATTGTGCACTCATTTACTCTATTGAAAATTGTTACATTTTATTTGCAACAATACAAAGTGACGTCTTGTTGTAGATCAGGTGCAAAATAGTTATGATGTAGGTAATATCGTCTGGGTTTTGTTGATAGGTGCCTGGAGTGAACAAATGTAGCAATTTCGTAAATCAATGTATGACGTCAGGAAAAGGAATGTTTGTCAGTCTAATTCTTTCGGTCAGACGAGTCTGACTTGAACAAAGATTTGTTTCTGTGATTCTCATTATGGATTTACCTTGGGTTTTCATTTGCGCATTTGAGCTAGCAGGTTGGTCACCTCTGTTGTCTCAGTCACTGTTGTTTCCTACTGAATTCAGAATAACTTTTAAAATATGTTGCAATGATCCAATGACAGACAGTTGCCGAGTTGACCAGTTGACATGACAAATTTATGGAAAAAATTCACTTTAGCAGGCCGTGAAAATCACCACTTTTTTACAACTTAGTCAAAACTTAATTAAAACCTAGGCCGACTCATTTTTGATAGTTTTCCGACTTTTTGCATCACGAAAATAATTTCCAATTCGTTGTTCAAGGTTGTTGATAGCGTGAAAGGAAAAAATTCACTATCAGACCGAAGCAGGCCGTGAAAATGACCATATTTGGCAACTGACAAACATCGTTTTTTAGTGGTTAATTTGAGGGCTGCTGCCCCCAAACCCCCGCGGATTTGTACCCATGACGTTATTTCAACAATTCATAACTAATTTTGGATTAAAACTTACTTTTTTTAGTGGATTTTGTAGCTACTTCATTGTGTCATCGAAACAACAACGTGTTCATGTGTTGATTGCGTAACGTCAACATTTCACGTCTCCGTTGTGGACGTATCTCGTGAGAATCTGTGAGGATCTCGTCCAAAAAGAACACTTTTCTCGTAGTGCGGTTGCGCAGATGTACAAAATTTTTGCGATGCATGCCTTTTGAGAAGAAGTCACGTGACTAGACATCAAGGCTCGGACGCACGGCCCTACGGGCCGTGCGAGTGCCTCGCTATTAGCCAATCTTCCGTTGGCCAAGTAATATGACACAATTGGAAGGAGTTTGGAGATCAAAGGACTTCTGTTGTAAATCAATAGGTAATTACCCGCATGATCATAAACAAGTTTACCTGTCTATTGGCACAGTATATCTGCCATTTCTTCTCCGGTGGCAAAGCAAACATTGCCGCTCGCCGGGCCTTGTCCATGTCCAGCTCATCCTGAAAGAAAAAGGAAAATGTTGAATATCATGATATCGACATTGAATCACATTGCAAGTACAATATGTACTTTTATATCAACATTGAATCAAATTGCACATTGCAGGTACAATAAGTACTTTTATATCGACATTGAGAAAATTTCCCAGACTTTTTCCAACAGGGAGTTTATTTTCACCATTTTCCCCGTTTTCCCTGTCCGGTGGAGACCCTGCATTGATCATGTTGATTCAACAACAAATTACATTTCTTATGCATACACATCGCAGACCAAGGCTAAGTTCCTAGCTTAGCAGCTTAGGATGTCACTCTGAGAAATTTTAAAAGAAGCTACCACTGCACTCTATAATGGTGGAATGGTCTCTGAAAAAACGTTGGTCTTATATTGCAGGGTGTAACATCACCAGGACAAAGGAAAAGTAGGTCTAGCTACCACAAAATAGCTAAAATTTCTCTAAAAATGAAGATTTAGGTACATTTTATCTATGGGAATAGAGTGGCATATTTCGATTGCTCTAGCCATTGGTATTTAGGCAAATGCCTAGCACTAACCAAGACAGCCTTTGCACGTGTGGCAGATGATCAGAGTTGCTGATGAGGCAGACAGAGTGATGTGCATCATAGAACACCCTAATCACCAATGGTGGTCGAAAATCCCCAAGACATCAATATAACGCCATCAATGGGCCTTCCTCCCATCCACACCCAGACTTCTCTATAATTAATGCATGAGTCAGCTGGTCAGTCAATAGGTAATATGTACCCTGCTGGTATAGGAACTGTGCCATGACTGTCATCCAAATCGTATTGATGTTATACGTTATTGATGTTTGCAGGAGTTAAATGCTGGAGCAGAGACAGACAGCAGTCAAGATTCCAATTGTACATGTAAGCAAGTAGCAAGTACCTTTGGTCTGTCTGATAGGATTATCTGCTTTTTTACTGTTCCTCATAACAAGGATGGATGGATGATTGGGGCTTTACGTCCTGCATTTTTGCACTTGGTAGGCTAATTAGGACAGGAGTCGAAGGATGATTGAACATAGGCCCAGGTGACCTGGCAAGAGCTGGATTCGAACCCTGGACCCAGCGATTGGCAGCCCAGGACGCTACCGCTAGACCATAGAAATACATAGAACGGACATGAGGCTGTATGATGCCACCTCAAGATGAGGTCACCAAATCCGCCATATTGGAACTGCCCTGAGACATGATGTCACAATAGAATAATTATGATGTGACGTCATGCCATTGTTATAAGTGACATCACAGCTATTGGTGACGTCACAGTCCATTGTGCCAGTATTCAGGGCAGTTCCAAGATGGTGGATTTGGTTGCTTCATCTGCCAGAGCCTCATGTCCCTTCTATGTATTTCTATGCGCTAGACCAACCGGTAGTAATAGTAGTACAGTGTGGTATGCTATAACTATTTATTTTGTTATGGGGAACAGGGGGGGGAGCCACCAGGACATTGAACCCAGGACTATCAACATAGCAAGAAGCTCTTCGCAACATCTAACTACCAGACCACCCACTGGCCCCCCTGGAACCAAGACTCAGTTATATAAGAGACAGATGTGTTGCACTGTTGCATAGTACCACAGACAGCACCCACCATCTGCTTATCAGTGATCAGTGCTCCCTGCTCAACTCTGCAAATGGATTCTGGTGTGTCATACTGAACGTGCTCGGTGCTCAACTCAAGAGGGTAAAATGGACCTTGGGGTACCCCAGGAAGTGGTAAGAGGCTAACTAAGCATTTTCAGCAATTAGATGAGAGCAGGAACTGAACCTGTGACCTCACAAACAACCCAGCTAACCACAACACCATTAAGCCTATTATTAGCAGAGCTTGAAACTCTCCAGCCAGACAAAAAATTAAGGGTTTAGAAGCCAAAGTGCAGAAAGCACTTTCTATCTACATAGTGCTAGAACAGCTGAAGCTCAGCAGCTCTGTGTGCACCTTTCAAACAGAAATCATTTGCAAGGCTCATTCTTTTAGTGATTCCACCATGTTCATTATAGACGGGTACTGACTACTGAGGCATGGGACTCCCTGATATTTACAAATAATTGTTATGTGACCATTTTTATTCTGCAAGAAGCTGATAAGTATCTTGAATTGACAATGTTGAGCATGTTGAATGACACTGCTGCAGGACCAGTATTGCCACTGAGCGCACCGCACCCATGGGCACTGAAGAAATCAACTTCGGTACGCAGATATAGGGAGTCCTGTACAATAATCATGATAACAATATAATTATGTTAATCAGCATTTATGGATGTTCTGGTAAATTACAACCTCGTTACATTAATCGAAGACTTCGTCACAAGTCTTCGTATTAATATATTCTTCATGAAGAGTTTAAAAGAACATCAGCTATCAGGAATTTAGGAGTCATTTCAATTCAGAAGTCTCCTGCTAATCCGAAACCCTCACCAGTATAATAATCCTGTACTATTACTCGATTAGGGAATCCTCCAGACTTATCCATCTCACATATCACAGAAGGAAATACTCTTCTAATTCGTAACACATGGTGTCATGTAGATGGGTTATTAGAGCAGCAAACACTTTGAGATGAAGAGCGGCACATCTTTTGATAACACTAAGAAGATTAGTCCTGAGCAATAAGCTGATTATAGGCAACATGGAAAGGGCTGAAAAAAGCCGCATCAAAGTATATGACAGATATGCAGTTCTAATCTGAAACAAGTCGCAACAAGCAGATGATAGTGATGTATGTTTATAGCAGATTAGCCATTCTAACAATCAGGTTGATGGCATTCTTGAAGTTTTGCGAATGGGAAATGGGCCTCTTGTTTCAAATACATTTTATAACATTCACTACTGATCAAAGATACGGCAGGTAGGTAGATACGGTGAAGTGATAAGCGATAAGAAAGAAAGCAGGAGTCCTAAACATGTCACAGATTTACCCAATGCGAGAGGAGAGGGATCCTTTACTTGCCAAGCATAGCAGGATAGGCACTGGATTAAATTCAATGATCTTCATAATAACAGACACAAAAGACATTCAAATGTCTAACTTGAGTTGTGCTTATCACTACATAGATAGTCACTCATAAAGACATTGAATAGTTAAAATAACAAATAAATACTTAGATAATTTTAATTTTCCACAGGATAATTTTAAGAAGGGGAAAAAAGTCATAAACTCGAGGAAAGGCAAATCTACCTTCACTGAATACCACAACACAAGTCATTCTCTCAAAATGTACACTTAACCACAAATACCACAAGCAAGAAAAACAAGTATGTTTTTAAAATTATATAGTTCCCAAAGCTACCTGACTCAAGTGAAAACCTGTTAAATTTTATGGCATAATAATTGCGAAAACGAATAATAAGACCTTGCAACAACGCACAAGGAAACTTTGGTTAACCAACAAAAACTCATAAACAATCTTAAACTTCTCCAAAACATGACATCTCATCCAAAACAAGGAAATTTAAAGTTTCGATTTTAAGTTTTTAAATTTCACTCACCACAAGCTCGGAGAATTTCTGATTGAGTTCCTCTTCATCCTCTGGCATGGGGATCTCCGTAGGCATAGGAGAAAGGATTATATTCCCTCTATCTACCTCTACCTCTGTCCGTCGCTGCCATATGGACGGACAGAGCATAAAGGAAAATTTCTTCAACATCTTGAAATCTGAAAAATAAATACAGGTTGTTACTAACATGTATAAAACGGCTGCAATGTTCATATGATAGTAACAAAATTATTTTTAAATAGCTACAACAATGTTATTTTGAATTCAAAAATGACATTTGATAAAACGCAAATACTTTTAAATTAATTTCGTCTTTGGATATCCTCAGAATTCACATATAATTTTCACTAATTGATACATCCTCAGTTACCAATGAACATTTAAGAGACAAAATTAAACTGATAAAATTAACTTGAAATTGATCACTCCTCAATTGTGACTCTGATCAGCTGACAGACTATGTTAAATTTAAAGTTCTGAATGATCTGAACAGTTATTTTCCTCTTGGCTCTTAGAATAGAACTGGAGCTGGTTGAGGTAAGACTTTGTGTTCAATAAGTTAGCATGCATGAGTATTGACATTTTACTGTACTTATACGAGAAGTATAGAGGCATACAAATACTGGTTTATAACATAATAGGCCTATACCATGTATGTACACAAACAGCATCATAAATTCTGTTCTATGAACATTTGAAAAAAATAAGGGCTAGTTTTTGCCTTCTTTAAATAGGCTACACTGCATGACAGTCTGTGCAGGTAAATCAATATGTTGCAACACATGAAATAATAATCATCTAAAATCAAAAAGTTAAATAATTTCAATCGTAAAAATCAATTAAAATCATGACTAACAAGACTTGAAAAATATGTCAGTGCTCCAAAATCAGAGATTAGCCCAGTTCAACTCAAGTTAGCTAACCCCAAACAAAGGATTATATTGAATTATTGATTTATTTGGTAAAATAATGAATTCAAAAAGAATACTGCAACCATAACAAAATCTGAGGACATAATCATTTTCAATTAAGAGTGTCCCTTCGCCAGAAACAAATTCTCAAAAAATATAAATTTGTTCAAAAGCCTTATATGCAAATCAGTAAATATATCTGCCCATCACATTGTGCCAGGAGGGCGCTGTAGCTCCCTCCCCCCCCCCTCCGACAGAAAGGATTCCAGCATAATTATCAGTGATTATGTTCAGGAGAAATTTATCCCACCAAAATACAATATCGTGCTAGTCAAACAAATGATCCATCAGTTGTATCACGGTACAAATGTAAGCCTAATAGCCCAAGACACAATGTAATAAAGCCCTCCCAGTGCTGGCATGTTCCTGAGAATTTACACATCTATAGGCATCTAATAGCCATCTATATAGGCTATGCCAGATGGGCTACTTTCCATACTGACTGACTAGTGAATGATCAAATGTCAAGTGGTGTGCTCCTGACACGTGGTAACTAAAAACTAAGGCACTTTTTCAAGTGTGGCCCCTGGACTAACCATTAGATGACATATCAGAATCTACAACAACTTTAATTGTTTACAACGGATTGAGATAATTATCATGATTATTTTTAATAAACAAGATTGAGTGTTCATTTATAAACACACAAGAAAGAACTGGCATGACAATAAAGACAGCATCATGACACCACAATACATAATCAATTCACCGGAGACAGAGCTGCTCAGAGAGCTCTGCTGACACCCACACAGAAAAAAATCCAGAATAGTCATCTATAAACATGGATACACACCACACAACAATATGTGACAGAGTGACACAATCCAGCATAGAGAGAAAGTGACTGTCACACACCTCCATATAATTCTGCCAAAGCTATATAGTCGGCAGTCACTCTATAGATACTGTTATACCTTGCTTTGCTACACACTACTATTACACTTGTCTATATATCTAAGGCTATTGTAAGCCTGGTATACCATGTATACATGTAGATTTATCAAATAAACAATACATACACCTGAATAATCTGAGGTACAGAAAAAGTGACACCTTCTTGAAAATACTAGTCCCACCCTGGGGATAGAATCCTCTGGACAACGAACCAAAATATCTTCAGGGGATCACCTGGACCTGTTGACCCTAAGTTTAGTATTCAGTGTTTAGCACCACAGAAAAGTAGTCAAGGTGATTGACATATCCATCTTCCCACAATAAGTCTAAACAATTATCAGATTATGCTAAATATGAGTTCACCTCTATTTCGATGTATAGATAAATTTGATAGCTATCAGACCAAATCAGCTGATCAATGTTCAGACAGAATATTCAAAATATGACATATACATATTTTCAAATCAAATATCAAAATCTGAAACATGCAAAATGTATTACTGCGCAAACTTAATCCTGACCTTTGGAAGTTCATATCTGTAGTTATATCATTGCACAATCCTAAAGTAGTGCAATGATTAACTACAGATATGTTTCCAGGCAATGAAAAAATAATATGATAATATCCTAAGCATGCTAAGATTAGGAACAACATTTCTTCCAAAAACAGATGACTAAGGGCTAAAATGTCACAAAATCACAAGCTATTTTTGAAAACTTTGTACCATCTGCAAATTTTCCATTGAGATTTTGAAAAAAATGTCAAGGTAATTGAAGTGACATCATCTGATCATGTAACTTTGAAAAACTTTCAAAACTCTGTGGTAACTGGAGTTACTTCCTCAAGAGTTATCCAACATAACTTAATGTTTCCGAAAATCACTTTTGAAATATCGGAAAATAATTCCTTGCGGAAAAGAGTGAATGAATTCAGGACATGCAAAACATAACATTGACTCATTTCATGGTTATGATAATTATTTATAAACAAGATATAAAAAGTTCAAAACTCCAGTCTATTATCACATATAAAGTCACTATTAGAGTCACTAGTCTCTCACTACACTACTCACTTCTTCATAGAATTATCCAACAATGAATTGGCAATGAATAGGCGCTAGGAAAATCAGCCAGGAAAAATAAGCAAAGCGATTTGCCCAACACGATTGGCCCAACACGATTGGCCCAACACGCTTCACCATGCCCAGCAATGCTTAGGGAAACAGGTGATAGCTGTCAAGCAGGTCAATTTACAGATATATCCTTGGTGGGCAGATTTGTGATTGCCACAGACTCATAATTGTTGAATGCTTGCCAAGTGTACGTTTTATTCCACAACAATCGGTCAATGGTTCAGCTCCTACACAGTCAACAGTTACGTGCATTGTGCCTGTATTCAGTACATTGTGCCATTGTGAAATGTGCTCTTAGCTTTTTAAGAAATAACTTTGGAGTTCACTTCTCCCAACCACAATGTCATGAATACAATGAGTGAACTCTTTGATAATGACAGGTAATTCCCCCAAATTCTAAAAGCCAAACCACCCTGCAACTAGAAGAGAAAAAATATATATACCGTATTAACATGATTAACTCGAATAACAAGAGAACCGTGCAATAATGCAATAAAGATCCCATTCTTGAAAGCAAGAGCTCACATCTTAACAGAACTTCTCTGAGAATTCTATCTGTGCAGCTATCCAGATTTCTAATAAACATGCCAATGTTATTCTAATTCCAAAGTTCTCCTAAATATGCCAAAACAGAGGCTGCAGTAGCCTGCTCATTTGCGAACAGAGGGAGCAGGCTACAACGTTTCACTGGAGGTGCTCTATTTCACGTCCTCGCTCACATGCATTTCTGGACAAATCTAGCACAGTTAAATCTGCTGAGTTCTGCAGGGGGCGGACCTGATCAGCTGATAAACTTGTAACTATCCTACTGCCCGAATTTAGGCTAAGAGGCAACTCGATGTATACCCAGTTCCACTTGAATTTAATTGGTTTGCAGTCTCACTCGCCGGTTACGCTAAACCATATCTGTAAGATCAACAGTAAAAGGCAGATTCAACAATGAAAAGGCAAGGCTGTGAGTCCATCAAAAGATTTTCAAAATAATGTTAGTACACCCAAGTTTCCTGCATAGCCTACTGCAGCATTCCAGCAGTCGGTCACTAAATTTAATTAGGATGCAACTTAAACAAGAAACAGGATAACTCCAACTATGATTTGAAAGACCTGGCCCAGGATTGGAATCCAGAATCTCAGATCCAGCTTACTAATCATTGATGCATGAGCATGATGAGGCCAGGACGCCAGGTTCAACAACCTTTACCAACTAGACCACACCATTGCTTACTTAGACCAGTGAGACCACCCATAAAATTGTTAAACCAAACAGAAAAAGAGCAGACAAGTCTGTATTCATTTGCAATTCAAGCAAATATGGTATGTCAACTTGGTCGTGACCTAACTGAGTTAAAAAAACACCAAAGAAGTACAACAAAAAGTACTGGATCCCAAAAGTATGACAACTAAAGTGGCCAGAAAATAAATGACTTCAAATTGGTCAAGGAAACCAAAAAAAGTAACATTTAACATGTTTAAAGTTTTGCAAACACAATGTCTTGGCTTGGAAGTCCACAACGGAAAGAGATAATTATATATTTTACATGTAGACCAACTATTACGCGTTAAACATGAGTTACACAACACTAGCATTTCTTTATACCATAATCAAATATGTCCTAAAATCAGAGACCACTAGCACAAATGTACAAGAAAAATATACAAATGTCATAGCTGCATAGCGTCGTGTGCATTGAATCTTAACAGCAAACGCCAGAATTTTAACAATGTTTAATGGACTATAAAATGGCCCTATATATTTTTTGGTTAAATATTGACAACTATATGCTATATAAAAGCTAAAACTTAAAGAAAAAAATGTTGAGTATATACTATATATATATATAAGTTTATATATATAAGTTAATAATAATAAAGATTTTACACAGCAAACCAGATCCTTTAATTTTTTTTTTTTTGCTTTTTTAATGAAAACAGACATTTCAGTCATTGAACTGCGCAAAGATTTTGAACTTCTGTGAACTCTGATAAAGTGTTTACTATACTTAAAAACATGCATGTGACATTTTTCCACCCAACTGTAACCTTTTTGCATTAATGTGTCAACTCCGCCAATAGCCTAAGCATTATAAAGCATCCTGCAGTCACTGTTGGGTAATTTTCTTCCTTGTATTTGCTAACAATCTTCGCACCAAAAATAAGTTTAATAAACTAAATACACATGACTTCAGCAAATAGAACTTTGTCTTATAACGTAAATTAGCAATTAATTTAATTAGCAGCTTATTTTCCAGAGGAATTCTGAAGGTTATTATGCAGATCTCAAAATGTACAAATCTGCAAAGAAGGAGTTGATTCAGTTGAACATTTTAAAGTTAATCTGAATGTTTGACACTTGTAATGTTGTTTTTTTACAATTTCTGTTGTTTTCTGTTTCTGTTGCTCATCAGCTGATTTTTGGCATTCAGAAGTCTTTTCATCAAGCAAACACCACTCACCCACTTATGTGCTAATCCTAATCTTATGTTAATCAAAGTTTAGAAAGTTTGGATTATCACAGTTCTAGAGCTTTCCAACAAACAATATTCCATGAGAAAACACCTTTTAAATTTTTATCAAGTTTAAAAAATTCTATATAAAAAGAATGATATGTACCCATTGCAGTTAGTAAAGTTATTGCAATGCATAACCATAACAAATTCATACAAATTTACTAAAATTAACAAATTACATACTCATCTTTCCCTCAGAACCTCAACAGCTGATCCTAGAAATTCTCATCCACTAAACATGCTAAACAAGCCTGAGCTATTAAAATATCAAGAAGAAAAGTATCAAGAATAAAAAAATCAATGCACCACAGGCGAAAAGTTAAGGTCCATTTGAGCCTAATTTTTTGCAAGCCAAGCATTGCCAAGTGACATATGTCGACTACAGTTAGTGTTTTGTAAACTGACATTCAAGTAAGTAGGGGATTAGCATCTGTTTACAACTTTACATACATGTATTATGTAACTATTATATAATTAATTGCTTTGCCTTTGTATCGTTGTATGCCGAGTTTGTAAACTGTATCATTAATAGGGTGAAAACTAAAACAGGTCAAGAATCAGAAGTACTCAAAAGCATCAATATTTGCTAACACGGTCTCCTTTGGACATGTTGAAAGTAGCCTGTATATCGCAGAAGTTGAAAGCAATACTCAGATAAACTTGATCACAATTTTATTAAAGCTGCCAATCATTTTTGAGAAAGATCTTATCATTCTGTACTGACAAGTGACTTATTGCATAATAAATTAAGAAACGTAACAGGCTTAATTAAATAAGTCAGCTTCAAACATGTAGGGCATTGTAGGCCTATAACACAAGAAATTTTTCCAAAATTACTTTATACTGTATCAGACTCCATGAGTCCCTCTGATGACACTGTGTTATCAACTGATTATCCTGATTATGGATACTAGGCATTTATCATGTTTACAGCTGTGAATAAGTCATAAATTACAAGTGAATTCTGAAAACAAACTGAATTGGAAATTTAAAGAAAATCAATTGAAATGTTACAACTCTATAGTTCAGAGGTCCACTGAACCATTATAACTTGTACATTGTTGTATGTCTATTGGTTCAAAGCAATAACTTCAACCCCAAATGAGAGTTCAAAGCACAGCGTTATAAATCAGCAAACTTATGCACAGAAAAAGACAGCAATTGAACTTAAAACTTCAGTGAAAAGTTGCACATGATCAAGGGTCAACCAGAATGTTTCAATCAGCCGTCTGTTAGCAATTATACCATTGGAAAACACTTTTCAACTCAATAATCAGTTGAACCGTTCCAAGCCTTACTTTCTAACTTGCACCAGATGTGACCTGTCTCAATGCTAAGAATAACCCTGAGGACTTGAAGGAGTCACTTTTGCTTTTACCTCTAATATGCCCAGGCCCTTGTTTACAAACAATGCATTTTGGCCTAGCTATATACAATGCAATGGTATGTTAACAAAGATCCAACGTTATATATAGTGTCTAACTGTCCATTCCACATTGTTCCAGGCAAGTGAAAGCTCCCATACACGGGCTAAATGTCAGAAAGAAAGTGTATAATGTCTACAATTCCTATCTCATAGATCTAACAAGTCAAATTACTATTCTCAATTAAATGTCCGCCTCAAATAGAGATACACCCCAAATAAAGGCCTTTGGGGATGCTTATCCAAACGAATAAAGTGCAGCCACAAATAAACGATAAAGGCCCCTCTTGTGTCCATCATTCTGGCTAAATAAGCAGCAATGTTTTTTTACAAGTTCCTTGTAGGAATTTTTATTCTTGCATTGTGGAGCTCTAATCAAGTAAACACTCTTTGTGATTGCCAAGAACTTGCCTTGGAAGGGCTGCACTATCCATACCTTATAAAGCCTATATTAGGCCAAATATTAGGCCAAATACTATCCTAGGCCTCACAAGTCACAAAACTATCTTCACCCTTCTGTCATATCTGCAGCTTGATAGTCCTTTACAAGTAAATAACCTTACAAATATAGTTGTTCTTTTGTGTGTTACTACAAAAGCAGGTTAACACTAGAAACCTATAATTTTGGAACTGACCATATAATTTTAGGGCATATGGACAAAATTGCATAATTTAGCACATACACAAAATCATATGTGGGCAGTAAATTGTTATCATAATATTTCCTGCATAATACCCAAGTGTATTACATGTAAACCTTGTTATTGTTATACAGAGCATGAACTTTAAAAGGCCCAAAAAGGCCAAACAAATATATATCATAATAAAGTATGATAAAGTGACTTTTATAGTCCTTAATAAATACACTGTATATATATACCTATAGATATGCATGAATGTCTCTATTTTTCTTTATAAGACATAGATGTTTACTGCGGCCAGCCGACCACAGAGAATGCATCTACATATACTTGACCCCAGGGCCAATAACCCATTAAGAGCTTGTCAGATCTAGGTCTTAAGTTGGATGTTATTGATTGAACAGCCATCTACATATTTAACCATTTTTATGGCAGGCAGAATATTTGCTAATACTAGATAGGAGGTTGGTATAAATATAGTGACTAGATAACAAACACTGCATGCACAGCCAGATGCAAAAAAATAACTGGGGCAAAAACACTGAGTTGCTGAATATAAGTCACAGCCACACCCCTATCTAATCTTCAGTGTCTCTGTAGTCTGCAGGTGGAGATCTAAATATTGTGACATTTCCAAGAGCTGTCAATCTTGTTTCACTGATCATACATTATCACTCACACATTGGCTGTCATTCGGGCATTCTAAACACGCATCATGACCAGATTTACCCATTAGAACCCAGTAATTATGCCTCTAGCCAAGTTAACTAAGCGTGCAGGTCATTTTTGACACAAAGCAAGAGTACTCTAGTAGTCCAATGAGTCCATTATGTTTTTACGTACGGTCAAGAAGTGTGAGTCAGCGACTCAGCTCAACCGGCGTCTGCCAATGTGAATCCAGCCATACATCTATAGATCGCTGTCAAATGTGTAATATTCCGAAATGCATGAAGCCTGTTCCTTTTCTGACATCAACGTTTAACCAGGTCGACCATGGTAGTTGCTTTTTTCCAAGTCAAAGGCGAAACAGCAAACCACTTTACATCCAAACTCATTCATGCCGAAATCACAACTGAACTGCAAGCCGGAAGATGGCGCTCATGTCTGATGAGTACCATCTGTCGGCTGCAGATGAAAAGACCCTCCCGAATATTTCCGAATGACTTCGACTGTTTTCGTGATACTATAATTAGCATCCAGGCTTGCGCTATTCAGTGGTCGCACGTGCTTTTGTTTATTTTATGATTAGCTAGTGGACCAGCCAAAGTCAAAAAAGCCTCTAGAAAAAAATTTTCCGGCATTTCTTGTTAATACTTGGCAACAATGGTAGTAGGGTGGGCTGAAAAAAACTTTTTTCTGAATTTCAATATGCCAGTGGTATATATATAGAAAGTTGGCTATGGCCAAAAATTGAAAATTGGTGCAATAAAAATTTTGTGGGACGCGATTTGTGCCAGGCCACTCCGGCTTTTATGAAAATGTATATTTTCAGCCATTTCGCATGCTTTTTTACAGCTGCTTGCAGCCTGTATTACGAGAGGGCTTGCACGTTATTTTTATGCTGGCTTCTTGAACTTTAGGACAAGATTTGTTATAGTACAGTATTGGCTCTGCAGCCAGCATACTATACTGGTTGCCCCATACGGAAAAGTGTCAACCGGTTTGGTCCCCACCATTTAGTAATATCAGCTAGAGCATTACAAAATATTTTATGATCACAAATACTTAATATTGTTGCATTGATGTAAAAGTACACCTGCCACTCATTAATCGACCAATTGGTGCAGATACAATTGTTGCAGGACCTGAAATAATTGGGGGTGAGTTGTAACAATTGGGGGTGAATAGTAATGAGAGCAGTTTATTCTATTTATAGGTCCAATTTCGGGGTGGCACATCCTTGGGATGATTAACAGACTGTTAATGACTTACAGTTGACTAACTGGCAGTTAAAGACTAACAAACAGTGAATCAACAACAGTTAGTGCTTACTAACAGTAAGCGACTAACAACAGTGACTTACTAACAGTAGTGACCAATTGATGAACAACAGTTAGGGAAAAAATGACTAACAGTCAGGGACAAGCAGTTAATAACTTACTAACAGTTACTTGCTAACAGTTACTTAAGGACTAGCTGACTTACATGACTAACTAACAATTAGTGACTGACTAACAGTGACTGACTAACAGTGAGTGACTGACTAACAGTTAGTGACCAACTAACAGTTAGTGATTGGTGACTGACTAACAGTTGGTGACTGACTGACAGTTAGTGACTGACTAACAGTTAGTGACTAACAGTTAGTGACTAACAGTTAGTGACTAACAGTTAGTGACTAACAGTTAGTGACTAACAGTTAGTGACTAACAGTTAGTGACTAACAGTTAGTGACTAACAGTTAGTGACTAACAGTTAGTGACTAACTAACAGTTTTGACTAACTTACAGTTTTTGACTAACAGTTTTTAACTAACTAACAGTTTTTGACTAACAGTGTTTGACTAACTAACCATTTTTGACTTAGTTTTTGACTACCAACAGTTTTGACTACAAATACTTTGACTAACTAACAGTTTTTGATTAAATAACAGTTTTTGACTGACAAACAGTTTTTGACTACTAACAGTTTTTGACTAACTAACCATTTTGACTTACAGTTATTGACTACTTACAGTTTTTGACTACAAATAGTTTGACTGACTGACAGTTTTTGACTAACTAACAGTTTTGATTGAATAACAGTTTTTAACTACTAACAGTTTTGACTAACCATTTTGACTTACAATTTTTGACTACTAACAGTTTTTGACTACTAACAGTTTTTGACTACAAACAATTTTAGACTAACTAACAGTTTTTGACTGACTAGCAGTCTTTGACTGACTAACAGTTTTTGACTAACAGTTTTGACTATTAACAGTTTTGACTAAATAAAACTTTCTCACTAACTAACAGTTTTTGACTAACAGTTTTTGACTAACTAACAGTTTGTGACTTAATAACATATTTATTGACTAACAAATAGTAACTACCAAAACAACGGACTTAATGACTAACAGGTAGTGACTAACTAATGAACAACAGTAAGGGATGCCTGATTAACAGTTAGGGATTGACAGTCATATATAGTGACTTACTAATTTAAAAATAGTGAGTCATATTGAACCTATGCTCCCCCATGAACTTGCCAACTCCAGCTAAACTGTCATAGGAATAAAAATAACAGCAGAGCAGGTATAAGAAGCTATAAGAGGATTTATAGATGAACCCATGATATATGTGTGTTCCAGACCTAGTTAGTGGGAGATATAGAAAAAGTATAGTTGGTGTCTCCGGAGTATCGCATGCCCCCTTGGTATGAAGAGATAGAGAGGGTGAGAGATAGACAGATAGATAGATAGATCTATCACGGGTTCATCTATAATTCCTCTTATACCTTCTTATACCATATCATGGGTTCATCTGTAGTTTCTCTTATACCATATTTTAAAATTCTTTTGGCAAAACATACTCTTATTGTAAATTTTGAAATCGTAATCACTACAGCCAGCATATATCTTTTTTTTCAAAAAGATTTTCTTGTTAGACCTTTTTTTGGCCTGTATCAGCTTGATTGGTTTCAGAAGGCTCAATGGAGTACTTAAATATTCTTTGAAGGCCATTTTGGATATAAAACACCATAAACAGGTTGCTTATATTAAAGATATAGCCATTTCTGGGTAAAAGTTGGGAATAAGAATTTGGCTTTTTTTGCTAAAAATTGCCAGAAAAAATTGAAAATATCGGAATTGACCGCAAACAAATGATTCTAAGTGAATTCTAATTACCCCGAGTCATACCCAATGCCCTAAAAAAACCTTTTTCAGCGTATTTTCTGCATCAATTTGTGGTTTTAGTTTCCAGAATAGCGGCTATTCCGTAAAGTCAGATTTACAGATTTGACACTTTAGCAGCTTGTGTGGCCCTACCATTAAACCACAAATTGATGCAGAAAATACTACAATATATGGGTTCCCCATGCGTACAAGCTAATAAGACGATCAACAATTGCAAAAGCCTGGAAAATGATATGGCTGTTCAATTACTATGTTCACAGTCTTATAATAATTCAATGTTCAATGGGACATTTTTCTGATGGAATTATATCATGTTAATTTTGACATCATTATCCTTAACAATTCAAATTTATTGTCCTACCAGCATCATTAATATTCACATTGAGAAAAAGGAAAAATCAATTAATTTGTTCTCATCTTGCCAATCTAGAGATCACATGACAATCACGAGATAACTCATTCCTAACCGACCAAAAAATATGTGGATGGATATATCCATTGAAGTCAGTTTTCATTTGACACCTTAGTTTCATTGTTACTACAACTTATAACCCTCTAAAAGCTAAATAAATGTTATTGTCAGTGTCGAAAATCTCCTCGGAAACACCAAATTCCCCCATGTATTTTCAATTCCCTCTGTCCTAATCACCATGTAACTCATTCCTAACCCATCAAAATGGATATGATTAAATAGCCCTTGATGTAAGGTTGCATTTGGCACATTGTTTTCCTTGTTACTACAGTTTTCAACCCTCCAAAAGCAAAATAAATGTTGCGGTAAGTGTTAAAATCTCCTCGGAAACACAAAACTCTCCCATGTATTTTCAATTCCGCCTGTCCTAATCACCATATAACTCCTTTCTAACCCATCAAAATGGATATGGATAAATAGCCCTTGATGTAAGCTTGCATTTGGCACATTGGTTTCCTTGTTACTACAGTTTTCAACCCTCCAAAAGCAAAATAAATGTTGTGGTCAGTGTCAAAAATCTCCTCGGAAACACAAAATTCTCCCATGTATTTTCAATTCCACCTGGCCTAATCACCACAAAAATCATTCCTAACCCAACCAAACAAATATGGATACATAGCCCTTGATGTAAGCCTTCATTTGGCACCTTGGTTCCTGGTTACTACGACTGCCAACCCTCTAAAAGCTAAATAAATGTTATTATTTGTGTCGAAAATCTCCTGGGAAACACTAAATTCCCCATGTTTTTTTTCAATTCCGCCTGTCTTAATCACCATATAACTCCTTTCTAACCCATCAAAATGGATATGGATAAATATCCCTTGATGTAAGCTTGCATTTGGTACATTGTTTTCCTTGTTACTACAGTTTTCAATCCTCCAAAAGCAAAATAAATGTTGCGGTCAGTGTCAAAAATCTCCTCGGAAACACAAAACTCTCCCATGTATTTTCAATTCCGCCTGTCCTAATCACCATATAACTCCTTTCTAACCCATCAAAATGGATATGGATAAATAGCCCTTGGTGTAAGCTTGCATTTGGCACATTGTTTTCCTTGTTACTACAGTTTTCAATCCTCCAAAAGCTAAATAAATGTTGCGGTCAGTGTCAAAAATCTCCTCGGAAACACAAAACTCTCCCATGTATTTTCAATTCCGCCTGTCCTAATCACCATATAACTCCTTTCTAAACCATCAAAATGGATATGGATAAATAGTTCTTGATGTAAGCCTTCATTTGGCATATTGGTTCCTGGTTACTACAACTGTCAACCCTCCAAAAGTTAAATAAATGTTGCGGTCAGTGTCAAAAATCTCCTCGGAAACACAAAATTCTCCCATGTATTTTCAATTCCACCTGGCCTAATCACCACAAAAATCATTCCTAACCCAACCAAACAAATATGGATACATAGCCCTTGATGTAAGCCTTCATTTGGCACCTTGGTTCCTGGTTACTACGACTGCCAACCCTCTAAAAGCTAAATAAATGTTATTATTTGTGTCGAAAATCTCCTGGGAAACACTAAATTCCCCATGTTTTTTTTCCATTCCGCCTGTCTTAATCACCATATAACTCCTTTCTAACCCATCAAAATGGATATGGATAAATATCCCTTGATGTAAGCTTGCATTTGGTACATTGTTTTCCTTGTTACTACAGTTTTCAATCCTCCAAAAGCAAAATAAATGTTGCGGTCAGTGTCAAAAATCTCCTCGGAAACACAAAACTCTCCCATGTATTTTCAATTCCGCCTGTCCTAATCACCATATAACTCCTTTCTAACCCATCAAAATGGATATGGATAAATAGCCCTTGGTGTAAGCTTGCATTTGGCACATTGTTTTACTTGTTACTACAGTTTTCAATCCTCCAAAAGCAAAATAAATGTTGCGGTCAGTGTCAAAAATCTCCTCGGAAACACAAAACTCTCCCATGTATTTTCAATTCCGCCTGTCCTAATCACCATATAACTCCTTTCTAAACCATCAAAATGGATATGGATAAATAGTTCTTGATGTAAGCCTTCATTTGGCATATTGGTTCCTGGTTACTACAACTGTCAACCCTCCAAAAGTTCAATAAATGTTGCTGTCAGTGTCAAAAATCTCCTCGGAAGCACAAAATTCTCAATGTATTTTCAATCCCACCTATCCTAATAACTATATTAGGCATTCTTAACACACCAAAATGGATATGGATGGATAGCCAATAATGACAGCTTGCTTTCATTTGGCATCTTTGTTTTCATGTTACTACTACTGTCAACCCTCCAAACGCTAAATAAATGTTGCTGTCTGTGTCAAAAATCTCTTCTGAAACACGAAACTCTCTCATGTTTTTTCAATTCCACCTTTCTTGATTGTTGGATAACTCATTCCCAACCTGCCATTATTAGGGTACCAAAATAATTTGGTTCCATTAACTATTCACATGGTTGCAGAGGGACCTCTCTTATTTTCCCAACTAAATCTTTGGCTGAGAAATCTGCCTACAAATCCATGTTTTGGGAAAACTGTTATTTCTAGGTTTAAACCTTTTATCTGCAACTGCAACATTAATTAATATTGAATGAAAAAAAAACTAATTAATCAGTTTGGTCATGAGTACATGTAGGTATATTGGAACTAACGGGAATTACTTGGGCCTGTTACTCAGGGAGCATCCAAAATATCAATTGTTGACTTCGGCAACTTTTGTGAGTGCAAAGTTAAGTTCGCCATGAATCAATTAATTAATAATTATAACACTTACTAATTGGTATAGATAGCTTTACTCTAGGAAGAGGCAGATGTTCAATACATAGTTATTAAGCAGGCATTCAGCAAGAAAATTTTCTCAGGATATTTGAACTGGAAAAAAATTATGCTTTTTGGGAGTAAGCCAATCATTACGTGTCCTTTTGAAATACATCGTTAAGGGTAAAGTGCATTAATTAAATATCAAAATAGCAAAGTTCATTACTTTGAGGTATAGTTCTGGCCTAAGCTTGTGCTATTTAGTCACTTTAGGTCATTTTGATTAATTTTATTTTCAATTTTTGCTGAAAAATCAACATTTTCTTGGTTTTGGCCTTAACGACCTCTAATTAACCTTGAAATTCAAATCTGGAAGTGACATCCACCCTAGTCCTTTTCTCTAACATATTACCTATCAAACTGGCATAGATTCCTTCCATTAATAAGAAATGCCTCTAACAGTGCAGAATCATATATTGGCTGGTCCACTAGTACTACAGTGTTTTACATGCATTTAATTAACAAATTACCTGTAAATCAATTATGATTGTGTTAATGTCTTTTGTGATTTGGAATTAAAAACACATAACTGAATCCATGTTGTCATTTTGCTTTGCTAAATATTCGTCTGACATTTAAAAAAAGGGTGCTTTCTGAGTTAAACGTATTTGACCTAGAAATGACCCAAAAACCTTAATTAAGGCATTAATTATGAGTTTTATCTTAACAAATATTTTTTTTGTTGCTCAAATATCAATTTTGACCTTCAGCTATCAATTCTGTCTTCATAAGTTCAATTCAATTTATTTTAACATTGAAAAATTGGTAAAAACCTGAAATGTCTCCGTTTTGACCTTAACGAGCTCTAATTAACATAAATATATGCAAATGTGAAGGTGGCATCCACCCTCATCTTTTTCTCTAACCTATGACCTATCTAACTGGCATGGTTTCCTTGCATTAACAAAAAATGCCTCTACCAGTACAGAATCATGTCTTGGCTGGTCCACTAAAAGGCTTATCACAAGCATGACAAATGGATGACCAGTGCCCGATTAAGGTGACTCAAGCATGGTGGTTAGATCATACAGATTTTTCTGAAATTTTGCACAGGTACTCTATGGGACCCTTACATTTCAAAAATGAAAAACAAAAAAATTTCACCGACTTGTTTGGTTGCCATGGTAACGGCATGTTTTGCCTGATAACTGCTTAAAAGTCATAAATTGAGTTTTTGGTTATGTACTACAGAATAAAGCATTACATGCATTTGTCACACAAAAACGTCAGAAATGTCTTCCCAAGGATTTACACCAATACATTTGCCAAAAATGTGAAGAAAAAGGTTAAAATACTTTTTTCTGTAAGAGTTCAAAGGGCACTAACACAATAATTAATTGCAGATTTTGCATTCATCAATTTTGGCAGTAATCAAATTTTAGGAAAACGATCATACAGATTTTTTTTTAAATTTGCATTTATCATAAACAAGTTATTGTCAAACAAATGGCAAAAAATAAAAATAAATTCACCGAGTCATTTTTTTACTGCAGTACCATGACTGTGCCAATGTCAATTTAATTAAATAAAGACAATTTTTGACACAGTTGACTGAAATTAACTGAGAAAATGTTTTTGATAAAGCTGAGAAGCTGAGACTTTAAACTAGTATAGAATAGATGTTACTGCATTCAATAAAAAAATAATTATGCTTCTAGCTGCATTAGATCTCATTTAAATAGCAAATTACTAGCTGCCATTATTGGTGTTAAAAAAAGAGAAGAGAAAATAGCATGTTAACAACTGTTTCTTAAGGTGTGTGGAGGCCCCTGTGCTGAGATGTTCAGGGGCCCCTAAAATCCCTCATGATGGGACCGTTGGAATATCCATGAAATTTGGCTTAATCGACAAAAATAGTAAGCCTAATGCAGTAGTGTGTTAACATTTTGTTTATAGAGATGAGTTACCTTTTACGGGTTTTCTGATTTGTTTATATATAAATGTTGGTAACACAGAAAGAGAAAAGCTACTGTCAATAGAAATCCGTCATATTTAGTTAACAATGAACTTGGCATTTCCAAGAAAAAAAAACCAGGTTCAGAGAATTTTTTAGTACCGGGAGACAAACTTGACCATCTGAAAAGTTTATACATCACATCACATTGTGAAGCATCAATCTGTTGAAGATCAATTATAGTTTTATATTTTGGCTCCTAAAAATGTTTGTAAAAATGTGTTTCAACTGTAATGATTGTCAATTTAAGATGAATTGTAACAAAGAAACGTTTGAGAAAACTTCATGACCATCGGGAGTCCTAATGGGGAGAGAATGGACCCAATCAGTAGAGGTGGCCCCAATGCATGAATGGGGCCCCTAATTGGTAGAAGGGGCTCCTAATTAAGAGAGGAGGCCCTAATCGGGAGAGGAGCTCCCTAAACAGGAGAAGGGTTCCCTAATTGGGAGATGGGAGCTGTTATTGGTGAAGGGGGGGCCCTAATCTGGAGAGGGGCTCTTATCAGGACAGGGGGCCCTAATTTGGAAAGGGGGACCTAATCGGGAGAGGGGTTCCCTAATTGGGAGATGAGACCTCTTATTGGTGAAGGGAGGCCCTAATCTGGAGAGGGGCCCTTATCAGGACAGGGGGCCCCTAATCTGGAAAGGGGGGACCTAATCAGGAGAGGGGCCCCCAAGCGGGAATGGGGGCCCTTAATTGGGAGCGGACCTAATTAAGAGAGCAGCCCTATTGGGACAGGGGCCCTAATTGGGAGAAGGGGGCCCTTATTTTTAGAGGGGGCCCCTATTCGTGGAGAGTGGCCAAGACATGTAAAACCACAATTCTCTCATGCACTATGGGATAACAAGGTTATCTTTTCATAGCAGTGACATTTTTTTCGTAAGAATTTCACAATACCACGTATAAGCCTGGGGGGCCTCCACATATCGACCATCCGCAATGCTTCAGTTAGCTTCAATTGTCTTATAAGCAGGTTATCGCTGTCAAGCTTCATTCGCACAAAATTCAAAAATGATTTCGTGCAATAGGCCTATATTTGCTCGCGGGCAGTTTATTTTGAAATGTGGGGGGCCCCTCTAATGTGGGGGCCCCGTGCTTCAGCACATTTAGCACATTCCTAAATCAGGCACTGTGGATGACCACAGTTCCTGTAGAACTGACAAGCGCAAACAAGTTGCCAAGGCCGTACTTTACCTTCAGCAGTTCGAAGAATTGGTAAAAATGTTGTCCGTCAATTGCTATGCATGTGGCTCCATCTATAACAGGAAATGAACTCCTAATGTTAATTTTTTTTTTCCAAATATTAGTATTATGTCAATAAAATGTATCTTAATGATCAATTAGATGTGCTAGGCTCATGTAGAGCCCGGAACCAATTCAGCCACCTTTAGTCAGCTCACTTGAAGAAATTGTGGCTGACTTTTCAGCTAGCTGAATTTTATTGACTGAATGCGTTATTTGATATGTTCAAAGACATATGTGTCAAAATTCAAAGTAATTCACGGTGAAAGGTGTGAGTCTATGAAGCAGTTAAATGTTCGTAAAGCGACTGGAATAGACAATATTGGCCCACAATTCCTACGTACAGGTGCCAAGGAATTAGCATCAGTATTTACAAATTTAACAAATTACATGTTTAAAATGAATCATTTCCCTGTAAACTTAAAAAGAGCTCGGATTACTCCAGCCTACAAGAAAAAGGACCGCTTACTGAAAAATAATTACAGACCACTCAGTGTATTGACAACTACCTCAAAATTATTAGAGACATTAGTTGCTGATCAATTCAAAAAGTTCCTTGAAAAGGTCTTAAATGATGGTATTTCTGCCTATAGACCAAACTACAGCTGTCAGTCAATTTTGGTTAAAGTCATCGAAGACTGGAAGGCAGCCCTTGATTCAGGCTACACCGTCGGTGCCATTATTATGAACTTATCTCAAGCATTCGACGTCATACCTCATGGCCTACTGATTACTAAATTACAAGCTTATGGTATGGATGAAAGCTCATGTGCCAGAACGGCTACTGCAATTTTGACAATTTCAGAACGGCGATGATTAGATATCCAAAACGGCTTTAGCTGTATACCAGAAGTGCTACACCAACATTAAGTTTCACCATTACCGTAATTGGCATTGAAGAACAAAGTGTAAGGGAGGTGTCAAAGCTGAAGCTAGCTGATTGCACTTAGCATTTTTGAAGCATCCCATTCCGAGCCTGGTGCTCACCATTCATTGATATAATATTTCTTGTTTCAGTTTGGTTAATGAAGAAACTCCCTCCAGCATGGAATGGGTAGAGCAATCGGGTTAATGGAGTTCCTTCTAAGGCTTGGTTTTTGGAAATATTTTGTTTCTGGTTATGGATTTATTCTGATTGTTACACTGACCTGAAATACGGACTGGGATTTTTTATTCCCTAACCCTGTGATTCTCATCAAATATGACTATTTGGTTTTTTGAGTTTTTGACTATCATTTGGAAAAAAAAAGCAAGGCGGCGTGGGATTCATATTCCAGTACCCTGTGATTTTCATCAAACCTGTTTCCTAAAGTACATCTCTTCTTTTTACTATGTCTATATGTCTGGTGTTGTGACAACGGAGAGCTTGTATTAATTAAAAATGTTCCTTGTTTTTCATTTTCATCCCACTCCATTTTGGTGAGTCTTCAAATAAAAATAAGTGTGATCTATCTTAGAATTAAATATTTAAGATAAATTCATTTTGATGAAATATAATATTTCTCTTTTATTAGGAAATTTGGACTTTTTTTTTTTGCTTAAAATTTATTTAGTAAGTGCCACTTTGTGAAAGTATAATTAGTGCATTTGATGTATAAACATAGCTTGTGTATTGATTACAATTAAGAGTAGTCTTGCCTATACGTATATTTAACCTACTCTGTCACTTCCTCATATCAGCATTTTACATAAATATATATCATGTGTTTCTTCAAAATACATTAGTTTCTGCTTGTTCCCTTGACATTGCTCTACATTTCCTTAGCTACCCCTTGCATCACTTTCACAGAAATGCAAGTATCTTTACTAGATATTAATCATATCATATTATATATAACTGTTCATCTTCTCAATGTCTCATTCATCTCTACATGTTCCAACCCCTTGCCTGTCCCTACCGGACCACCCTTCTCCTTTAGGTGAAGTACTTGTTTTTCAACCACTTTACATACCTCTCGGAGTGATCATTAATATCTGAGCATTGAGGATGAGCTGTACCCTTTGGCTTCTTTATTTTTTAACTTGGTGTAAATTATATTTTTTGGAACACATCCTTTTAAATGGCGTAGGAGTAAATTTACAAAATTTGACACATTTTAAGCTGCTGTTGAAACAAAAGTTAGAAATGCAACATTTGGCTTTATTTTCCTCTAATTGGGTTTTTGCACAGCACTAACTTTTATTTCAACAGAAATTTAAAATCTGTTAAATTTGTAAATTTACTCCTACACCATGTAAAAGGATGTATCTGTGAACGTATCATTAGCCCTGGAACTTAGTCAGCCACCTTTACTCAGCTCACATGAAAAAATTGTGGCTGACTTTTCAAATAGCAGAATTTTATTGGCTGCAGCTTGAGCTGACGTTTGTCAACATGTTACACATTTACCCCGTGTAAGGGATCTTTCAAAATATTGTTGGCCCAACTAAAGTCAGTGACCAATACAGCCACTGGCTTGTCAACGTGAAAGGGCAATGCCAGGCTACAGCAGCCTGCTCTAGGTGTGACAATAGCTGGCCTTTTTCACTTTTGGGAAAATCTAGTGCATTTCTGCTGAGCGCGGACCTGCTGTCTCACTAGCCTAGATCCCAATTTTTTTACCCTTCTGCAGCCTCAATACTCTCACCTGCCCAAGCAACAGACAGACTTATCAGTCAGGGGCAATGTAATATTATTTGAGGAACTGCCAAAAATAACGTCCAAGCACTTTAAGCAGCGCGAAATGTCAACATAATATAGGAGCTTATAGGCTTACCAAGCAAGGGGCAGCTACCCTCCTTAAAATATAGCAGTAGACCCACAGTGGATCAAGACTGTCACGGCTGAATGCACAAGCAGCCAGGTGGCCAAGCGCACTGTAAACATGCTGCATGAAATTCAATTGACCTTTGACCCTGTGAAAAGAAGAAAATCTATTATTAGTGATAAAAACAGGAACAGGAATGGAGGTGGAGGAGTAGGTCTTGAGTTTGCAGGAATGAAAGCACGTTTGTTAGTGGTCTTCTTATCTGAAAGAGAAACATGTTTATTAATGGTCTTCTTGGCTGGTTGAGAGGAGAATTTGTTGGAGAATCTGCTCTTCAGGGGATCTGTAATGGAAAAAGGATGTTTAGTTGGCTTCTTTCCTGCTTCTGAAATGGAAGAAGAAATGTTTTTAGTGGCTGAAAGGGAAGAGGTATAGGGGAAGCTTGGGAGAGTTGGGCCACTTTTTACATTCTTGCACCTCCTGCTAACAGTAATGATAATATTTCAGAAAAATATCTTTAGGTTTGCATTGATATGTGCCCGAGAACATATGAGCTACAGCCCTACGAAAATTGGAAAAAATTTGGCCCAACTCTCCCCATAAGGTGGGAGACTTGGGCTAATCAGGGAGGAGACTTTGGCCATTGCAATACATCAGGTTCAGTAAAGCTGTACTTGAGGCCATAATATTTTTAACCTGTAGCGTAGTGGTCATAGAAGTCATTAATCCTGAATTGAGGCCGCTTGCAACTCTAGTTTAATTGCTGTCAGACTTAAGCCTCGGTTGATGGCCCAACTCTCCCCATCTAGATTTCCTGATATCTAATTTTATTAGACCATGAATAATTATTAAGGCCCAAAAATATTCAATCTCCGTTGAAAATTGCTCTAGACAAGTTCTTCTGTCTTAATAAAACTAAGTCTGGGTAAATGCAACACATGTGGGGAGAGTATGGGCACTGTCCCAACTCTTCCCCATTCGACAATTTTTCTCTAAATCCCAATTATGACAAAACCGGTTGTCTGATAATTTTCCAAAATATGTCAATAACAACTGAATAGTCAAGCCTACCAAGCATGCCATAGCAAATTTTCTCAGTCCTTGTTGTCTGACAGAAAATTAAAAACACGTAACATGGCTCAGTTTTTCCGTTTTTCATCAAAATATGAATTTTCTTCTCTCTAAAGATCGTGACAAGCAAATTAGCAAGAAATGTTACATCCATTGAAAGATTTTTATTTTAATAAATTTTTGGTGGCTGCAGCTTTCTCAAAAAAATGTTTAGTTTCCTCAAAAATCAGGGTGGCCCAACCCTCCCTGCGGCCCAACTTTCCCAAGCTTCCCCTAAGTGTTATTAAGACTTGTGAGATTCAGCAATCTTAAACAAAATGGGAATCAGGAATTATGATAGGGTAGGAGCAAAACAAGATTTTTTGTCTAATATACGAAGGCTTGCCTGCAACAAATCAGATTGCACAATTAATCAGGATATAAACTCAAGTTATATCGCACACCTTTATAGGGGTTGTTTAATCAGGAAAGAAAAGTCATAAGGTAAATCTACATTCTTGACATGTCTTTATTGGTCTGGCTTGTGATTTTTTCTGATGAGGGACAAGTGGTGCAATCTATAATAAAAGGCTGTTTGCACAAAATTCTCAATTGTTATGCATGTGGCCTCATCTATTGACTCCTAATGTTAATTTTCGCAAAATATTAGTATTATATCATTAAAATGTATCTTAATGATCAATTGAAGATGTGCTAGGCTTATGTATCATTAGCCCCGGAACTTATTCAGCCACCTTTAGTCAGCTCACTTGAACAAATGACTTTTCAAATAGCAGAATTTTATTGGCTGCAGCTTGACATGTTACACCTTCACCCCGTGTAAGGGATCTTTCAAAATATTGTTGGCTCAACCAAAATCAATGATCAATACAGCCACAGTCTTGTCAAGGTGAATGGGGTAATGCCAGGCTACTGCAGCCTGCTCTTAGTGTGACAATAGCTGGCCTTTTTCACTTTTGGGAAAATCTAGTGCATTTCTGCTGAGCGCGTACCTGCTGTCTCATTTGCCTAGATCCCAATTTTGTTACCCTTTTGCAGCCTCAATACTCTCACCTGCCCAAGCAGCAGACAGACTTATCAGTCAGGGGCAATGCAACATTATTTGAGGAACTACCAAAAAATACGTCCAAGCACTTTAAGCAGCACGAAATGTCAACATAATATAGGCTTACCAAGCAAGGGGCAGCTACCCTCCTTAAAATACAGCAGTAGAACCACAGTGGATCCAGACTGTCATGGCTGAATGCACAAGCAGCCAGGTGGCCAAGCACGCTGTAAACATGCTGCATGAAAATTCAACTGACCTTTGACCCTGTGAAAGGAAGAAAATCTATTATTATTATTGGTAAAAACAGGAACAGGAGGGGAGGTGGAGGAGGAGGTCTTGTGTTTGCTGGAATGGAAGCATGTTTGTTAGTGGTCTTTTTATCTGAAAAAGAAACCTTTATTAGTGGTCTTCTTGGCTGGTTGAGAGGAGAGTTTGTTGGAGAATCTGCTCTTCAGGGGATCTGTAATGGAAAAAGGAGGTTTAGTTGGCTTCTTTGCGGCTGCTGAAATGGAAGAAGAAACGATTTTAGTGGCTGAAAGGGAAGAGGTATAAGTGTTAATAAGTCTTGTGAGATTCAGCAAACTTAAACAAAATGGGAATCAGAATTTTGATAGGGTAAGAGCAAAACAAGATTTTTTGTCTAACATACGAAGGCTTGCCTGCAACAAATCAGATTGCACAATTAATCAGGATATAAACTCAAGGTATATCGCACACCTTTATAGGGGTTGTTTAATCAGGAAAGCAAAGTAATTGGGTAAATTTACATTTATGACATGTCTTTATTGAACTGGTTTGGGATTTTTTCTGACAAGGGACAAGTGGCGCCATCTATAACAAGAAAAGTACCCTTAAAAAAGTTACTGTACGTATCTACTTTAAGATGAAACAGTGAAGTTTGAAGGTATCCCAATTTGATAGAAAAGAGAAGATATTCCATGCTATATCGGGTCAGGTCGAGCAACCGAACGACCTTGGATGTTGCACAGTTGCACACCATAAGACTTATGGATATTTGCACTTTGAAATTTTCACAAACGTTCTCTTGCATGCAAGCTAGCCAGTTTACCCAAGAGTTTTAAATTCAAGAACATTTGTTAGAAATTCTGAATAATAACAAAATATATATAGTGATTACAGGACAATAAATAAAAAAGTTCCAGAGAAAGAGAGCCCTATTTTACCGCCCTGAATGAGTAGGCCTATTCTTCTGAAAAAAAAAATCATCACAATGATACCTTCCAAATAGTTTCAAAATTGGTTGTGTTATGTCACTTAAAAATATTTTTATGGTTAGTTTTTGTTAGTTATAATTTAAAGGTGACCATTGATTTCCCAGAATTTACTCAATAGAAAGGAACATCTATAGGTCGACATACCTATTTTGTGGCCTGCTTATCTTAAGTATGGGTCTAAATTCCACTCAGACTGCCTCAAAAGATCTTGGCCTATATAAAGGACATTCTGAACATATTTGCGTATATATTTACCAACTAATTTCAATTCATGACTTTGAACAATTTTTCAAAGAAAAAGGAAATCCAACGTGTTAGGCCCATGTGACAGAAACTGAGTGTCCAGTCTCCAATACTTGGTATAACTGCAATTAAAGGTGAAATGTTGCTCAAGTGTATGCATGTTTCCGCCTGTATTTCTAAAACTTCCTCAGCCCATAGCAGATTGAGCAATAAGTATTCTGTTGGTATAAAAACATACCTCTTTAGGGTAAATTCTCAACTTACGAATAAATACTAAAGATGAACGAAATATTCATCGCATAGGCGTACGGCACGGCTGTCTCGCGGTGAGGCTGTGACTATTTTGCCCTGAAATTTCAACATGGCGCGGAAGTGACCAGGGCAGTGGATCTGCCCTGATATTGGTCAGGATTTGCCCTGATGAGCCATTTGCCCTGTTGCCAGGGGGGGCTGCAGCCCCCCCCCTGACCCCATGCGAAATACGCCTATGATTCATTGTTTTACTTGCAACAATTTTTTTATCTGTAGACCAATCAGAGGGCGGCAATCTTCAATCTATCTCTGAATCTGCTTCCTTTCTGAGAGAACTATTCATCTGACAGACTTCAAACTACTTGCATATTCGAGATGTTAGTTTCCTCTACGCTCAAATATGTATAATTTAGCTGAGAATGAATTTGAAGTTGGTTAGATCTGAGCTGGAAGTCCCGACACGGATCGAGATTATTTTGCAATCAACAGAGTGTCTCTGAAGGGTGTCGATGGCAGTGACACCTACAAAATGTGTGTCAGAAGCTCTGATAGTGTTTACACAAGTATCCATGACGTTTTACACGAGAAAAAATTCACGTTAGAGCATTGAGCAATTTGGTAGTATTTTCAATTGTAACAAACTTTTTACATGTTAGAATTCATAGAGGTAAAGACGTAGATACAATAAAAGGCTGTTTGCACAAAATTCTCAATTGTTATGCATGTGGCCTCATCTATTCACTCCTAATGTTAATTTTTGCAAAATATTAGTATTATATCAATAAAATGTATCTTAAGGCCACACATAATTGATTCTTAGCTTCGCGGACCCGCTGACACAATAGATTTCCTGCCGATGGAAAAAAAAAAATTTTTTTGACATTATAAATTTTTTTTTTCACCTTTTTATTTTTTCTTACCGACCGACCCTAGAAAAAGGGCCTTGAGCGGAATCCGAGAAGCTAAAGATCATTTATGTGTGGCCTAATGATCAATTGAAGTTGTGCTAGGCTCATGTAGAGCCCAGAACCTCGTCAGCCACCTTTAGTCAGCTCACTTGAAGAAATTGTGGCTGACTCTTCAGCTAGCTGAATTTTATTGACTGCAGCTTGAGCTGACGTTTGTCAGCTGACTGAATGCGTTATTTTCATATGTTCACAGATACATGTGTAAAAATTCAAAGTAATTCACGGTCCCTGAACAGACTGCATTCAAAGGTATGAATTGCAATCAATTACAACCACTAACTGTCATCCTGAGACACAGAAGCAAGGGCCCTTCTCTTATCTTCTCAATTGCAATTAACTAAGTTTACTTGATTGCCTCACAAATAAGGCCACAATTGCCATAGAGAAAAGTTATTTAATTGGCTTCAATCTGGTTTTTCAACTCAGCTGACCTGTAGTGAAGTCAGCTAATGGACTGGCTTATCTCAGCCCACTTCGGCTGACAGAATAGTCAGCTCGCCGCCACCGAAAAAACCGGCAGTTCCGGGTTCAAGGCTCATGAAGAACATTTTCAATATCAAAGTATGTGGCTGAAAGGAAATGTACAATTGTTTCAGTCGTCTGACAGACGCATTTTGACAGAAATAAAGCAAGCAGAAGTTGTAAACATATATACAGAAATTCCGACTTACGTACGTGAGCACTCAATCAAAAATTATAGGAAGGTGAAGACAACAACTTTACATACCTCTCAGAGTGGTCATTAGTATCTGAGCATTGAGGATGAGCTGTACACTTTGCTTCATTATTTTTTAACTTGGTGTAAATTATATTTTTTGGAACACATCCTTTAAACGGTGTTTGAGTAAATTTACAAAATTTGACAGATTTTAAACTTCCGTTGAAATAAAAGTTAGAAATGCAACATTTGGCTTTATTTGGGTTTTTGCACAGCACTCTGTGCCTTTTTAACGTTGCAAGAACCCCCAGACTTTTCGGGTGGGGTCATTTATGATATATATGGGAAGTGCAGCCCTCTAAGCCTAGGTGTTCACGAGGTTTGATTGACGAGATGGGAGACAGAGCCGGAGTCGTCAATGTTACACATTTACCTCATGTGAGGGATCTTTCAAAATATTGTTGGCACAACTAAGTCAGTGACCAATACAGCCACTGGCTTGTCAACATGAATGGGGCGATGCCAGGCTACAGCAACCTGCTCTAGGTGCAACAATAGCTGGCCTTTTTCACTTTTGGGAAAATCTAGTGCATTTCTGCTAGGCGCGGACCTGCTGTCTCATTTGCCTAGATCCCTATCTTGTTACCCATTCTGCAGCCTCCCTAATCTCACCTGCCCAAGCAGCAGACAGACTTATCAGTCAGGGGCAATGCAACATTATTTGAGGAACTGTCAAAAACCAGTTACCATACAGTATGACTGATCAATCAGCAGTTCAAGAAATCGTGGCCAAGTGTGGTAAATTTACCATTCACCAGCCTTTTAAAGTGAAATAGACAGCACAAGGTAATTAAGTTTTGTGAGATTCAGCAGCCTCAAACAAAATGGGAATCAGGAATTTTGATAGGGTAGGAGCAAAAGAAGATTTTTTGTCTAACATACGAAGGCTTGCCTGCAACAAATCAGATTGCACAATTAATCAGGATATAAACTCAAGGTATATCGCACACCTTTATAGGGGTTGTTTAATCAGGAAAGCAAAGTAATTGGGTAAATTTACATTTATGACATGTCTTTATTGGTCTGGCTTGTGATTTTTTCTGATAAGGGACAAGTGGTGCCATCTATAATAAAAAGTTGTTTGCACAAAATTCTCAATTGTTATGCATGTGGCCTCATCTATTAACTCCTAATGTTAATTTTTGCAAAATAATAGTATTATATCATTAAAATGTATCTTTAAAATGATCAATTGAAGATGTGCTAGGCTCATGTAGAGCCCAGAACCTTGTCAGCCACCTTTGGTCAGCCCACTTGAAGAAATTGTGGCTGACTGAATGCGTTATTTTTCAACCACTTTGCATACCTCTCAGAGTGGTCATTAGTATCTGAGCATTGAGGATGAGCTGTACACTTTGGCTTCATTATTTTTTAACTTGGTGTAAATTATATTTTTTGGAACACATCCTTTTAAATGGCGTAGGAGTAAATTTACAAAATTTGACAGATTTTAAACTGCTGTTAAAACAAAAGTTAGAAATGCAACATTTAGCTTTATTTTCCTCTATTTGGGTTTTTGCACAGCACTAACTTTTATTTCAACAGAAGTTTAAAATCTGTTAAATTTGTAAATTTACTCCAACACCATGTAAAAGGATGTATCTGTGAACGTATCATTAGCCCCGGAACTTAGTCAGCCACCTTTAGTCAGCTCACTTGAACAAATTGTGGCTGACTTTTCAAATAGCAGAATTTTATTGGCTGCAGCTTGAGCTGACGTTTGTCAACATGTTACACATTTACCCCGTGTAAGGGATCTTTCAAAATATTGTTGGCCCAACTAAAGTCAGTGACCAATACAGCCACTGGCTTGTCAACGTGAAAGGGCAATGCCAGGCTACAGCAGTCTGCTCTAGGTGTGACAGTAGCTGGCCTTTTTCACTTTTGGAAAAATCTAGTGCATTTCTGCTGAGCGCGGACCTGCTGTCTCACTAGCCTAGATCCCAATTTTGTTACCCTTCTGCAGCCTCCCTAATCTCACCTGGCCAAGCAACAGACAGACTTATCAGTCAGGGGCAATGCAACATTATTTGAGGAACTGCCAAAAATAACGTCCAAGCACTTTAAGCAGCGCGAAATGTCAACATAATATAGGCTTACCAAGCAAGGGGCAGCTACCCTCCTTAAAATATAGCAGTAGACCCACAGTGGATCAAGACTGTCACGGCTGAATGCACAAGCAGCCAGGTGGCCAAGCGCGCTGTAAACATGCTGCATGCAAATTCAACTGACCTTTGACCCTGTGAAAAGAAGAAAATCTATTATTATTGGTAAAAACAGGAACAGGAGGGGAGGTGGAGGAGGAGGTCTTGAGTTTGCTGGAATGGAAGCATGTTTGTTAGTGGTCTTTTTATCTGAAAGAGAAACCTGTTTATGATTGGTCTTCTTGGCTGGTTGAGAGGAGAATTTGTTGGAGAATCTGCTCTTCAGGGGATCTGTAATGGAAAAAGGAGGATTAGTTGGCTTCTTTGCTGCTTCTGAAATGGAAGAAGAAACATTTTTAGTGGCTGAAAGGGAAGAGGTATAAGCGTTAATAAGACGTGTATGTGAGATTCAGCAACCTTAAACAAAATGGGAATCAGGAATTTTGATAGGGTAAGAGCAAAACAAGATTTTTTGTCTAACATACGAAGGCTTGCCTGCAACAAATCAGATTGCACAATTATTCAGGATATAAACTCAAGGTATATCGCACACCTTTATAGGGGTTGTTTAATCAGGAAAGCAAAGTAATTGGGTAAATTTATATTTATGACATGTCTTTATTGGTCTGGCTTGTGATTTTTTCTGATAAGGGACAAGTGGTGCCATCTATAATAAAAAGTTGTTTGCACAAAATTCTCAATTGTTATGCATGTGGCCTCATCTATTAACTCCTAATGTTAATTTTTGCAAAATATTAGTATTATATCATTAAAATGTATCTTTAAAATGATCAATTGAAGATGTGCTAGGCTCATGTAGAGCCCAGAACCTTGTCAGCCACCTTTGGTCAGCCCACTTGAAGAAATTGTGGCTGACTGAATGCATTATTTTTCAACCACTTTACATACCTCTCAGAGTGGTCATTAGTATCTGAGCATTGAGGATGAGCTGTACACTTTGGCTTCTTTATTTTTTAACTTGGTGTAAATTATATTTTTTGGAACACATCCTTTTAAATGGCGTAGGAGTAAATTTACAAAATTTGACAGATTTTAAACTTCTGTTGAAACAAAAGTTAGAAATGCAACATTTAGCTTTATTTTCCTCTATTTGGGTTTTTGCACAGCACTAACTTTTATTTCAACAGAAGTTTAAAATCTGTTAAATTTGTAAATTTACTCCTACACCATGTAAAAGGATGAATCTGTGAATGTATCATTAGCCCCAGAACTTAGTCAGCCACCTTTAGTCAGCTCACTTGAACAAATTGTGGCTGACTTTTCAAATAGCAGAATTTTATTGGCTGCAGCTTGAGCTGACGTTTTTCAACATGTTACACATTTACCACGTGTAAGGGATCTTTCAAAATATTGTTGGCTCAACCAAAATCAATGATCAATACAGCCACAGTCTTGTCAAGGTGAATGGGGCAATGCCAGGCTACTGCAGCCTGCTCTAGGTGTGACAATAGCTGGCCTTTTTCACTTTTGGGAAAATCTAGTGCATTTCTGCTGAGCGCGTACCTGCTGTCTCATTTGCCTAGATCCCAATTTTGTTACCCTTTTGCAGCCTCAATACTCTCACCTGCCCAAGCAGCAGACAGACTTATCAGTCAGGGGCAATGCAACATTATTTGAGGAACTACCAAAAAATACGTCCAAGCACTTTAAGCAGCACGAAATGTCAACATAATATAGGCTTACCAAGCAAGGGGCAGCTACCCTCCTTAAAATACAGCAGTAGAACCACAGTGGATCCAGACTGTCATGGCTGAATGCACAAGCAGCCAGGTGGCCAAGCAGGCTGTAAACATGCTGCATGAAAATTCAACTGACCTTTGACCCTGTGAAAGGAAGAAAATCTATTATTATTATTGGTAAAAACAGGAACAGGAGGGGAGGTGGAGGAGGAGGTCTTGTGTTTGCTGGAATGGAAGCATGTTTGTTAGTGGTCTTTTTATCTGAAAAAGAAACCTTTATTAGTGGTCTTCTTGGCTGGTTGAGAGGAGAGTTTGTTGGAGAATCTGCTCTTCAGGGGATCTGTAATGGAAAAAGGAGGTTTAGTTGGCTTCTTTGCGGCTGCTGAAATGGAAGAAGAAACGATTTTAGTGGCTGAAAGGGAAGAGGTATAAGTGTTAATAAGTCTTGTGAGATTCAGCAAACTTAAACAAAATGGGAATCAGAATTTTGATAGGGTAAGAGCAAAACAAGATTTTTTGTCTAACATACGAAGGCTTGCCTGCAACAAATCAGATTGCACAATTAATCAGGATATAAACTCAAGGTATATCGCACACCTTTATAGGGGTTGTTTAATCAGGAAAGCAAAGTAATTGGGTAAATTTACATTTATGACATGTCTTTATTGAACTGGTTTGGGATTTTTTCTGACAAGGGACAAGTGGCGCCATCTATAACAAGTAAAGTACCCTTAAAAAAGGGTACTGTACGTATCTACTTTAAGATGAAACAGTGAAGTTTGAAGGTATCCCAATTTGATAGAAAAGAGAAGATATTCCATGCTATATCGGGTCAGGTCGAGCAACCGAACGACCTTGGATGTTGCACAGTTGCACACCATAAGACTTATGGATATTTGCACTTTGAAATTTTCACAAACGTTCTCTTGCATGCAAGCTAGCCAGTTTACCCAAGAGTTTTAAATTCAAGAACATTTGTTAGAAATTCTGAATAATAACAAAATATATATAGTGATTACAGGACAATAAATAAAAAAGTTCCAGAGAAAGAGAGCCCTATTTTACCGCCCTGAATGAGTAGGCCTATTCTTCTGAAAAAAAAAATCATCACAATGATACCTTCCAAATAGTTTCAAAATTGGTTGTGTTATGTCACTTAAAAATATTTTTATGGTTAGTTTTTGTTAGTTATAATTTAAAGGTGACCATTGATTTCCCAGAATTTACTCAATAGAAAGGAACATCTATAGGTCGACATACCTATTTTGTGGCCTGCTTATCTTAAGTATGGGTCTAAATTCCACTCAGACTGCCTCAAAAGATCTTGGCCTATATAAAGGACATTCTGAACATATTTGCGTATATATTTACCAACTAATTTCAATTCATGACTTTGAACAATTTTTCAAAGAAAAAGGAAATCCAACGTGTTAGGCCCATGTGACAGAAACTGAGTGTCCAGTCTCCAATACTTGGTATAACTGCAATTAAAGGTGAAATGTTGCTCAAGTGTATGCATGTTTCCGCCTGTATTTCTAAAACTTCCTCAGCCCATAGCAGATTGAGCAATAAGTATTCTGTTGGTATAAAAACATACCTCTTTAGGGTAAATTCTCAACTTACGAATAAATACTAAAGATGAACGAAATATTCATCGCATAGGCGTACGGCACGGCTGTCTCGCGGTGAGGCTGTGACTATTTTGCCCTGAAATTTCAACATGGCGCGGAAGTGACCAGGGCAGTGGATCTGCCCTGATATTGGTCAGGATTTGCCCTGATGAGCCATTTGCCCTGTTGCCAGGGGGGGCTGCAGCCCCCCCCCTGACCCCATGCGAAATACGCCTATGATTCATTGTTTTACTTGCAACAATTTTTTTATCTGTAGACCAATCAGAGGGCGGCAATCTTCAATCTATCTCTGAATCTGCTTCCTTTCTGAGAGAACTATTCATCTGACAGACTTCAAACTACTTGCATATTCGAGATGTTAGTTTCCTCTACGCTCAAATATGTATAATTTAGCTGAGAATGAATTTGAAGTTGGTTAGATCTGAGCTGGAAGTCCCGACACGGATCGAGATTATTTTGCAATCAACAGAGTGTCTCTGAAGGGTGTCGATGGCAGTGACACCTACAAAATGTGTGTCAGAAGCTCTGATAGTGTTTACACAAGTATCCATGACGTTTTACACGAGAAAAAATTCACGTTAGAGCATTGAGCAATTTGGTAGTATTTTCAATTGTAACAAACTTTTTACATGTTAGAATTCATAGAGGTAAAGACGTAGATACAATAAAAGGCTGTTTGCACAAAATTCTCAATTGTTATGCATGTGGCCTCATCTATTCACTCCTAATGTTAATTTTTGCAAAATATTAGTATTATATCAATAAAATGTATCTTAAGGCCACACATAATTGATTCTTAGCTTCGCGGACCCGCTGACACAATAGATTTCCTGCCGATGGAAAAAAAAAAATTTTTTTTGACATTATAAATTTTTTTTTTCACCTTTTTATTTTGTCTTACCGACCGACCCTAGAAAAAGGGCCTTGAGCGGAATCCGAGAAGCTAAAGATCATTTATGTGTGGCCTAATGATCAATTGAAGTTGTGCTAGGCTCATGTAGAGCCCAGAACCTCGTCAGCCACCTTTAGTCAGCTCACTTGAAGAAATTGTGGCTGACTCTTCAGCTAGCTGAATTTTATTGACTGCAGCTTGAGCTGACGTTTGTCAGCTGACTGAATGCGTTATTTTCATATGTTCACAGATACATGTGTAAAAATTCAAAGTAATTCACGGTCCCTGAACAGACTGCATTCAAAGGTATGAATTGCAATCAATTACAACCACTAACTGTCATCCTGAGACACAGAAGCAAGGGCCCTTCTCTTATCTTCTCAATTGCAATTAACTAAGTTTACTTGATTGCCTCACAAATAAGGCCACAATTGCCATAGAGAAAAGTTATTTAATTGGCTTCAATCTGGTTTTTCAACTCAGCTGACCTGTAGTGAAGTCAGCTAATGGACTGGCTTATCTCAGCCCACTTCGGCTGACAGAATAGTCAGCTCGCCGCCACCGAAAAAACCGGCAGTTCCGGGTTCAAGGCTCATGAAGAACATTTTCAATATCAAAGCATGTGGCTGAAAGGAAATGTACAATTGTTTCAGTCGTCTGACAGACGCATTTTGACAGAAATAAAGCAAGCAGAAGTTGTAAACATATATACAGAAATTTCGACTTACGTACGTGAGCACTCAATCAAAAATTATAGGAAGGTGAAGACAACAACTTTACATACCTCTCAGAGTGGTCATTAGTATCTGAGCATTGAGGATGAGCTGTACACTTTGCTTCATTATTTTTTAACTTGGTGTAAATTATATTTTTTGGAACACATCCTTTAAACGGTGTTTGAGTAAATTTACAAAATTTGACAGATTTTAAACTTCCGTTGAAATAAAAGTTAGAAATGCAACATTTGGCTTTATTTGGGTTTTTGCACAGCACTCTGTGCCTTTTTAACGTTGCAAGAACCCCCAGACTTTTCGGGTGGGGTCATTTATGATATATATGGGAAGTGCAGCCCTCTAAGCCTAGGTGTTCACGAGGTTTGATTGACGAGATGGGAGACAGAGCCGGAGTCGTCAATGTTACACATTTACCTCATGTGAGGGATCTTTCAAAATATTGTTGGCACAACTAAGTCAGTGACCAATACAGCCACTGGCTTGTCAACATGAATGGGGCGATGCCAGGCTACAGCAACCTGCTCTAGGTGCAACAATAGCTGGCCTTTTTCACTTTTGGGAAAATCTAGTGCATTTCTGCTAGGCGCGGACCTGCTGTCTCATTTGCCTAGATCCCTATCTTGTTACCCATCCTGCAGCCTCCCTAATCTCACCTGCCCAAGCAGCAGACAGACTTATCAGTCAGGGGCAATGCAACATTATTTGAGGAACTGTCAAAAACCAGTTACCATACAGTATAACTGATCAATCAGCAGTTCAAGAATCGTGGCCAAGTGTGGTAAATTTACCATTCACCAGCCTTTTAAAGTGAAATAGACAGCACAAGGTAATTAAGTTTTGTGAGATTCAGCAGCCTCAAACAAAATGGGAATCAGGAATTTTGATAGGGTAGGAGCAAAAGAAGATTTTTTGTCTAACATACGAAGGCTTGCCTGCAACAAATCAGATTGCACAATTAATCAGGATATAAACTCAAGGTATATCGCACACCTTTATAGGGGTTGTTTAATCAGGAAAGCAAAGTAATTGGGTAAATTTACATTTATGACATGTCTTTATTGGTCTGGCTTGTGATTTTTTCTGATAAGGGACAAGTGGTGCCATCTATAATAAAAAGTTGTTTGCACAAAATTCTCAATTGTTATGCATGTGGCCTCATCTATTAACTCCTAATGTTAATTTTTGCAAAATATTAGTATTATATCATTAAAATGTATCTTTAAAATGATCAATTGAAGATGTGCTAGGCTCATGTAGAGCCCAGAACCTTGTCAGCCACCTTTGGTCAGCCCACTTGAAGAAATTGTGGCTGACTGAATGTGTTATTTTTCGACCACTTTGCATACCTCTCAGAGTGGTCATTAGTATCTGAGCATTGAGGATGAGCTGTACACTTTGGCTTCATTATTTTTTAACTTGGTGTAAATTATATTTTTTGGAACACATCCTTTTAAATGGCGTAGGAGTAAATTTACAAAATTTGACAGATTTTAAACTGCTGTTGAAACAAAAGTTAGAAATGCAACATTTAGCTTTATTTTCCTCTATTTGGGTTTTTGCACAGCACTAACTTTTATTTCAACAGTAGTTTAAAATCTGTTAAATTTGTAAATTTACTCCTACACCATGTAAAAGGATGTATCTGTGAACGTATCATTAGCCCCGGAACTTAGTCAGCCACCTTTAGTCAGCTCACTTGAACAAATTGTGGCTGACTTTTCAAATAGCAGAATTTTATTGGCTGCAGCTTGAGCTGACGTTTGTCAACATGTTACACATTTACCCCGTGTAAGGAATTTTTTAAAATATTGTTGGCCCAACTAAAGTCAGTGACCAATACAGCCACTGGCTTGTCAAGGTGAAAGGGCAATGCCAGGCTACAGCAGTCTGCTCTAGGTGTGACAGTAGCTGGCCTTTTTCACTTTTGGAAAAATCTAGTGCATTTCTGCTGAGCGCGGACCTGCTGTCTCACTAGCCTAGATCCCAATTTTGTTACCCTTCTGCAGCCTCCCTAATCTCACCTGGCCAAGCAACAGACAGACTTATCAGTCAGGGGCAATGCAACATTATTTGAGGAACTGCCAAAAATAACGTCCAAGCACTTTAAGCAGCGCGAAATGTCAACATAATATAGGCTTACCAAGCAAGGGGCAGCTACCCTCCTTAAAATATAGCAGTAGACCCACAGTGGATCAAGACTGTCACGGCTGAATGCACAAGCAGCCAGGTGGCCAAGCGCGCTGTAAACATGCTGCATGCAAATTCAACTGACCTTTGACCCTGTGAAAAGAAGAAAATCTATTATTATTGGTAAAAACAGGAACAGGAGGGGAGGTGGAGGAGGAGGTCTTGAGTTTGCTGGAATGGAAGCATGTTTGTTAGTGGTCTTTTTATCTGAAAGAGAAACCTGTTTATGATTGGTCTTCTTGGCTGGTTGAGAGGAGAATTTGTTGGAGAATCTGCTCTTCAGGGGATCTGTAATGGAAAAAGGAGGATTAGTTGGCTTCTTTGCTGCTTCTGAAATGGAAGAAGAAACATTTTTAGTGGCTGAAAGGGAAGAGGTATAAGCGTTAATAAGACGTGTATGTGAGATTCAGCAACCTTAAACAAAATGGGAATCAGGAATTTTGATAGGGTAAGAGCAAAACAAGATTTTTTGTCTAACATATGAAGGCTTGCCTGCAACAAATCAGATTGCGCAATTATTCAGGATATAAACTCAAGGTATATCGCACACCTTTATAGGGGTTGTTTAATCAGGAAAGCAAAGTAATTGGGTAAATTTACATTTATGACATGTCTTTATTGGTCTGGCTTGTGATTTTTTCTGATAAGGGACAAGTGGTGCCATCTATAATAAAAAGTTGTTTGCACAAAATTCTCAATTGTTATGCATGTGGCCTCATCTATTAACTCCTAATGTTAATTTTTGCAAAATATTAGTATTATATCATTAAAATGTATCTTTAAAATGATCAATTGAAGATGTGCTAGGCTCATGTAGAGCCCAGAACCTTGTCAGCCACCTTTGGTCAGCTCACTTGAAGAAATTGTGGCTGACTGAATGCATTATTTTTCAACCACTTTACATACCTCTCAGAGTGGTCATTAGTATCTGAGCATTGAGGATGAGCTGTACACTTTGGCTTCTTTATTTTTTAACTTGGTGTAAATTATATTTTTTGGAACACATCCTTTTAAATGGCGTAGGAGTAAATTTACAAAATTTGACAGATTTTAAACTTCTGTTGAAACAAAAGTTAGAAATGCAACATTTGGCTTTATTTTCCTCTATTTGGGTTTTTGCACAGCACTAACTTTTATTTCAACAGAAGTTTAAAATCTGTTAAATTTGTAAATTTACTCCTACACCATGTAAAAGGATGAATCTGTGAATGTATCATTAGCCCCAGAACTTAGTCAGCCACCTTTAGTCAGCTCACTTGAACAAATTGTGGCTGACTTTTCAAATAGCAGAATTTTATTGGCTGCAGCTTGAGCTGACGTTTGTCAACATGTTACACATTTACCACGTGTAAGGGATCTTTCAAAATATTGTTGGCTCAACCAAAATCAATGATCAATACAGCCACAGTCTTGTCAAGGTGAATGGGGCAATGCCAGGCTACTGCAGCCTGCTCTAGGTGTGACAATAGCTGGCCTTTTTCACTTTTGGGAAAATCTAGTGCATTTCTGCTGAGCGCGTACCTGCTGTCTCATTTGCCTACATCCCAATTTTGTTACCCTTTTGCAGCCTCAATACTCTCACCTGCCCAAGCAGCAGACAGACTTATCAGTCAGGGGCAATGCAACATTATTTGAGGAACTACCAAAAAATACGTCCAAGCACTTTAAGCAGCACGAAATGTCAACATAATATAGGCTTACCAAGCAAGGGGCAGCTACCCTCCTTAAAATACAGCAGTAGAACCACAGTGGATCCAGACTGTCATGGCTGAATGCACAAGCAGCCAGGTGGCCAAGCACGCTGTAAACATGCTGCATGAAAATTCAACTGACCTTTGACCCTGTGAAAGGAAGAAAATCTATTATTATTATTGGTAAAAACAGGAACAGGAGGGGAGGTGGAGGAGGAGGTCTTGTGTTTGCTGGAATGGAAGCATGTTTGTTAGTGGTCTTTTTATCTGAAAAAGAAACCTTTATTAGTGGTCTTCTTGGCTGGTTGAGAGGAGAGTTTGTTGGAGAATCTGCTCTTCAGGGGATCTGTAATGGAAAAAGGAGGTTTAGTTGGCTTCTTTGCGGCTGCTGAAATGGAAGAAGAAACGATTTTAGTGGCTGAAAGGGAAGAGGTATAAGTGTTAATAAGTCTTGTGAGATTCAGCAAACTTAAACAAAATGGGAATCAGAATTTTGATAGGGTAAGAGCAAAACAAGATTTTTTGTCTAACATACGAAGGCTTGCCTGCAACAAATCAGATTGCACAATTAATCAGGATATAAACTCAAGGTATATCGCACACCTTTATAGGGGTTGTTTAATCAGGAAAGCAAAGTAATTGGGTAAATTTACATTTATGACATGTCTTTATTGAACTGGTTTGGGATTTTTCTGACAAGGGACAAGTGGCGCCATCTATAACAAGTAAAGTACCCTTAAAAAAGGGTACTGTACGTATCTACTTTAAGATGAAACAGTGAAGTTTGAAGGTATCCCAATTTGATAGAAAAGAGAAGATATTCCATGCTATATCGGGTCAGGTCGAGCAACCGAACGACCTTGGATGTTGCACAGTAGCACACCATAAGACTTATGGATATTTGCACTTTGAAATTTTCACAAACGTTCTCTTGCATGCAAGCTAGCCAGTTTACCCAAGAGTTTTAAATTCAAGAACATTTGTTAGAAATTCTGAATAATAACAAAATATATATAGTGATTACAGGACAATAAATAAAAAAGTTCCAGAGAAAGAGAGCCCTATTTTACCGCCCTGAATGAGTAGGCCTATTCTTCTGAAAAAAAAAATCATCACAATGATACCTTCCAAATAGTTTCAAAATTGGTTGTGTTATGTCACTTAAAAATATTTTTATGGTTAGTTTTTGTTAGTTATAATTTAAAGGTGACCATTGATTTCCCAGAATTTACTCAATAGAAAGGAACATCTATAGGTCGACATACCTATTTTGTGGCCTGCTTATCTTAAGTATGGGTCTAAATTCCACTCAGACTGCCTCAAAAGATCTTGGCCTATATAAAGGACATTCTGAACATATTTGCGTATATATTTACCAACTAATTTCAATTCATGACTTTGAACCATTTTTCAAAGAAAAAGGAAATCCTACGTGTTAGGCCCATGTGACAGAAACTGAGTGTCCAGTCTCCAATACTTGGTATAACTGCAATTAAAGGTGAAATGTTGCTCAAGTGTATGCATGTTTCCGCCTGTATTTCTAAAACTTCCTCAGCCCATAGCAGATTGAGCAATAAGTATTCTGTTGGTATAAAAACATACCTCTTTAGGGTAAATTCTCAACTTACGAATAAATACTAAAGATGAACGAAATATTCATCGCATAGGCGTACGGCACGGCTGTCTCGCGGTGAGGCTGTGACTATTTTGGCCTGAAATTTCAACATGGCGCGGAAGTGACCAGGGCAGTGGATCTGCCCTGATATTGGTCAGGATTTGCCCTGATGAGCCATTTGCCCTGTTGCCAGGGGGGGCTGCAGCCCCCCCCCTGACCCCATGCGAAATACGCCTATGATTCATTGTTTTACTTGCAACAATTTTTTTATCTGTAGACCAATCAGAGGGCGGCAATCTTCAATGTATCTCTGAATCTGCTTCCTTTCTGAGAGAACTATTCATCTGACAGACTTCAAACTACTTGCATATTAGAGATGTTAGTTTCCTCTACGCTCAAATATGTATAATTTAGCTGAGAATGAATTTGAAGTTGGTTAGATCTGAGCTGGAAGTCCCGACACGGATCGAGATTATTTTGCAATCAACAGAGTGTCTCTGAAGGGTGTCGATGGCAGTGACACCTACAAAATGTGTGTCAGAAGCTCTGATAGTGTTTACACAAGTATCCATGACGTTTTACACGAGAAAAAATTCACGTTAGAGCATTGAGCAATTTGGTAGTATTTTCAATTGTAACAAACTTTTTACATGTTAGAATTCATAGAGGTAAAGACGTAGATACAATAAAAAGCTGTTTGCACAAAATTCTCAATTGTTATGCATGTGGCCTCATCTATTCACTCCTAATGTTAATTTTTGCAAAATATTAGTATTATATCAATAAAATGTATCTTAAGGCCACACATAATTGATTCTTAGCTTCGCGGACCCGCTGACACAATAGATTTCCTGCCGATGGAAAAAAAAAAATTTTTTTGACATTATAAATTTTTTTTTTCACCTTTTTATTTTGTCTTACCGACCGACCCTAGAAAAAGGGCCTTGAGCGGAATCCGAGAAGCTAAAGATCATTTATGTGTGGCCTAATGATCAATTGAAGTTGTGCTAGACTCATGTAGAGCCCAGAACCTCCTCAGCCACCTTTAGTCAGCTCACTTGAAGAAATTGTGGCTGACTCTTCAGCTAGCTGAATTTTATTGACTGCAGCTTGAGCTGACGTTTGTCAGCTGACTGAATGCGTTATTTTCATATGTTCACAGATACATGTGTAAAAATTCAAAGTAATTCACGGTCCCTGAACAGACTGCATTCAAAGGTATGAATTGCAATCAATTACAACCACTAACTGTCATCCTGAGACACAGAAGCATGGGCCCTTCTCTTATCTTCTCAATTGCAATTAACTAAGTTTACTTGATTGCCTCACAAATAAGGCCACAATTGCCATAGAGAAAAGTTATTTAATTGGCTTCAATCTGGTTTTTCAACTCAGCTGACCTGTAGTGAAGTCAGCTAATGGACTGGCTTATCTCAGCCCTTTTCGGCTGACAGAATAGTCAGCTCGCCGCCACCGAAAAAACCGGCAGTTCCGGGTTCAAGGCTCATGAAGAACATTTTCAATATCAAAGTATGTGGCTGAAAGGAAATGTACAATTGTTTCAGTCGTCTGACAGACGCATTTTGACAGAAATAAAGCAAGCAGAAGTTGTAAACATATATACAGAAATTCCGACTTACGTACGTGAGCACTCAATCAAAAATTATAGGAAGGTGAAGACAACAACTTTACATACCTCTCAGAGTGGTCATGAGCATGAGGATGAGCTGTACACTTTGCTTCATCATTTTTTAACTTGGTGTAAATTATATTTTTTGGAACACATCCTTTAAACGGTGTTTGAGTAAATTTACAAAATTTGACAGATTTTAAACTTCCGTTGAAATAAAAGTTAGAAATGCAACATTTGGCTTTATTTGGGTTTTTGCACAGCACTCTGTGCCTTTTTAACGTTGCAAGAACCCCCAGACTTTTCGGGTGGGGTCATTTATGATATATATGGGAAGTGCAGCCCTCTAAGCCTAGGTGTTCACGAGGTTTGATTGACGAGATGGGAGACAGAGCCGGAGTCGTCAATGTTACACATTTACCTCATGTGAGGGATCTTTCAAAATATTGTTGGCACAACTAAGTCAGTGACCAATACAGCCACTGGCTTGTCAACATGAATGGGGCGATGCCAGGCTACAGCAACCTGCTCTAGGTGCAACAATAGCTGGCCTTTTTCACTTTTGGGAAAATCTAGTGCATTTCTGCTAGGCGCGGACCTGCTGTCTCATTTGCCTAGGTCCCTATCTTGTTACCCATTCTGCAGCCTCCCTAATCTCACCTGCCCAAGCAGCAGACAGACTTATCAGTCAGGGGCAATGCAACATTATTTGAGGAACTGTCAAAAACCAGTTACCATACAGTATAACTGATCAATCAGCAGTTCAAGAAATCGTGGCCAAGTGTGGTAAATTTACCATTCACCAGCCTTTTAAAGTGAAATAGACAGCACAAGGTAATTAAGTTTTGTGAGATTCAGCAGCCTCAAACAAAATGGGAATCAGGAATTTTGATAGGGTAGGAGCAAAAGAAGATTTTTTGTCTAACATATGAAGGCTTGCCTGCAACAAATCAGATTGCACAATTAATCAGGATATAAACTCAAGGTATATCGCACACCTTTATAGGGGTTGTTTAATCAGGAAAGCAAAGTAATTGGGTAAATTTACATTTATGACATGTCTTTATTGGTCTGGCTTGTGATTTTTTCTGATAAGAGACAAGTGGTGCCATCTATAATAAAAAGTTGTTTGCACAAAATTCTCAATTGTTATGCATGTGGCCTCATCTATTAACTCCTAATGTTAATTTTTGCAAAATATTAGTATTATATCATTAAAATGTATCTTTAAAATGATCAATTGAAGATGTGCTAGGCTCATGTAGAGCCCAGAACCTTGTCAGCCACCTTTGGTCAGCCCACTTGAAGAAATTGTGGCTGACTGAATGCGTTATTTTTCAACCACTTTGCATACCTCTCAGAGTGGTCATTAGTATCTGAGCATTGAGGATGAGCTGTACACTTTGGCTTCATTATTTTTTAACTTGGTGTAAATTATATTTTTTGGAACACATCCTTTTAAATGGCGTAGGAGTAAATTTACAAAATTTGACAGATTTTAAACTGCTGTTGAAACAAAAGTTAGAAATGCAACATTTAGCTTTATTTTCCTCTATTTGGGTTTTTGCACAGCACTAACTTTTATTTCAACAGTAGTTCAAAATCTGTTAAATTTGTAAATTTACTCCTACACCATGTAAAAGGATGTATCTGTGAACGTATCATTAGCCCCGGAACTTAGTCAGCCACCTTTAGTCAGCTCACTTGAACAAATTGTGGCTGACTTTTCAAATAGCAGAATTTTATTGGCTGCAGCTTGAGCTGACGTTTGTCAACATGTTACACATTTACCCCGTGTAAGGGATCTTTCAAAATATTGTTGGCCCAACTAAAGTCAGTGACCAATACAGCCACTGGCTTGTCAAGGTGAAAGGCAATGCCAGGCTACAGCAGTCTGCTCTAGGTGTGACAGTAGCTGGCCTTTTTCACTTTTGGAAAAATCTAGTGCATTTCTGCTGAGCGCGGACCTGCTGTCTCACTAGCCTAGATCCCAATTTTGTTACCCTTCTGCAGCCTCCCTAATCTCACCTGGCCAAGCAACAGACAGACTTATCAGTCAGGGGCAATGCAACATTATTTGAGGAACTGCCAAAAATAACGTCCAAGCACTTTAAGCAGCGCGAAATGTCAACATAATATAGGCTTACCAAGCAAGGGGCAGCTACCCTCCTTAAAATATAGCAGTAGACCCACAGTGGATCAAGACTGTCACGGCTGAATGCACAAGCAGCCAGGTGGCCAAGCGCGCTGTAAACATGCTGCATGCAAATTCAACTGACCTTTGACCCTGTGAAAAGAAGAAAATCTATTATTATTGGTAAAAACAGGAACAGGAGGGGAGGTGGAGGAGGAGGTCTTGAGTTTGCTGGAATGGAAGCATGTTTGTTAGTGGTCTTTTTATCTGAAAGAGAAACCTGTTTATGATTGGTCTTCTTGGCTGGTTGAGAGGAGAATTTGTTGGAGAATCTGCTCTTCAGGGGATCTGTAATGGAAAAAGGAGGATTAGTTGGCTTCTTTGCTGCTTCTGAAATGGAAGAAGAAACATTTTTAGTGGCTGAAAGGGAAGAGGTATAAGCGTTAATAAGACGTGTATGTGAGATTCAGCAACCTTAAACAAAATGGGAATCAGGAATTTTGATAGGGTAAGAGCAAAACAAGATTTTTTGTCTAACATATGAAGGCTTGCCTGCAACAAATCAGATTGCGCAATTATTCAGGATATAAACTCAAGGTATATCGCACACCTTTATAGGGGTTGTTTAATCAGGAAAGCAAAGTAATTGGGTAAATTTACATTTATGACATGTCTTTATTGGTCTGGCTTGTGATTTTTTCTGATAAGGGACAAGTGGTGCCATCTATAATAAAAAGTTGTTTGCACAAAATTCTCAATTGTTATGCATGTGGCCTCATCTATTAACTCCTAATGTTAATTTTTGCAAAATATTAGTATTATATCATTAAAATGTATCTTTAAAATGATCAATTGAAGATGTGCTAGGCTCATGTAGAGCCCAGAACCTTGTCAGCCACCTTTGGTCAGCTCACTTGAAGAAATTGTGGCTGACTGAATGCATTATTTTTCAACCACTTTACATACCTCTCAGAGTGGTCATTAGTATCTGAGCATTGAGGATGAGCTGTACACTTTGGCTTCTTTATTTTTTAACTTGGTGTAAATTATATTTTTTGGAACACATCCTTTTAAATGGCGTAGGTTTAAATTTACAAAATTTGACAGATTTTAAACTTCTGTTGAAACGAAAGTTAGAAATGCAACATTTGGCTTTATTTTCCTCTATTTGGGTTTTTGCACAGCACTAACTTTTATTTCAACAGAAGTTTAAAATCTGTTAAATTTGTAAATTTACTCCTACACCATGTAAAAGGATGAATCTGTGAATGTATCATTAGCCCCAGAACTTAGTCAGCCACCTTTAGTCAGCTCACTTGAACAAATTGTGGCTGACTTTTCAAATAGCAGAATTTTATTGGCTGCAGCTTGAGCTGACGTTTGTCAACATGTTACACATTTACCACGTGTAAGGGATCTTTCAAAATATTGTTGGCTCAACCAAAATCAATGATCAATACAGCCACAGTCTTGTCAAGGTGAATGGGGCAATGCCAGGCTACTGCAGCCTGCTCTAGGTGTGACAATTAGAGGTGTGCCGATCCTGTAATTTACCGATACTTGCCGATACCGATACTTCCCCTTTAATATCGGCCGATTCCGATACCGATACCGATACTGAATCACCTATTAAGTCCTCCAGGTCACCAGGTGGCAGGTCCCACATCTAGGCCTGCCCCCCTACCACGCTCCCTCACCTCCATTAAGGGACACGCATCATTGCTCACAGCTAGGTCTGCCTGTCCAATGCCTTATATGAATGTCATCTCAAACAAATTGAAATAGATTAAAGATAATTAGACATTTCTTTGTACCTGTGGTTTTCACTTCATATTTTCAAGTTTTCTTTAATTATTGCATATAAATGCCTCTGCTATTCAAGTAGTCAATAAATTTAAAGACAGTAATATATCATTTTCAATTCATGGACAGATGAATAGGCAGCTATTAGGCCCTGCTAGAGATAGTTATTACGCAATACGCACTTGTGTAATACACAATACACAAAGCTTTATTTAAACTCCGTGAACACAGCAATCAATGCTTGGTTCAGCTATTTTAACCCAGTAGGGGTTAAAACAAAATGAAGAAATATAAAATAAGTCTTTTCAAATACATTTAAAAAAAGTTTTATAGACTCCTGAGTATAGCATCAGCCATGACCTACAATTTAACTGTGATACAAACAAAAAAAAGCTCCGTGAAAGATAGATATTTATGCTTTTTTCTTCCTGGGCATTTATATAATTTAGGGCAGTCATTGACATATTATGTAAGCTATTCACAAAATATTTTCCTGTGGTTCACTGGTCTTTCATCCAATTTCCGACCATTGAATAAATTGATATTGTTTCTGACACACTCCAGTGACTCCACGGCAGGTGTGCCTCCCTGGCCCTCCCAGGGCCACTGTGGGGTGTGCTGGCTGGCCAGGCTGCCTCCCTCGGCCACGGCTCTTCAAGATTAGCTGAGAATGAAGAATCCCTGAATGAGCAGAATTAATCCCAGAATTTTGTTATCAACGAATATTTAATTGCATAGAAGAATTTGCTCTTTTTTAAAGAGGTATTTTTTAGTGTTGAGTTCAAGGGGTAGGCTGGCCAGTCAACATACCTGGGCATATTTTTGGAAGTATTTTTTGTTACAGAAGTTATCTATTATGAGCAAGAGATATATAGTCAATTTTAAAATAGAACAAACATTCGGACCTTCTTACCTAATTAGGTGTAATCTTCTTAATTTAGATATTATACACTTACATTATATATTTTGTATGCTTATCAAATTGTATGAGCACAACAATATAAATTCGTTTCTGATTAGAACTAAATGAGCAAAATTCGAAAAATGCCAATTAAATGTGTATACATGTCAATTGTATAGCTTTCAGTTCACTTCATTGTTAACCAAATGCTATCTTTAAGTTATAGTTGTAAACACTGAAGATAAATCTTTAAGAATCTGATGCATAGATAAGTTCAGATAACACGCTATTCAATGGGCCCAGCCGTCACTAAGCTGTGCTGCGTGTGCAATGAAGCGTTCTGCAGTGCTGTTGGCTTGATTGGGAGTAGTCAGTCAAGCATGCCCTGACCGTGTGAGGCCCTCTAGTGGCCAAATTTGGTATCGGCAGCATTAGAAACCGATCTACCGATCCGATACTTATGCTGCCGATACCGCCGATACCGATGCCCGATACCAGTATCGGCACACCTCTAGTGACAATAGCTGGCCTTTTTCACTTTTGGGAAAATCTAGTGCATTTCTGCTGAGCGCGTACCTGCTGTCTCATTTGCCTACATCCCAATTTTGTTACCCTTTTGCAGCCTCAATACTCTCACCTGCCCAAGCAGCAGACAGACTTATCAGTCAGGGGCAATGCAACATTATTTGAGGAATTACCAAAAAATACGTCCAAGCACTTTAAGCAGCACGAAATGTCAACATAATATAGGCTTACCAAGCAAGGGGCAGCTACCCTCCTTAAAATACAGCAGTAGAACCACAGTGGATCCAGACTGTCATGGCTGAATGCACAAGCAGCCAGGTGGCCAAGCAGGCTGTAAACATGCTGCATGAAAATTCAACTGACCTTTGACCCTGTGAAAGGAAGAAAATCTATTATTATTATTGGTAAAAACAGGAACAGGAGGGGAGGTGGAGGAGGAGGTCTTGTGTTTGCTGGAATGGAAGCATGTTTGTTAGTGGTCTTTTTATCTGAAAAAGAAACCTTTATTAGTGGTCTTCTTGGCTGGTTGAGAGGAGAGTTTGTTGGAGAATCTGCTCTTCAGGGGATCTGTAATGGAAAAAGGAGGTTTAGTTGGCTTCTTTGCGGCTGCTGAAATGGAAGAAGAAACGATTTTAGTGGCTGAAAGGGAAGAGGTATAAGTGTTAATAAGTCTTGTGAGATTCAGCAAACTTAAACAAAATGGGAATCAGAATTTTGATAGGGTAAGAGCAAAACAAGATTTTTTGTCTAACATACGAAGGCTTGCCTGCAACAAATCAGATTGCACAATTAATCAGGATATAAACTCAAGGTATATCGCACACCTTTATAGGGGTTGTTTAATCAGGAAAGCAAAGTAATTGGGTAAATTTACATTTATGACATGTCTTTATTGAACTGGTTTGGGATTTTTTCTGACAAGGGACAAGTGGCGCCATCTATAACAATCAAAGTACCCTTAAAAAAGGGTACTGTACGTATCTACTTTAAGATGAAACAGTGAAGTTTGAAGGTATCCCAATTTGATAGAACAGAGAAGATATTCCATGCTATATCGGGTCAGGTCGAGCAACCGAACGACCTTGGATGTTGCACAGTTGCACACCATAAGACTTATGGATATTTGCACTTTGAAATTTTCACAAACGTTCTCTTGCATGCAAGCTAGCCAGTTTACCCAAGAGTTTTAAATTCAAGAACATTTGTTAGAAATTCTGAATAATAACAAAATATATATAGTGGTTACAGGACAATAAATAAAATAGTTCCAGAGAAAGAGAGCCCTATTTTACCGCCCTGAATGAGTAGGCCTATTCTTCTGAAAAAAAAAATCATCACAATGATACCTTCCAAATAGTTTCAAAATTGGTTGTGTTATGTCACTTAAAAATATTTTTATGGTTAGTTTTTGTTAGTTATAATTTAAAGGTGACCATTGATTTCCCAGAATTTACTCAATAGAAAGGAACATCTATAGGTCGACATACCTATTTTGTGGCCTGCTTATCTTAAGTATGGGTCTAAATTCCACTCAGACTGCCTCAAAAGATCTTGGCCTATATAAAGGACATTCTGAAAATATTTGCGTATATATTTACCAACTAATTTCAATTCATGACTTTGAACCATTTTTCAAAGAAAAAGGAAATCCAACGTGTTAGGCCCATGTGACAGAAACTGAGTGTCCAGTCTCCAATACTTGGTATAACTGCAATTAAAGGTGAAATGTTGCTCAAGTGTATGCATGTTTCCGCCTGTATTTCTAAAACTTCCTCAGCCCATAGCAGATTGAGCAATAAGTATTCTGTTGGTATAAAAACATACCTCTTTAGGGTAAATTCTCAACTTACGAATAAATACTAAAGATGAACGAAATATTCATCGCATAGGCGTACGGCACGGCTGTCTCGCGGTGAGGCTGTGACTATTTTGCCCTGAAATTTCAACATGGCGCGGAAGTGACCAGGGCAGTGGATCTGCCCTGATATTGGTCAGGATTTGCCCTGATGAGCCATTTGCCCTGTTGCCAGGGGGGGCTGCAGCCCCCCCCCCTGACCCCATGCGAAATACGCCTATGATTCATTGTTTTACTTGCAACAATTTTTTTATCTGTAGACCAATCAGAGGGCGGCAATCTTCAATGTATCTCTGAATCTGCTTCCTTTCTGAGAGAACTATTCATCTGACAGACTTCAAACTACTTGCATATTAGAGATGTTAGTTTCCTCTACGCTCAAATATGTATAATTTAGCTGAGAATGAATTTGAAGTTGGTTAGATCTGAGCTGGAAGTCCCGACACGGATCGAGATTATTTTGCAATCAACAGAGTGTCTCTGAAGGGTGTCGATGGCAGTGACACCTACAAAATGTGTGTCAGAAGCTCTGATAGTGTTTACACAAGTATCCATGACGTTTTACACGAGAAAAAATTCACGTTAGAGCATTGAGCAATTTGGTAGTATTTTCAATTGTAACAAACTTTTTACATGTTAGAATTCATAGAGGTAAAGACGTAGATACAATAAAAGGCTGTTTGCACAAAATTCTCAATTGTTATGCATGTGGCCTCATCTATTCACTCCTAATGTTAATTTTTGCAAAATATTAGTATTATATCAATAAAATGTATCTTAAGGCCACACATAATTGATTCTTAGCTTCGCGGACCCGCTGACACAATAGATTTCCTGCCGATGGAAAAAAAAAATTTTTTTTTGACATTATAAATTTTTTTTTTCACCTTTTTATTTTGTCTTACCGACCGACCCTAGAAAAAGGGCCTTGAGGGGAATCCGAGAAGCTAAAGATCATTTATGTGTGGCCTAATGATCAATTGAAGTTGTGCTAGGCTCATGTAGAGCCCAGAACCTCGTCAGCCACCTTTAGTCAGCTCACTTGAAGAAATTGTGGCTGACTCTTCAGCTAGCTGAATTTTATTGACTGCAGCTTGAGCTGACGTTTGTCAGCTGACTGAATGCGTTATTTTCATATGTTCACAGATACATGTGTAAAAATTCAAAGTAATTCACGGTCCCTGAACAGACTGCATTCAAAGGTATGAATTGCAATCAATTACAACCACTAACTGCCATCCTGAGACACAGAAGCAAGGGCCCTTCTCTTATCTTCTCAATTGCAATTAACTAAGTTTACTTGATTGCCTCACAAATAAGGCCACAATTGCCATAGAGAAAAGTTATTTAATTGGCTTCAATCTGGCCTGTAGTGAAGTCAGCTAATGGACTGGCTTATCTCAGCCCACTTCGGCTGACAGAATAGTCAGCTCGCCGCTTTGTCATTAATACAAAATTTGACAGATTTTAAACTTCCGTTGAAATAAAAGTTAGAAATGCAACATTTGGCTTTATTTGGGTTTTTGCACAGCACTCTGTGCCTTTTTAACGTTGCAAGAACCCCCAGACTTTTCGGGTGGGGTCATTTATGATATATATGGGAAGTGCAGCCCTCTAAGCCTAGGTGTTCACGAGGTTTGATTGACGAGATGGGAGACAGAGCCGGAGTCGTCAATGTTACACATTTACCTCATGTGAGGGATCTTTCAAAATATTGTTGGCACAACTAAGTCAGTGACCAATACAGCCACTGGCTTGTCAACATGAATGGGGCGATGCCAGGCTACAGCAACCTGCTCTAGGTGCAACAATAGCTGGCCTTTTTCACTTCTGCAGCCTCCCTAATCTCACCTGCCCAAGCAGCAGACAGACTTATCAGTCAGGGGCAATGCAACATTATTTGAGGAACTGTCAAAAACCAGTTACCATACAGTATAACTGATCAATCAGCAGTTCAAGAAATCTTGGCCAAGTGTGGTAAATTTACCATTCACCAGCCTTTTAAAGTGAAATAGACAGCACAAGGTAATTAAGTTTTGTGAGATTCAGCAGCCTCAAACAAAATGGGAATCAGGAATTTTGATAGGGTAGGAGCAAAAGAAGATTTTTTGTCTAACATACGAAGGCTTGCCTGCAACAAATCAGATTGCACAATTAATCAGGATATAAACTCAAGGTATATCGCACACCTTTATAGGGGTTGTTTAATCAGGAAAGCAAAGTAATTGGGTAAATTTACATTTATGACATGTCTTTATTGGTCTGGCTTGTGATTTTTTCTGATAAGGGACAAGTGGTGCCATCTATAATAAAAAGTTGTTTGCACAAAATTCTCAATTGTTATGCATGTGGCCTCATCTATTAACTCCTAATGTTAATTTTTGCAAAATATTAGTATTATATCATTAAAATGTATCTTTAAAATGATCAATTGAAGATGTGCTAGGCTCATGTAGAGCCCAGAACCTTGTCAGCCACCTTTGGTCAGCCCACTTGAAGAAATTGTGGCTGACTGAATGCGTTATTTTTCAACCACTTTGCATACCTCTCAGAGTGGTCATTAGTATCTGAGCATTGAGGATGAGCTGTACACTTTGGCTTCATTATTTTTTAACTTGGTGTAAATTATATTTTTTGGAACACATCCTTTTAAATGGCGTAGGAGTAAATTTACAAAATTTGACAGATTTTAAACTGCTGTTGAAACAAAAGTTAGAAATGCAACATTTAGCTTTATTTTCCTCTATTTGGGTTTTTGCACAGCACTAACTTTTATTTCAACAGTAGTTTAAAATCTGTTAAATTTGTAAATTTACTCCTACACCATGTAAAAGGATGTATCTGTGAACGTATCATTAGCCCCGGAACTTAGTCAGCCACCTTTAGTCAGCTCACTTGAACAAATTGTGGCTGACTTTTCAAATAGCAGAATTTTATTGGCTGCAGCTTGAGCTGACGTTTGTCAACATGTTACACATTTACCCCGTGTAAGGGATCTTTCAAAATATTGTTGGCCCAACTAAAGTCAGTGACCAATACAGCCACTGGCTTGTCAAGGTGAAAGGGCAATGCCAGGCTACAGCAGTCTGCTCTAGGTGTGACAGTAGCTGGCCTTTTTCACTTTTGGAAAAATCTAGTGCATTTCTGCTGAGCGCGTACCTGCTGTCTCATTTGCCTACATCCCAATTTTGTTACCCTTTTGCAGCCTCAATACTCTCACCTGCCCAAGCAGCAGACAGACTTATCAGTCAGGGGCAATGCAACATTATTTGAGGAACTACCAAAAAATACGTCCCAGCACTTTAAGCAGCACGAAATGTCAACATAATATAGGCTTACCAAGCAAGGGGCAGCTACCCTCCTTAAAATATAGCAGTAGACCCACAGTGGATCAAGACTGTCACGGCTGAATGCACAAGCAGCCAGGTGGCCAAGCGCGCTGTAAACATGCTGCATGCAAATTCAACTGACCTTTGACCCTGTGAAAAGAAGAAAATCTATTATTATTGGTAAAAACAGGAACAGGAGGGGAGGTGGAGGAGGAGGTCTTGAGTTTGCTGGAATGGAAGCATGTTTGTTAGTGGTCTTTTTATCTGAAAGAGAAACCTGTTTATGATTGGTCTTCTTGGCTGGTTGAGAGGAGAATTTGTTGGAGAATCTGCTCTTCAGGGGATCTGTAATGGAAAAAGGAGGATTAGTTGGCTTCTTTGCTGCTTCTGAAATGGAAGAAGAAACATTTTTAGTGGCTGAAAGGGAAGAGGTATAAGCGTTAATAAGACGTGTATGTGAGATTCAGCAACCTTAAACAAAATGGGAATCAGGAATTTTGATAGGGTAAGAGCAAAACAAGATTTTTTGTCTAACATACGAAGGCTTGCCTGCAAAAATCAGATTGCACAATTATTCAGGATATAAACTCAAGGTATATCGCACACCTTTATAGGGGTTGTTTAATCAGGAAAGCAAAGTAATTGGGTAAATTTACATTTATGACATGTCTTTATTGGTCTGGCTTGTGATTTTTTCTGATAAGGGACAAGTGGTGCCATCTATAATAAAAAGTTGTTTGCACAAAATTCTCAATTGTTATGCATGTGGCCTCATCTATTAACTCCTAATGTTAATTTTTGCAAAATATTAGTATTATATCATTAAAATGTATCTTTAAAATGATCAATTGAAGATGTGCTAGGCTCATGTAGAGCCCAGAACCTTGTCAGCCACCTTTGGTCAGCTCACTTGAAGAAATTGTGGCTGACTGAATGCATTATTTTTCAACCACTTTACATACCTCTCAGAGTGGTCATTAGTATCTGAGCATTGAGGATGAGCTGTACACTTTGGTTTCTTTATTTTTTAACTTGGTGTAAATTATATTTTTTGGAACACATCCTTTTAAATGGCGTAGGAGTAAATTTACAAAATTTGACAGATTTTAAACTTCTGTTGAAACAAAAGTTAGAAATGCAACATTTGGCTTTATTTTCCTCTATTTGGGTTTTTGCACAGCACTAACTTTTATTTCAACAGAAGTTTAAAATCTGTTAAATTTGTAAATTTACTCCTACACCATGTAAAAGGATGAATCTGTGAATGTATCATTAGCCCCAGAACTTAGTCAGCCACCTTTAGTCAGCTCACTTGAACAAATTTTGGCTGACTTTTCAAATAGCAGAATTTTATTGGCTGCAGCTTGAGCTGACGTTTGTCAACATGTTACACATTTACCACGTGTAAGGGATCTTTCAAAATATTGTTGGCTCAACCAAAATCAATGATCAATACAGCCACAGTCTTGTCAAGGTGAATGGGGCAATGCCAGGCTACTGCAGCCTGCTCTAGGTGTGACAATAGCTGGCCTTTTTCACTTTTGGGAAAATCTAGTGCATTTCTGCTGAGCGCGTACCTGCTGTCTCATTTGCCTACATCCCAATTTTGTTACCCTTTTGCAGCCTCAATACTCTCACCTGCCCAAGCAGCAGACAGACTTATCAGTCAGGGGCAATGCAACATTATTTGAGGAACTACCAAAAAATACGTCCAAGCACTTTAAGCAGCACGAAATGTCAACATAATATAGGCTTACCAAGCAAGGGGCAGCTACCCTCCTTAAAATACAGCAGTAGAACCACAGTGGATCCAGACTGTCATGGCTGAATGCACAAGCAGCCAGGTGGCCAAGCACGCTGTAAACATGCTGCATGAAAATTCAACTGACCTTTGACCCTGTGAAAGGAAGAAAATCTATTATTATTATTGGTAAAAACAGGAACAGGAGGGGAGGTGGAGGAGGAGGTCTTGTGTTTGCTGGAATGGAAGCATGTTTGTTAGTGGTCTTTTTATCTGAAAAAGAAACCTTTATTAGTGGTCTTCTTGGCTGGTTGAGAGGAGAGTTTGTTGGAGAATCTGCTCTTCAGGGGATCTGTAATGGAAAAAGGAGGTTTAGTTGGCTTCTTTGCGGCTGCTGAAATGGAAGAAGAAACGATTTTAGTGGCTGAAAGGGAAGAGGTATAAGTGTTAATAAGTCTTGTGAGATTCAGCAAACTTAAACAAAATGGGAATCAGAATTTTGATAGGGTAAGAGCAAAACAAGATTTTTTGTCTAACATACGAAGGCTTGCCTGCAACTAATCAGATTGCACAATTAATCAGGATATAAACTCAAGGTATATCGCACACCTTTATAGGGGTTGTTTAATCAGGAAAGCAAAGTAATTGGGTAAATTTACATTTATGACATGTCTTTATTGAACTGGTTTGGGATTTTTTCTGACAAGGGACAAGTGGCGCCATCTATAACAAGTAAAGTACCCTTAAAAAAGGGTACTGTACGTATCTACTTTAAGATGAAACAGTGAAGTTTGAAGGTATCCCGATTTGATAGAAAAGAGAAGATATTCCATGCTATATCGGGTCAGGTCGAGCAACCGAACGACCTTGGATGTTGCACAGTTGCACACCATAAGACTTATGGATATTTGCACTTTGAAATTTTCACAAACGTTCTCTTGCATGCAAGCTAGCCAGTTTACCCAAGAGTTTTAAATTCAAGAACATTTGTTAGAAATTCTGAATAATAACAAAATATATATAGTGATTACAGGACAATAAATAAAAAAGTTCCAGAGAAAGAGAGCCCTATTTTACCGCCCTGAATGAGTAGGCCTATTCTTCTGAAAAAAAAAAATCATCACAATGATACCTTCCAAATAGTTTCAAAATTGGTTGTGTTATGTCACTTAAAAATATTTTTATGGTTAGTTTTTGTTAGTTATAATTTAAAGGTGACCATTGATTTCCCAGAATTTACTCAATAGAAAGGAACATCTATAGGTCGACATACCTATTTTGTGGCCTGCTTATCTTAAGTATGGGTCTAAATTCCACTCAGACTGCCTCAAAAGATCTTGGCCTATATGAAGGACATTCTGAACATATTTGCATATATATTTACCAACTAATTTCAATTCATGACTTTGAACCATTTTTCAAAGAAAAAGGAAATCCAACGTGTTAGGCCCATGTGACAGAAACTGAGTGTCCAGTCTCCAATACTTGGTATAACTGCAATTAAAGGTGAAATGTTGCTCAAGTGTATGCATGTTTCCGCCTGTATTTCTAAAACTTCCTCAGCCCATAGCAGATTGAGCAATAAGTATTCTGTTGGTATAAAAACATACCTCTTTAGGGTAAATTCTCAACTTACGAATAAATACTAAAGATGAACGAAATATTCATCGCATAGGCGTACGGCACGGCTGTCTCGCGGTGAGGCTGTGACTATTTTGCCCTGAAATTTCAACATGGCGCGGAAGTGACCAGGGCAGTGGATCTGCCCTGATATTGGTCAGGATTTGCCCTGATGAGCCATTTGCCCTGTTGCCAGGGGGGGCTGCAGCCCCCCCCCCTGACCCCATGCGAAATACGCCTATGATTCATTGTTTTACTTGCAACAATTTTTTTATCTGTAGACCAATCAGAGGGCGGCAATCTTCAATCTATCTCTGAATCTGCTTCCTTTCTGAGAGAACTATTCATCTGACAGACTTCAAACTACTTGCATATTAGAGATGTTAGTTTCCTCTACGCTCAAATATGTATAATTTAGCTGAGAATGAATTTGAAGTTGGTTAGATCTGAGCTGGAAGTCCTGACACGGATCGAGATTATTTTGCAATCAACAGAGTGTCTCTGAAGGGTGTCGATGGCAGTGACACCTACAAAATGTGTGTCAGAAGCTCTGATAGTGTTTACACAAGTATCCATGACGTTTTACACGAGAAAAAATTCACGTTAGAGCATTGAGCAATTTGGTAGTATTTTCAATTGTAACAAACTTTTTACATGTCAGAATTCATAGAGGTAAAGACGTAGATACAATAAAAAGCTGTTTGCACAAAATTCTCAATTGTTATGCATGTGGCCTCATCTATTCACTCCTAATGTTAATTTTTGCAAAATATTAGTATTATATCAATAAAATGTATCTTAAGGCCACACATAATTGATTCTTAGCTTCGCGGACCCGCTGACACAATAGATTTCCTGCCGATGGAAAAAAAAAAATGTTTTTGACATTATAAATTTTTTTTTTCACCTTTTTATTTTGTCTTACCGACCGACCCTAGAAAAAGGGCCTTGAGCGGAATCCGAGAAGCTAAAGATCATTTATGTGTGGCCTAATGATCAATTGAAGTTGTGCTAGACTCATGTAGAGCCCAGAACCTCCTCAGCCACCTTTAGTCAGCTCACTTGAAGAAATTGTGGCTGACTCTTCAGCTAGCTGAATTTTATTGACTGCAGCTTGAGCTGACGTTTGTCAGCTGACTGAATGCGTTATTTTCATATGTTCACAGATACATGTGTAAAAATTCAAAGTAATTCACGGTCCCTGAACAGACTGCATTCAAAGGTATGAATTGCAATCAATTACAACCACTAACTGTCATCCTGAGACACAGAAGCAAGGGCCCTTCTCTTATCTTCTCAATTGCAATTAACTAAGTTTACTTGATTGCCTCACAAATAAGGCCACAATTGCCATAGAGAAAAGTTATTTAATTGGCTTCAATCTGGTTTTTCAACTCAGCTGACCTGTAGTGAAGTCAGCTAATGGACTGGCTTATCTCAGCCCACTTCAGCTGACAGAATAGTCAGCTCGCCGCCACCGAAAAAACCGGCAGTTCCGGGTTCAAGGCTCATGAAGAACATTTTCAATATCAAAGTATGTGGCTGAAAGGAAATGTACAATTGTTTCAGTCGTCTGACAGACGCATTTTGACAGAAATAAAGCAAGCAGAAGTTGTAAACATATATACAGAAATTCCGACTTACGTACGTGAGCACTCAATCAAAAATTATAGGAAGGTGAAGACAACAACTTTACATACCTCTCAGAGTGGTCATTAGTATCTGAGCATTGAGGATGAGCTGTACACTTTGCTTCATTATTTTTTAACTTGGTGTAAATTATATTTTTTGGAACACATCCTTTAAACGGTGTTTGAGTAAATTTACAAAATTTGACAGATTTTAAACTTCCGTTGAAATAAAAGTTAGAAATGCAACATTTGGCTTTATTTGGGTTTTTGCACAGCACTCTGTGCCTTTTTAACGTTGCAAGAACCCCCAGACTTTTCGGGTGGGGTCATTTATGATATATATGGGAAGTGCAGCCCTCTAAGCCTAGGTGTTCACGAGGTTTGATTGACGAGATGGGAGACAGAGCCGGAGTCGTCAATGTTACACATTTACCTCATGTGAGGGATCTTTCAAAATATTGTTGGCACAACTAAGTCAGTGACCAATACAGCCACTGGCTTGTCAACATGAATGGGGCGATGCCAGGCTACAGCAACCTGCTCTAGGTGCAACAATAGCTGGCCTTTTTCACTTTTGGGAAAATCTAGTGCATTTCTGCTAGGCGCGGACCTGCTGTCTCATTTGCCTAGATCCCTATCTTGTTACCCATTCTGCAGCCTCCCTAATCTCACCTGCCCAAGCAGCAGACAGACTTATCAGTCAGGGGCAATGCAACATTATTTGAGGAACTGTCAAAAACCAGTTACCATACAGTATAACTGATCAATCAGCAGTTCAAGAAATCGTGGCCAAGTGTGGTAAATTTACCATTCACCAGCCTTTTAAAGTGAAATAGACAGCACAAGGTAATTAAGTTTTGTGAGATTCAGCAGCCTCAAACAAAATGGGAATCAGGAATTTTGATAGGGTAGGAGCAAAAGAAGATTTTTTGTCTAACATACGAAGGCTTGCCTGCAACAAATCAGATTGCACAATTAATCAGGATATAAACTCAAGGTATATCGCACACCTTTATAGGAGTTGTTTAATCAGGAAAGCAAAGTAATTGGGTAAATTTACATTTATGACATGTCTTTATTGGTCTGGCTTGTGATTTTTTCTGATAAGGGACAAGTGGTGCCATCTATAATAAAAAGTTGTTTGCACAAAATTCTCAATTGTTATGCATGTGGCCTCATCTATTAACTCCTAATGTTAATTTTTGCAAAATATTAGTATTATATCATTAAAATGTATCTTTAAAATGATCAATTGAAGATGTGCTAGGCTCATGTAGAGCCCAGAACCTTGTCAGCCACCTTTGGTCAGCCCACTTGAAGAAATTGTGGCTGACTGAATGCGTTATTTTTCAACCACTTTGCATACCTCTCAGAGTGGTCATTAGTATCTGAGCATTGAGGATGAGCTGTACACTTTGGCTTCATTATTTTTTAACTTGGTGTAAATTATATTTTTTGGAACACATCCTTTAAACGGTGTTTGAGTAAATCCTTTTTAATGGCGTAGGAGTAAATTTACAAAATTTGACAGATTTTAAACTTCCGTTGAAATAAAAGTTAGAAATGCAACATTTGGCTTTATTTGGGTTTTTGCACAGCACTCTGTGCCTTTTTAACGTTGCAAGAACCCCCAGACTTTTCGGGTGGGGTCATTTATGATATATATGGGAAGTGCAGCCCTCTAAGCCTAGGTGTTCACGAGGTTTGATTGACGAGATGGGAGACAGAGCCGGAGTCTTCAATGTTACACATTTACCTCATGTAAGGGATCTTTCAAAATATTGTTGGCACAACTAAGTCAGTGACCAATACAGCCACTGGCTTGTCAACATGAATGGGGCGATGCCAGGCTACAGCAACCTGCTCTAGGTGCAACAATAGCTGGCCTTTTTCACTTTTGGGAAAATCTAGTGCATTTCTGCTAGGCGCGGACCTGCTGTCTCATTTGCCTAGATCCCTATCTTGTTACCCATTCTGCAGCCTCCCTAATCTCACCTGCCCAAGCAGCAGACAGACTTATCAGTCAGGGGCAATGCAACATTATTTGAGGAACTGTCAAAAACCAGTTACCATACAGTATAACTGATCAATCAGCAGTTCAAGAAATCGTGGCCAAGTGTGGTAAATTTACCATTCACCAGCCTTTTAAAGTGAAATAGACAGCACAAGGTAATTAAGTTTTGTGAGATTCAGCAGCCTCAAACAAAATGGGAATCAGGAATTTTGATAGGGTAGGAGCAAAAGAAGATTTTTTGTCTAACATACGAAGGCTTGCCTGCAACAAATCAGATTGCACAATTAATCAGGATATAAACTCAAGGTATATCGCACACCTTTATAGGGGTTGTTTAATCAGGAAAGCAAAGTAATTGGGTAAATTTACATTTATGACATGTCTTTATTGGTCTGGCTTGTGATTTTTTCTGATAAGGGACAAGTGGTGCCATCTATAATAAAAAGTTGTTTGCACAAAATTCTCAATTGTTATGCATGTGGCCTCATCTATTAACTCCTAATATTAATTTTTGCAAAATATTAGTATTATATCATTAAAATGTATCTTTAAAATGATCAATTGAAGATGTGCTAGGCTCATGTAGAGCCCAGAACCTTGTCAGCCACCTTTGGTCAGCCCACTTGAAGAAATTGTGGCTGACTGAATGCGTTATTTTTCAACCACTTTGCATACCTCTCAGAGTGGTCATTAGTATCTGAGCATTGAGGATGAGCTGTACACTTTGGCTTCTTTATTTTTTAACTTGGTGTAAATTATATTTTTTGGAACACATCCTTTTAAATGGCGTAGGAGTAAATTTACAAAATTTGACAGATTTTAAACTGCTGTTGAAACAAAAGTTAGAAATGCAACATTTGGCTTTATTTTCCTCTATTTGGGTTTTTGCACAGCACTAACTTTTATTTCAACAGTAGTTTAAAATCTGTTAAATTTGTAAATTTACTCCTACACCATGTAAAAGGATGTATCTGTGAACGTATCATTAGCCCCGGAACTTAGTCAGCCACCTTTAGTCAGCTCACTTGAACAAATTGTGGCTGACTTTTCAAATAGCAGAATTTTATTGGCTGCAGCTTGAGCTGACGTTTGTCAACATGTTACACATTTACCCCGTGTAAGGGATCTTTCAAAATATTGTTGGCCCAACTAAAGTCAGTGACCAATACAGCCACTGGCTTGTCAAGGTGAAAGGGCAATGCCAGGCTACAGCAGTCTGCTCTAGGTGTGACAGTAGCTGGCCTTTTTCACTTTTGGAAAAATCTAGTGCATTTCTGCTGAGCGGGGACCTGCTGTCTCACTAGCCGAGATCCCAATTTTGTTACCCTTCTGCAGCCTCCCTACTCTCACCTGGCCAAGCAACAGACAGACTTATCAGTCAGGGGCAATGCAACATTATTTGAGGAACTGCCAAAAATAACGTCCAAGCACTTTAAGCAGCGCGAAATGTCAACATAATATAGGCTTACCAAGCAAGGGGCAGCTACCCTCCTTAAATATAGCAGTAGACCCACAGTGGATCAAGACTGTCACGGCTGAATGCACAAGCAGCCAGGTGGCCAAGCGCGCTGTAAACATGCTGCATGCAAATTCAACTGACCTTTGACCCTGTGAAAAGAAGAAAATCTATTATTATTGGTAAAAACAGGAACAGGAGGGGAGGTGGAGGAGGAGGTCTTGAGTTTGCTGGAATGGAAGCATGTTTGTTAGTGGTCTTTTTATCTGAAAGAGAAACCTGTTTATGATTGGTCTTCTTGGCTGGTTGAGAGGAGAATTTGTTGGAGAATCTGCTCTTCAGGGGATCTGTAATGGAAAAAGGAGGATTAGTTGGCTTCTTTGCTGCTTCTGAAATGGAAGAAGAAACATTTTTAGTGGCTGAAAGGGAAGAGGTATAAGCGTTAATAAGACATGTATGTGAGATTCAGCAACCTTAAACAAAATGGGAATCAGGAATTTTGATAGGGTAAGAGCAAAACAAGATTTTTTGTCTAACATACGAAGGCTTGCCTGCAACAAATCAGATTGCACAATTATTCAGGATATAAACTCAAGGTATATCGCACACCTTTATAGGGGTTGTTAAATCAGGAAAGCAAAGTAATTGGGTAAATTTACATTTATGACATGTCTTTATTGGTCTGGCTTGTGATTTTTTCTGATAAGGGACAAGTGGTGCCATCTATAATAAAAAGTTGTTTGCACAAAATTCTCAATTGTTATGCATGTGGCCTCATCTATTAACTCCTAATGTTAATTTTTGCAAAATATTAGTATTATATCATTAAAATGTATCTTTAAAATGATCAATTGAAGATGTGCTAGGCTCATGTAGAGCCCAGAACCTTGTCAGCCACCTTTGGTCAGCTCACTTGAAGAAATTGTGGCTGACTGAATGCATTATTTTTCAACCACTTTACATACCTCTCAGAGTGGTCATTAGTATCTGAGCATTGAGGATGAGCTGTACACTTTGGCTTCTTTATTTTTTAACTTGGTGTAAATTATATTTTTTGGAACACATCCTTTTAAATGGCGTAGGTTTAAATTTACAAAATTTGACAGATTTTAAACTTCTGTTGAAACGAAAGTTAGAAATGCAACATTTGGCTTTATTTTCCTCTATTTGGGTTTTTGCACAGCACTAACTTTTATTTCAACAGAAGTTTAAAATCTGTTAAATTTGTAAATTTACTCCTACACCATGTAAAAGGATGAATCTGTGAATGTATCATTAGCCCCAGAACTTAGTCAGCCACCTTTAGTCAGCTCACTTGAACAAATTGTGGCTGACTTTTCAAATAGCAGAATTTTATTGGCTGCAGCTTGAGCTGACGTTTGTCAACATGTTACACATTTACCACGTGTAAGGGATCTTTCAAAATATTGTTGGCTCAACCAAAATCAATGATCAATACAGCCACAGTCTTGTCAAGGTGAATGGGGCAATGCCAGGCTACTGCAGCCTGCTCTAGGTGTGACAATAGCTGGCCTTTTTCACTTTTGGGAAAATCTAGTGCATTTCTGCTGAGCGCGTACCTGCTGTCTCATTTGCCTACATCCCAATTTTGTTACCCTTTTGCAGCCTCAATACTCTCACCTGCCCAAGCAGCAGACAGACTTATCAGTCAGGGGCAATGCAACATTATTTGAGGAACTACCAAAAAATACGTCCAAGCACTTTAAGCAGCACGAAATGTCAACATAATATAGGCTTACCAAGCAAGGGGCAGCTACCCTCCTTAAAATACAGCAGTAGAACCACAGTGGATCCAGACTGTCATGGCTGAATGCACAAGCAGCCAGGTGGCCAAGCACGCTGTAAACATGCTGCATGAAAATTCAACTGACCTTTGACCCTGTGAAAGGAAGAAAATCTATTATTATTATTGGTAAAAACAGGAACAGGAGGGGAGGTGGAGGAGGAGGTCTTGTGTTTGCTGGAATGGAAGCATGTTTGTTAGTGGTCTTTTTATCTGAAAAAGAAACCTTTATTAGTGGTCTTCTTGGCTGGTTGAGAGGAGAGTTTGTTGGAGAATCTGCTCTTCAGGGGATCTGTAATGGAAAAAGGAGGTTTAGTTGGCTTCTTTGCGGCTGCTGAAATGGAAGAAGAAACGATTTTAGTGGCTGAAAGGGAAGAGGTATAAGTGTTAATAAGTCTTGTGAGATTCAGCAAACTTAAACAAAATGGGAATCAGAATTTTGATAGGGTAAGAGCAAAACAAGATTTTTTGTCTAACATACGAAGGCTTGCCTGCAACTAATCAGATTGCACAATTAATCAGGATATAAACTCAAGGTATATCGCACACCTTTATAGGGGTTGTTTAATCAGGAAAGCAAAGTAATTGGGTAAATTTACATTTATGACATGTCTTTATTGAACTGGTTTGGGATTTTTTCTGACAAGGGACAAGTGGCGCCATCTATAACAAGTAAAGTACCCTTAAAAAAGGGTACTGTACGTATCTACTTTAAGATGAAACAGTGAAGTTTGAAGGTATCCCGATTTGATAGAAAAGAGAAGATATTCCATGCTATATCGGGTCAGGTCGAGCAACCGAACGACCTTGGATGTTGCACAGTTGCACACCATAAGACTTATGGATATTTGCACTTTGAAATTTTCACAAACGTTCTCTTGCATGCAAGCTAGCCAGTTTACCCAAGAGTTTTAAATTCAAGAACATTTGTTAGAAATTCTGAATAATAACAAAATATATATAGTGATTACAGGACAATAAATAAAAAAGTTCCAGAGAAAGAGAGCCCTATTTTACCGCCCTGAATGAGTAGGCCTATTCTTCTGAAAAAAAAAAATCATCACAATGATACCTTCCAAATAGTTTCAAAATTGGTTGTGTTATGTCACTTAAAAATATTTTTATGGTTAGTTTTTGTTAGTTATAATTTAAAGGTGACCATTGATTTCCCAGAATTTACTCAATAGAAAGGAACATCTATAGGTCGACATACCTATTTTGTGGCCTGCTTATCTTAAGTATGGGTCTAAATTCCACTCAGACTGCCTCAAAAGATCTTGGCCTATATAAAGGACATTCTGAACATATTTGCGTATATATTTACCAACTAATTTCAATTCATGACTTTGAACCATTTTTCAAAGAAAAAGGAAATCCAACGTGTTAGGCCCATGTGACAGAAACTGAGTGTCCAGTCTCCAATACTTGGTATAACTGCAATTAAAGGTGAAATGTTGCTCAAGTGTATGCATGTTTCCGCCTGTATTTCTAAAACTTCCTCAGCCCATAGCAGATTGAGCAATAAGTATTCTGTTGGTATAAAAACATACCTCTTTAGGGTAAATTCTCAACTTACGAATAAATACTAAAGATGAACGAAATATTCATCGCATAGGCGTACGGCACGGCTGTCTCGCGGTGAGGCTGTGACTATTTTGGCCTGAAATTTCAACATGGCGCGGAAGTGACCAGGGCAGTGGATCTGCCCTGATATTGGTCAGGATTTGCCCTGATGAGCCATTTGCCCTGTTGCCAGGGGGGCTGCAGCCCCCCCCTGACCCCATGCGAAATACGCCTATGATTCATTGTTTTACTTGCAACAATTTTTTTATCTGTAGACCAATCAGAGGGCGGCAATCTTCAATCTATCTCTGAATCTGCTTCCTTTCTGAGAGAACTATTCATCTGACAGACTTCAAACTACTTGCATATTAGAGATGTTAGTTTCCTCTACGCTCAAATATGTATAATTTAGCTGAGAATGAATTTGAAGTTGGTTAGATCTGAGCTGGAAGTCCCGACACGGATCGAGATTATTTTGCAATCAACAGAGTGTCTCTGAAGGGTGTCGACGGCAGTGACACCTACAAAATGTGTGTCAGAAGCTCTGATAGTGTTTACACAAGTATCCATGACGTTTTACACGAGAAAAAATTCACGTTAGAGCATTGAGCAATTTGGTAGTATTTTCAATTGTAACAAACTTTTTACATGTTAGAATTCATAGAGGTAAAGACGTAGATACAATAAAAAGCTGTTTGCACAAAATTCTCAATTGTTATGCATGTGGCCTCATCTATTCACTCCTAATGTTAATTTTTGCAAAATATTAGTATTATATCAATAAAATGTATCTTAAGGCCACACATAATTGATTCTTAGCTTCGCGGACCCGCTGACACAATAGATTTCCTGCCGATGGAAAAAAAAAATTTTTTTTGACATTATAAATTTTTTTTTTCACCTTTTTATTTTGTCTTACCGACCGACCCTAGAAAAAGGGCCTTGAGCGGAATCCGAGAAGCTAAAGATCATTTATGTGTGGCCTAATGATCAATTGAAGTTGTGCTAGACTCATGTAGAGCCCAGAACCTCGTCAGCCACCTTTAGTCAGCTCACTTGAAGAAATTGTGGCTGACTCTTCAGCTAGCTGAATTTTATTGACTGCAGCTTGAGCTGACGTTTGTCAGCTGACTGAATGCGTTATTTTCATATGTTCACAGATACATGTGTAAAAATTCAAAGTAATTCACGGTCCCTGAACAGACTGCATTCAAAGGTATGAATTGCAATCGATTACAACCACTAACTGTCATCCTGAGACACAGAAGCAAGGGCCCTTCTCTTATCTTCTCAATTGCAATTAACTAAGTTTACTTGATTGCCTCACAAATAAGGCCACAATTGCCATAGAGAAAAGTTATTTAATTGGCTTCAATCTGGTTTTTCAACTCAGCTGACCTGTAGTGAAGTCAGCTAATGGACTGGCTTATCTCAGCCCACTTCGGCTGACAGAATAGTCAGCTCGCCGCCACCGAAAAAACCGGCAGTTCCGGGTTCAAGGCTCATGAAGAACATTTTCAATATCAAAGTATGTGGCTGAAAGGAAATGTACAATTGTTTCAGTCGTCTGACAGACGCATTTTGACAGAAATAAAGCAAGCAGAAGTTGTAAACATATATACAGAAATTCCGACTTACGTACGTGAGCACTCAATCAAAAATTATAGGAAGGTGAAGACAACAACTTTACATACCTCTCAGAGTGGTCATTAGTATCTGAGCATTGAGGATGAGCTGTCCACTTTGCTTCATTATTTTTTAACTTGGTGTAAATTATATTTTTTGGAACACATCCTTTAAACGGTGTTTGAGTAAATTTACAAAATTTGACAGATTTTAAACTTCCGTTGAAATAAAAGTTAGAAATGCAACATTTGGCTTTATTTGGGTTTTTGCACAGCACTATGTGCCTTTTTAACGTTGCAAGAACCCCCAGACTTTTCGGGTGGGGTCATTTATGATATATATGGGAAGTGCAGCCCTCTAAGCCTAGGTGTTCACGAGGTTTGATTGACGAGATGGGAGACAGAGCCGGAGTCGTCAATGTTACACATTTACCTCATGTGAGGGATCTTTCAAAATATTGTTGGCACAACTAAAGTCAGTGACCAATACAGCCACTGGCTTGTCAACATGAATGGGGCGATGCCAGGCTACAGCAACCTGCTTTAGGTGCAACAATAGCTGGCCTTTTTCACTTTTGGGAAAATCTAGTGCATTTCTGCTAGGCGCGGACCTGCTGTCTCATTTGCCTAGATCCCTATCTTGTTACCCATTCTGCAGCCTCCCTAATCTCACCTGCCCAAGCAGCAGACAGACTTATCAGTCAGGGGCAATGCAACATTATTTGAGGAACTGTCAAAAACCAGTTACCATACAGTATAACTGATCAATCAGCAGTTCAACATCCTCCCTACGCAAGCCCTGCTAAAATGGGCAGTGTTTTCTGCTATTTCCAACCTCTTCTGTGATTGGCTGCTTATTTAGGTCATAAGCATTTTGCAGGCAGATTTAGTCTGATTATGGACACTTAGAGGATTACTGGCAACTAAGAAAAACAGTGTAAAACAAGCAAACCTTCAAACAGTTTCATTTCAGAACTGTGAAAATACATAATTCAATGGAATTTTCGGAACTGTGATAGCACCTTTCAACAATACACAATTTCTCCATTTGTAACTGTGTGAAACAGAAGCAACAATTTCAAACTGTGATTCAGTTAATTAAGTATTCATGAATTAGCAAAGGTTATGGGCCATTTTGTCATGGTATGACTTGGGATGATGCAGTTCAAGAAATCGTGGCCAAGTGTGGTAAATTTACCATTCACCAGCCTTTTAAAGTGAAATAGACAGCACAAGGTAATTAAGTTTTGCGAGATTCAGCAGCCTCAAACAAAATGGGAATCAGGAATTTTGATAGGGTAGGAGCAAAAGAAGATTTTTTGTCTAACATACGAAGGCTTGCCTGCAACAAATCAGATTGCACAATTAATCAGGATATAAACTCAAGGTATATCGCACACCTTTATAGGGGTTGTTTAATCAGGAAAGCAAAGTAATTGGGTAAATTTACATGTATGACATGTCTTTATTGGTCTGGCTTGTGATTTTTTCTGATAAGGGACAAGTGGTGCCATCTATAATAAAAAGTTGTTTGCACAAAATTCTCAATTGTTATGCATGTGGCCTCATCTATTAACTCCTAATGTTAATTTTTGCAAAATATTAGTATTATATCATTAAAATGTATCTTTAAAATGATCAATTGAAGATGTGCTAGGCTCATGTAGAGCCCAGAACCTTGTCAGCCACCTTTGGTCAGCCCACTTGAAGAAATTGTGGCTGACTGAATGCGTTATTTTTCAACCACTTTGCATACCTCTCAGAGTGGTCAGAGTGGTCATTAGTATCTGAGCATTGAGGATGAGCTGTACACTTTGGCTTCATTATTTTTTAACTTGGTGTAAATTATATTTTTTGGAACACATCCTTTTAAATGGCGTAGGAGTAAATTTACAAAATTTGACAGATTTCAAACTGCTGTATCTGTGAACGTATCATTAGCCCCGGAACTTAGTCAGCCACCTTTAGTCAGCTCACTTGAACAAATTGTGGCTGACTTTTCAAATAGCAGAATTTTATTGGCTGCAGCCTGAGCTGATGTTTGTCAACATGTTACACATTTACCCCGTGTAAGGGATCTTTCAAAATATTGTTGGCCCAACTAAAGTCAGTGACCAATACAGCCACTGGCTTGTCAAGGTGAAAGGGCAATGCCAGGCTACAGCAGGCTGCTCTAGGTGTGACAATTAGAGGTGTGCCGATCCTGTAATTTACCGATACTTGCCGATACCGATACTTCCCCTTTAGTATCGGCCGATTCCGATACCGATACCGATACTGAATCACCTATTAAGTCCTCCAGGTCACCAGGTGGCAGGTCCCACATCTAGGCCTGCCCCCCTATCACGCTCCCTCACCCCCATTAAGGGACACGCATCATTGCTCACAGCTAGGTCTGCCTGTCCAATGCCTTATATGAATGTCATCTCAAACAAATTGAAATAGATTAAAGATAATTAGACATTTCTTTGTACCTGTGGTTTTCACTTCATATTTTCAAGTTTTCTTTAATTATTGCATATAAATGCCTCTGCTATTCAAGTAGTCAATAAATTTAAAGACAGTAATATATCATTTTCAATTCATGGACAGATGAATAGGCAGCTATTAGGCCCTGCTAGAGATAGTTATTACGCAATACGCACTTGTGTAATACACAATACACAAAGCTTTATTTAAACTCCGTGAACACAGCAATCAATGCTTGGTTCAGCTATTTTAACCCAGTAGGGGTTAAAACAAAATGAAGAAATATAAAATAAGTCTTTTCAAATACATTTAAAAAAAGTTTCATAGACTCCTGAGTATAGCATCAGCCATGACCTACAATTTAACTGTGATACAAACAAAAAAAAGCTCCGTGAAAGATAGATATTTATGCTTTTTTCTTCCTGGGCATTTATATAATTTAGGGCAGTCATTGACATATTATGTAAGCTATTCACAAAATATTTTCCTGTGGTTCACTGGTCTTTCATCCAATTTCCGACCATTGAATAAATTGATATTGTTTCTGACACACTCCAGTGACTCCACGGCAGGTGTGCCTCCCTGGCCCTCCCAGGGCCACTGTGGGGTGTGCTGGCTGGCCAGGCTGCCTCCCTCGGCCACGGCTCTTCAAGATTAGCTGAGAATGAAGAATCCCTGAATGAGCAGAATTAATCCCAGAATTTTGTTATCAACGAATATTTAATTGCATAGAAGAATTTGCTCTTTTTTAAAGAGGTATTTTTTAGTGTTGAGTTCAAGGGGGTAGGCTGGCCAGTCAACATACCTGGGCATATTTTTGGAAGTATTTTTTGTTACAGAAGTTATCTATTATGAGCAAGAGATATATAGTCAATTTTAAAATAGAACAAACATTCGGACCTTCTTACCTAATTAGGTGTAATCTTCTTAATTTAGATATTATACACTTACATTATATATTTTGTATGCTTATCAAATTGTATGAGCACAACAATATAAATTCGTTTCTGATTAGAACTAAATGAGCAAAATTCGAAAAATGCCAATTAAATGTGTATACATGTCAATTGTATAGCTTTCAGTTCACTTCATTGTTAACCAAATGCTATCTTTAAGTTATAGTTGTAAACACTGAAGATAAATCTTTAAGAATCTGATGCATAGATAAGTTCAGATAACACGCTATTCAATGGGCCCAGCCGTCACTAAGCTGTGCTGCGTGTGCAATGAAGCGTTCTGCAGTGCTGTTGGCTTGATTGGGAGTAGTCAGTCAAGCATGCCCTGACCGTGTGAGGCCCTCTAGTGGCCAAATTTGGTATCGGCAGCATTAGAAACCGATCTACCCATCCGATACTTATGCTGCCAATACCGCCGATACCGATGCCCGATACCAGTATCGGCACACCTCTAGTGACAATAGCTGGCCTTTTTCACTTTTGGGAAAATCTAGTGCATTTCTGCTGAGCGCGTACCTGCTGTCTCATTTGCCTACATCCCAATTTTGTTACCCTTTTGCAGCCTCAATACTCTCACCTGCCCAAGCAGCAGACAGACTTATCAGTCAGGGGCAATGCAACATTATTTGAGGAATTACCAAAAAATACGTCCAAGCACTTTAAGCAGCACGAAATGTCAACATAATATAGGCTTACCAAGCAAGGGGCAGCTACCCTCCTTAAAATACAGCAGTAGAACCACAGTGGATCCAGACTGTCATGGCTGAATGCACAAGCAGCCAGGTGGCCAAGCACGCTGTAAACATGCTGCATGAAAATTCAACTGACCTTTGACCCTGTGAAAGGAAGAAAATCTATTATTATTATTGGTAAAAACAGGAACAGGAGGGGAGGTGGAGGAGGAGGTCTTGTGTTTGCTGGAATGGAAGCATGTTTGTTAGTGGTCTTTTTATCTGAAAAAGAAACCTTTATTAGTGGTCTTCTTGGCTGGTTGAGAGGAGAGTTTGTTGGAGAATCTGCTCTTCAGGGGATCTGTAATGGAAAAAGGAGGTTTAGTTGGCTTCTTTGCGGCTGCTGAAATGGAAGAAGAAACGATTTTAGTGGCTGAAAGGGAAGAGGTATAAGTGTTAATAAGTCTTGTGAGATTCAGCAAACTTAAACAAAATGGGAATCAGAATTTTGATAGGGTAAGAGCAAAACAAGATTTTTTGTCTAACATACGAAGGCTTGCCTGCAACAAATCAGATTGCACAATTAATCAGGATATAAACTCAAGGTATATCGCACACCTTTATAGGGGTTGTTTAATCAGGAAAGCAAAGTAATTGGGTAAATTTACATTTATGACATGTCTTTATTGAACTGGTTTGGGATTTTTTCTGACAAGGGACAAGTGGCGCCATCTATAACAATCAAAGTACCCTTAAAAAAGGGTACTGTACGTATCTACTTTAAGATGAAACAGTGAAGTTTGAAGGTATCCCAATTTGATAGAACAGAGAAGATATTCCATGCTATATCGGGTCAGGTCGAGCAACCGAACGACCTTGGATGTTGCACAGTTGCACACCATAAGACTTATGGATATTTGCACTTTGAAATTTTCACAAACGTTCTCTTGCATGCAAGCTAGCCAGTTTACCCAAGAGTTTTAAATTCAAGAACATTTGTTAGAAATTCTGAATAATAACAAAATATATATAGTGATTACAGGACAATAAATAAAATAGTTCCAGAGAAAGAGAGCCCTATTTTACCGCCCTGAATGAGTAGGCCTATTCTTCTGAAAAAAAAAATCATCACAATGATACCTTCCAAATAGTTTCAAAATTGGTTGTGTTATGTCACTTAAAAATATTTTTATGGTTAGTTTTTGTTAGTTATAATTTAAAGGTGACCATTGATTTCCCAGAATTTACTCAATAGAAAGGAACATCTATAGGTCGACATACCTATTTTGTGGCCTGCTTATCTTAAGTATGGGTCTAAATTCCACTCAGACTGCCTCAAAAGATCTTGGCCTATATAAAGGACATTCTGAAAATATTTGCGTATATATTTACCAACTAATTTCAATTCATGACTTTGAACCATTTTTCAAAGAAAAAGGAAATCCAACGTGTTAGGCCCATGTGACAGAAACTGAGTGTCCAGTCTCCAATACTTGGTATAACTGCAATTAAAGGTGAAATGTTGCTCAAGTGTATGCATGTTTCCGCCTGTATTTCTAAAACTTCCTCAGCCCATAGCAGATTGAACAATAAGTATTCTGTTGGTATAAAAACATACCTCTTTAGGGTAAATTCTCAACTTACGAATAAATACTAAAGATGAACGAAATATTCATCGCATAGGCGTACGGCACGGCTGTCTCGCGGTGAGGCTGTGACTATTTTGCCCTGAAATTTCAACATGGCGCGGAAGTGACCAGGGCAGTGGATCTGCCCTGATATTGGTCAGGATTTGCCCTGATGAGCCATTTGCCCTGTTGCCAGGGGGGGCTGCAGCCCCCCCCTGACCCCATGCGAAATACGCCTATGATTCATTGTTTTACTTGCAACAATTTTTTTATCTGTAGACCAATCAGAGGGCGGCAATCTTCAATCTATCTCTGAATCTGCTTCCTTTCTGAGAGAACTATTCATCTGACAGACTTCAAACTACTTGCATATTAGAGATGTTAGTTTCCTCTACGCTCAAATATGTATAATTTAGCTGAGAATGAATTTGAAGTTGGTTAGATCTGAGCTGGAAGTCCCGACACGGATCGAGATTATTTTGCAATCAACAGAGTGTCTCTGAAGGGTGTCGATGGCAGTGACACCTACAAAATGTGTGTCAGAAGCTCTGATAGTGTTTACACAAGTATCCATGACGTTTTACACGAGAAAAAATTCACGTTAGAGCATTGAGCAATTTGGTAGTATTTTCAATTGTAACAAACTTTTTACATGTTAGAATTCATAGAGGTAAAGACGTAGATACAATAAAAGGCTGTTTGCACAAAATTCTCAATTGTTATGCATGTGGCCTCATCTATTCACTCCTAATGTTAATTTTTGCAAAATATTAGTATTATATCAATAAAATGTATCTTAAGGCCACACATAATTGATTCTTAGCTTCGCGGACCCGCTGACACAATAGATTTCCTGCCGATGGAAAAAAAAAAATTTTTTTTGACATTATAAATTTTTTTTTTCACCTTTTTATTTTGTCTTACCGACCGACCCTAGAAAAAGGGCCTTGAGCGGAATCCGAGAAGCTAAAGATCATTTATGTGTGGCCTAATGATCAATTGAAGTTGTGCTAGGCTCATGTAGAGCCCAGAACCTCGTCAGCCACCTTTAGTCAGCTCACTTGAAGAAATTGTGGCTGACTCTTCAGCTAGCTGAATTTTATTGACTGCAGCTTGAGCTGACGTTTGTCAGCTGACTGAATGCGTTATTTTCATATGTTCACAGATACATGTGTAAAAATTCAAAGTAATTCACGGTCCCTGAACAGACTGCATTCAAAGGTATGAATTGCAATCAATTACAACCACTAACTGTCATCCTGAGACACAGAAGCAAGGGCCCTTCTCTTATCTTCTCAATTGCAATTAACTAAGTTTACTTGATTGCCTCACAAATAAGGCCACAATTGCCATAGAGAAAAGTTATTTAATTGGCTTCAATCTGGTTTTTCAACTCAGCTGACCTGTAGTGAAGTCAGCTAATGGACTGGCTTATCTCAGCCCACTTCGGCTGACAGAATAGTCAGCTCGCCGCCACCGAAAAAACCGGCAGTTCCGGGTTCAAGGCTCATGAAGAACATTTTCAATATCAAAGTATGTGGCTGAAAGGAAATGTACAATTGTTTCAGTCGTCTGACAGACGCATTTTGACAGAATTAAAGCAAGCAGAAGTTGTAAACATATATACAGAAATTTCGACTTACGTACGTGAGCACTCAATCAAAAATTATAGGAAGGTGAAGACAACAACTTTACATACCTCTCAGAGTGGTCATTAGTATCTGAGCATTGAGGATGAGCTGTACACTTTGCTTCATTATTTTTTAACTTGGTGTAAATTATATTTTTTGGAACACATCCTTTAAACGGTGTTTGAGTAAATTTACAAAATTTGACAGATTTTAAACTTCCGTTGAAATAAAAGTTAGAAATGCAACATTTGGCTTTATTTGGGTTTTTGCACAGCACTCTGTGCCTTTTTAACGTTGCAAGAACCCCCAGACTTTTCGGGTGGGGTCATTTATGATATATATGGGAAGTGCAGCCCTCTAAGCCTAGGTGTTCACGAGGTTTGATTGACGAGATGGGAGACAGAGCCGGAGTCGTCAATGTTACACATTTACCTCATGTGAGGGATCTTTCAAAATATTGTTGGCACAACTAAGTCAGTGACCAATACAGCCACTGGCTTGTCAACATGAATGGGGCGATGCCAGGCTACAGCAACCTGCTCTAGGTGCAACAATAGCTGGCCTTTTTCACTTCTGCAGCCTCCCTAATCTCATCCTGCCCAAGCAGCAGACAGACTTATCAGTCAGGGGCAATGCAACATTATTTGAGGAACTGTCAAAAACCAGTTACCATACAGTATAACTGATCAATCAGCAGTTCAAGAAATCGTGGCCAAGTGTGGTAAATTTACCATTCACCAGCCTTTTAAAGTGAAATAGACAGCACAAGGTAATTAAGTTTTGTGAGATTCAGCAGCCTCAAACAAAATGGGAATCAGGAATTTTGATAGGGTAGGAGCAAAAGAAGATTTTTTGTCTAACATACGAAGGCTTGCCTGCAACAAATCAGATTGCACAATTAATCAGGATATAAACTCAAGGTATATCGCACACCTTTATAGGGGTTGTTTAATCAGGAAAGCAAAGTAATTGGGTAAATTTACATTTATGACATGTCTTTATTGGTCTGGCTTGTGATTTTTTCTGATAAGGGACAAGTGGTGCCATCTATAATAAAAAGTTGTTTGCACAAAATTCTCAATTGTTATGCATGTGGCCTCATCTATTAACTCCTAATGTTAATTTTTGCAAAATATTAGTATTATATCATTAAAATGTATCTTTAAAATGATCAATTGAAGATGTGCTAGGCTCATGTAGAGCCCAGAACCTTGTCAGCCACCTTTGGTCAGCCCACTTGAAGAAATTGTGGCTGACTGAATGCGTTATTTTTCAACCACTTTGCATACCTCTCAGAGTGGTCATTAGTATCTGAGCATTGAGGATGAGCTGTACACTTTGGCTTCATTATTTTTTAACTTGGTGTAAATTATATTTTTTGGAACACATCCTTTTAAATGGCGTAGGAGTAAATTTACAAAATTTGACAGATTTTAAACTGCTGTTGAAACAAAAGTTAGAAATGCAACATTTAGCTTTATTTTCCTCTATTTGGGTTTTTGCACAGCACTAACTTTTATTTCAACAGTAGTTTAAAATCTGTTAAATTTGTAAATTTACTCCTACACCATGTAAAAGGATGTATCTGTGAACGTATCATTAGCCCCGGAACTTAGTCAGCCACCTTTAGTCAGCTCACTTGAACAAATTGTGGCTGACTTTTCAAATAGCAGAATTTTATTGGCTGCAGCTTGAGCTGACGTTTGTCAACATGTTACACATTTACCCCGTGTAAGGGATCTTTCAAAATATTGTTGGCCCAACTAAAGTCAGTGACCAATACAGCCACTGGCTTGTCAAGGTGAAAGGGCAATGCCAGGCTACAGCAGTCTGCTCTAGGTGTGACAGTAGCTGGCCTTTTTCACTTTTGGAAAAATCTAGTGCATTTCTGCTGAGCGCGGACCTGCTGTCTCACTAGCCTAGATCCCAATTTTGTTACCCTTCTGCAGCCTCCCTAATCTCACCTGGCCAAGCAACAGACAGACTTATCAGTCAGGGGCAATGCAACATTATTTGAGGAACTGCCAAAAATAACGTCCAAGCACTTTAAGCAGCGCGAAATGTCAACATAATATAGGCTTACCAAGCAAGGGGCAGCTACCCTCCTTAAAATATAGCAGTAGACCCACAGTGGATCAAGACTGTCACGGCTGAATGCACAAGCAGCCAGGTGGCCAAGCGCGCTGTAAACATGCTGCATGCAAATTCAACTGACCTTTGACCCTGTGAAAAGAAGAAAATCTATTATTATTGGTAAAAACAGGAACAGGAGGGGAGGTGGAGGAGGACTCCTGGAGGAGGTCTTGAGTTTGCTGGAATGGAAGCATGTTTGTTAGTGGTCTTTTTATCTGAAAGAGAAACCTGTTTATGATTGGTCTTCTTGGCTGGTTGAGAGGAGAATTTGTTGGAGAATCTGCTCTTCAGGGGATCTGTAATGGAAAAAGGAGGATTAGTTGGCTTCTTTGCTGCTTCTGAAATGGAAGAAGAAACATTTTTAGTGGCTGAAAGGGAAGAGGTATAAGCGTTAATAAGACGTGTGTGTGAGATTCAGCAACCTTAAACAAAATGGGAATCAGGAATTTTGATAGGGTAAGAGCAAAACAAGATTTTTTGTCTAACATACGAAGGCTTGCCTGCAACAAATCAGATTGCACAATTATTCAGGATATAAACTCAAGGTATATTGCACACCTTTATAGGGGTTGTTTAATCAGGAAAGCAAAGTAATTGGGTAAATTTACATTTATGACATGTCTTTATTGGTCTGGCTTGTGATTTTTTCTGATAAGGGACAAGTGGTGCCATCTATAATAAAAAGTTGTTTGCACAAAATTCTCAATTGTTATGCATGTGGCCTCATCTATTAACTCCTAATGTTAATTTTTGCAAAATATTAGTATTATATCATTAAAATGTATCTTTAAAATGATCAATTGAAGATGTGCTAGGCTCATGTAGAGCCCAGAACCTTGTCAGCCACCTTTGGTCAGCTCACTTGAAGAAATTGTGGCTGACTGAATGCATTATTTTTCAACCACTTTACATACCTCTCAGAGTGGTCATTAGTATCTGAGCATTGAGGATGAGCTGTACACTTTGGTTTCTTTATTTTTTAACTTGGTGTAAATTATATTTTTTGGAACACATCCTTTTAAATGGCGTAGGAGTAAATTTACAAAATTTGACAGATTTTAAACTTCTGTTGAAACAAAAGTTAGAAATGCAACATTTGGCTTTATTTTCCTCTATTTGGGTTTTTGCACAGCACTAACTTTTATTTCAACAGAAGTTTAAAATCTGTTAAATTTGTAAATTTACTCCTACACCATGTAAAAGGATGAATCTGTGAATGTATCATTAGCCCCAGAACTTAGTCAGCCACCTTTAGTCAGCTCACTTGAACAAATTGTGGCTGACTTTTCAAATAGCAGAATTTTATTGGCTGCAGCTTGAGCTGACGTTTGTCAACATGTTACACATTTACCACGTGTAAGGGATCTTTCAAAATATTGTTGGCTCAACCAAAATCAATGATCAATACAGCCACAGTCTTGTCAAGGTGAATGGGGCAATGCCAGGCTACTGCAGCCTGCTCTAGGTGTGACAATAGCTGGCCTTTTTCACTTTTGGGAAAATCTAGTGCATTTCTGCTGAGCGCGTACCTGCTGTCTCATTTGCCTACATCCCAATTTTGTTACCCTTTTGCAGCCTCAATACTCTCACCTGCCCAAGCAGCAGACAGACTTATCAGTCAGGGGCAATGCAACATTATTTGAGGAACTACCAAAAAATACGTCCAAGCACTTTAAGCAGCACGAAATGTCAACATAATATAGGCTTACCAAGCAAGGGGCAGCTACCCTCCTTAAAATACAGCAGTAGAACCACAGTGGATCCAGACTGTCATGGCTGAATGCACAAGCAGCCAGGTGGCCAAGCAGGCTGTAAACATGCTGCATGAAAATTCAACTGACCTTTGACCCTGTGAAAGGAAGAAAATCTATTATTATTATTGGTAAAAACAGGAACAGGAGGGGAGGTGGAGGAGGAGGTCTTGTGTTTGCTGGAATGGAAGCATGTTTGTTAGTGGTCTTTTTATCTGAAGAAGAAACCTTTATTAGTGGTCTTCTTGGCTGGTTGAGAGGAGAGTTTGTTGGAGAATCTGCTCTTCAGGGGATCTGTAATGGAAAAAGGAGGTTTAGTTGGCTTCTTTGCGGCTGCTGAAATGGAAGAAGAAACGATTTTAGTGGCTGAAAGGGAAGAGGTATAAGTGTTAATAAGTCTTGAAAGATTCAGCAAACTTAAACGAAATGGGAATCAGAATTTTGATAGGGTAAGAGCAAAACAAGATTTTTTGTCTAACATACGAAGGCTTGCCTGCAACAAATCAGATTGCACAATTAATCAGGATATAAACTCAAGGTATATCGCACACCTTTATAGGGGTTGTTTAATCAGGAAAGCAAAGTAATTGGGTAAATTTACATTTATGACATGTCTTTATTGAACTGGTTTGGGATTTTTTCTGACAAGGGACAAGTGGCGCCATCTATAACAAGTAAAGTACCCTTAAAAAAGGATACTGTACGTATCTACTTTAAGATGAAACAGTGAAGTTTGAAGGTATCCCAATTTGATAGAAAAGAGAAGATATTCCATGCTATATCGGGTCAGGTCGAGCAACCGAACGACCTTGGATGTTGCACAGTTGCACACCATAAGACTTATGGATATTTGCACTTTGAAATTTTCACAAACGTTCTCTTGCATGCAAGCTAGCCAGTTTACCCAAGAGTTTTAAATTCAAGAACATTTGTTAGAAATTCTGAATAATAACAAAATATATATAGTGATTACAGGACAATAAATAAAAAAGTTCCAGAGAAAGAGAGCCCTATTTTACCGCCCTGAATGAGTAGGCCTATTCTTCTGAAAAAAAAAAATCATCACAATGATACCTTCCAAATAGTTTCAAAATTGGTTGTGTTATGTCACTTAAAAATATTTTTATGGTTAGTTTTTGTTAGTTATAATTTAAAGGTGACCATTGATTTCCCAGAATTTACTCAATAGAAAGGAACATCTATAGGTCAACATACCTATTTTGTGGCCTGCTTATCTTAAGTATGGGTCTAAATTCCACTCAGACTGCCTCAAAAGATCTTGGCCTATATAAAGGACATTCTGAACATATTTGCGTATATATTTACCAACTAATTTCAATTCATGACTTTGAACCATTTTTCAAAGAAAAAGGAAATCCAACGTGTTAGGCCCATGTGACAGAAACTGAGTGTCCAGTCTCCAATACTTGGTATAACTGCAATTAAAGGTGAAATGTTGCTCAAGTGTATGCATGTTTCCGCCTGTATTTCTAAAACTTCCTCAGCCCATAGCAGATTGAGCAATAAGTATTCTGTTGGTATAAAAACATACCTCTTTAGGGTAAATTCTCAACTTACGAATAAATACTAAAGATGAACGAAATATTCATCGCATAGGCGTACGGCACGGCTGTCTCGCGGTGAGGCTGTGACTATTTTGGCCTGAAATTTCAACATGGCGCGGAAGTGACCAGGGCAGTGGATCTGCCCTGATATTGGTCAGGATTTGCCCTGATGAGCCATTTGCCCTGTTGCCAGGGGGGGCTGCAACCCCCCCCCCTGACCCCATGCGAAATACGCCTATGATTCATTGTTTTACTTGCAACAATTTTTTTATCTGTAGACCAATCAGAGGGCGGCAATCTTCAATGTATCTCTGAATCTGCTTCCTTTCTGAGAGAACTATTCATCTGACAGACTTCAAACTACTTGCATATTAGAGATGTTAGTTTCCTCTACGCTCAAATATGTATAATTTAGCTGAGAATGAATTTGAAGTTGGTTAGATCTGAGCTGGAAGTCCCGACACGGATCGAGATTATTTTGCAATCAACAGAGTGTCTCTGAAGGGTGTCGATGGCAGTGACACCTACAAAATGTGTGTCAGAAGCTCTGATAGTGTTTACACAAGTATCCATGACGTTTTACACGAGAAAAAATTCACGTTAGAGCATTGAGCAATTTGGTAGTATTTTCAATTGTAACAAACTTTTTACATGTTAGAATTCATAGAGGTAAAGACGTAGATACAATAAAAAGCTGTTTGCACAAAATTCTCAATTGTTATGCATGTGGCCTCATCTATTCACTCCTAATGTTAATTTTTGCAAAATATTAGTATTATATCAATAAAATGTATCTTAAGGCCACACATAATTGATTCTTAGCTTCGCGGACCCGCTGACACAATAGATTTCCTGCCGATGGAAAAAAAAAAAATGTTTTTGACATTATAAATTTTTTTTTTCACCTTTTTATTTTGTCTTACCGACCGACCCTAGAAAAAGGGCCTTGAGCGGAATCCGAGAAGCTAAAGATCATTTATGTGTGGCCTAATGATCAATTGAAGTTGTGCTAGACTCATGTAGAGCCCAGAACCTCGTCAGCCACCTTTAGTCAGCTCACTTGAAGAAATTGTGGCTGACTCTTCAGCTAGCTGAATTTTATTGACTGCAGCTTGAGCTGACGTTTGTCAGCTGACTGAATGCGTTATTTTCATATGTTCACAGATACATGTGTAAAAATTCAAAGTAATTCACGGTCCCTGAACAGACTGCATTCAAAGGTATGAATTGCAATCAATTACAACCACTAACTGTCATCCTGAGACACAGAAGCAAGGGCCCTTCTCTTATCTTCTCAATTGCAATTAACTAAGTTTACTTGATTGCCTCACAAATAAGGCCACAATTGCCATAGAGAAAAGTTATTTAATTGGCTTCAATCTGGTTTTTCAACTCAGCTGACCTGTAGTGAAGTCAGCTAATGGACTGGCTTATCTCAGCCCACTTCGGCTGACAGAATAGTCAGCTCGCCGCCACCGAAAAAACCGGCAGTTCCGGGTTCAAGGCTCATGAAGAACATTTTCAATATCAAAGTATGTGGCTGAAAGGAAATGTACAATTGTTTCAGTCGTCTGACAGACGCATTTTGACAGAAATAAAGCAAGCAGAAGTTGTAAACATATATACAGAAATTCCGACTTACGTACGTGAGCACTCAATCAAAAATTATAGGAAGGTGAAGACAACAACTTTACATACCTCTCAGAGTGGTCATTAGTATCTGAGCATTGAGGATGAGCTGTACACTTTGCTTCATTATTTTTTAACTTGGTGTAAATTATATTTTTTGGAACACATCCTTTAAACGGTGTTTGAGTAAATTTACAAAATTTGACAGATTTTAAACTTCCGTTGAAATAAAAGTTAGAAATGCAACATTTGGCTTTATTTGGGTTTTTGCACAGCACTCTGTGCCTTTTTAACGTTGCAAGAACCCCCAGACTTTTCGGGTGGGGTCATTTATGATATATATGGGAAGTGCAGCCCTCTAAGCCTAGGTGTTCACGAGGTTTGATTGACGAGATGGGAGACAGAGCCGGAGTCGTCAATGTTACACATTTACCTCATGTGAGGGATCTTTCAAAATACTGTTGGCACAACTAAGTCAGTGACCAATACAGCCACTGGCTTGTCAACATGAATGGGGCGATGCCAGGCTACAGCAACCTGCTCTAGGTGCAACAATAGCTGGCCTTTTTCACTTTTGGGAAAATCTAGTGCATTTCTGCTAGGCGCGGACCTGCTGTCTCATTTGCCTAGATCCCTATCTTGTTACCCATTCTGCAGCCTCCCTAATCTCACCTGCCCAAGCAGCAGACAGACTTATCAGTCAGGGGCAATGCAACATTATTTGAGGAACTGTCAAAAACCAGTTACCATACAGTATAACTGATCAATCAGCAGTTCAAGAAATCGTGGCCAAGTGTGGTAAATTTACCATTCACCAGCCTTTTAAAGTGAAATAGACAGCACAAGGTAATTAAGTTTTGTGAGATTCAGCAGCCTCAAACAAAATGGGAATCAGGAATTTTGATAGGGTAGGAGCAAAAGAAGATTTTTTGTCTAACATACGAAGGCTTGCCTGCAACAAATCAGATTGCACAATTAATCAGGATATAAACTCAAGGTATATCGCACACCTTTATAGGAGTTGTTTAATCAGGAAAGCAAAGTAATTGGGTAAATTTACATTTATGACATGTCTTTATTGGTCTGGCTTGTGATTTTTTCTGATAAGGGACAAGTGGTGCCATCTATAATAAAAAGTTGTTTGCACAAAATTCTCAATTGTTATGCATGTGGCCTCATCTATTAACTCCTAATGTTAATTTTTGCAAAAATTAGTATTATATCATTAAAATGTATCTTTAAAATGATCAATTGAAGATGTGCTAGGCTCATGTAGAGCCCAGAACCTTGTCAGCCACCTTTGGTCAGCCCACTTGAAGAAATTGTGGCTGACTGAATGCGTTATTTTTCAACCACTTTGCATACCTCTCAGAGTGGTCATTAGTATCTGAGCATTGAGGATGAGCTGTACACTTTGGCTTCATTATTTTTTAACTTGGTGTAAATTATATTTTTTGGAACACATCCTTTTTAATGGCGTAGGAGTAAATTTACAAAATTTGACAGATTTTAAACTGCTGTTGAAACAAAAGTTAGAAATGCAACATTTAGCTTTATTTTCCTCTATTTGGGTTTTTGCACAGCACTAACTTTTATTTCAACAGTAGTTTAAAATCTGTTAAATTTGTAAATTTACTCCTACACCATGTAAAAGGATGTATCTGTGAACGTATCATTAGCCCCGGAACTTAGTCAGCCACCTTTAGTCAGCTCACTTGAACAAATTGTGGCTGACTTTTCAAATAGCAGAATTTTATTGGCTGCAGCCTGAGCTGACGTTTGTCAACATGTTACACATTTACCCCGTGTAAGGGATCTTTCAAAATATTGTTGGCCCAACTAAAGTCAGTGACCAATACAGCCACTGGCTTGTCAAGGTGAAAGGGCAATGCCAGGCTACAGCAGTCTGCTCTAGGTGTGACAGTAGCTGGCCTTTTTCACTTTTGGAAAAATCTAGTGCATTTCTGCTGAGCGCGGACCTGCTGTCTCACTAGCCTAGATCCCAATTTTGTTACCCTTCTGCAGCCTCCCTAATCTCACCTGGCCAAGCAACAGACAGACTTATCAGTCAGGGGCAATGCAACATTATTTGAGGAACTGCCAAAAATAACGTCCAAGCACTTTAAGCAGCGCGAAATGTCAACATAATATAGGCTTACCAAGCAAGGGGCAGCTACCCTCCTTAAAATATAGCAGTAGACCCACAGTGGATCAAGACTGTCACGGCTGAATGCACAAGCAGCCAGGTGGCCAAGCGCGCTGTAAACATGCTGCATGCAAATTCAACTGACCTTTGACCCTGTGAAAAGAAGAAAATCTATTATTATTGGTAAAAACAGGAACAGGAGGGGAGGTGGAGGAGGAGGTCTTGAGTTTGCTGGAATGGAAGCATGTTTGTTAGTGGTCTTTTTATCTGAAAGAGAAACCTGTTTATGATTGGTCTTCTAGGCTGGTTGAGAGGAGAATTTGTTGGAGAATCTGCTCTTCAGGGGATCTGTAATGGAAAAAGGAGGATTAGTTGGCTTCTTTGCTGCTTCTGAAATGGAAGAAGAAACATTTTTAGTGGCTGAAAGGGAAGAGGTATAAGCGTTAATAAGACATGTATGTGAGATTCAGCAACCTTAAACAAAATGGGAATCAGGAATTTTGATAGGGTAAGAGCAAAACAAGATTTTTTGTCTAACATACGAAGGCTTGCCTGCAACAAATCAGATTGCACAATTATTCAGGATATAAACTCAAGGTATATCGCACACCTTTATAGGGGTTGTTTAATCAGGAAAGCAAAGTAATTGGGTAAATTTACATTTATGACATGTCTTTATTGGTCTGGCTTGTGATTTTTTCTGATAAGGGACAAGTGGTGCCATCTATAATAAAAAGTTGTTTGCACAAAATTCTCAATTGTTATGCATGTGGCCTCATCTATTAACTCCTAATGTTAATTTTTGCAAAATATTAGTATTATATCATTAAAATGTATCTTTAAAATGATCAATTGAAGATGTGCTAGGCTCATGTAGAGCCCAGAACCTTGTCAGCCACCTTTGGTCAGCTCACTTGAAGAAATTGTGGCTGACTGAATGCATTATTTTTCAACCACTTTACATACCTCTCAGAGTGGTCATTAGTATCTGAGCATTGAGGATGAGCTGTACACTTTGGCTTCTTTATTTTTTAACTTGGTGTAAATTATATTTTTTGGAACACATCCTTTTAAATGGCGTAGGAGTAAATTTACAAAATTTGACAGATTTTAAACTTCTGTTGAAACGAAAGTTAGAAATGCAACATTTGGCTTTATTTTCCTCTATTTGGGTTTTTGCACAGCACTAACTTTTATTTCAACAGAAGTTTAAAATCTGTTAAATTTGTAAATTTACTCCTACACCATGTAAAAGGATGAATCTGTGAATGTATCATTAGCCCCAGAACTTAGTCAGCCACCTTTAGTCAGCTCACTTGAACAAATTGTGGCTGACTTTTCAAATAGCAGAATTTTATTGGCTGCAGCTTGAGCTGACGTTTGTCAACATGTTACACATTTACCACGTGTAAGGGATCTTTCAAAATATTGTTGGCTCAACCAAAATCAATGATCAATACAGCCACAGTCTTGTCAAGGTGAATGGGGCAATGCCAGGCTACTGCAGCCTGCTCTAGGTGTAACAATAGCTGGCCTTTTTCACTTTTGGGAAAATCTAGTGCATTTCTGCTGAGCGCGTACCTGCTGTCTCATTTGCCTACATCCCAATTTTGTTACCCTTTTGCAGCCTCAATACTCTCACCTGCCCAAGCAGCAGACAGACTTATCAGTCAGGGGCAATGCAACATTATTTGAGGAACTACCAAAAAATACGTCCAAGCACTTTAAGCAGCACGAAATGTCAACATAATATAGGCTTACCAAGCAAGGGGCAGCTACCCTCCTTAAAATACAGCAGTAGAACCACAGTGGATCCAGACTGTCATGGCTGAATGCACAAGCAGCCAGGTGGCCAAGCAGGCTGTAAACATGCTGCATGAAAATTCAACTGACCTTTGACCCTGTGAAAGGAAGAAAATCTATTATTATTATTGGTAAAAACAGGAACAGGAGGGGAGGTGGAGGAGGAGGTCTTGTGTTTGCTGGAATGGAAGCATGTTTGTTAGTGGTCTTTTTATCTGAAAAAGAAACCTTTATTAGTGGTCTTCTTGGCTGGTTGAGAGGAGAGTTTGTTGGAGAATCTGCTCTTCAGGGGATCTGTAATGGAAAAAGGAGGTTTAGTTGGCTTCTTTGCGGCTGCTGAAATGGAAGAAGAAACGATTTTAGTGGCTGAAAGGGAAGAGGTATAAGTGTTAATAAGTCTTGTGAGATTCAGCAAACTTAAACATAATGGGAATCAGAATTTTGATAGGGTAAGAGCAAAACAAGATTTTTTGTCTAACATACGAAGGCTTGCCTGCAACAAATCAGATTGCACAATTAATCAGGATATAAACTCAAGGTATATCGCACACCTTTATAGGGGTTGTTTAATCAGGAAAGCAAAGTAATTGGGTAAATTTACATTTATGACATGTCTTTATTGAACTGGTTTGGGATTTTTTCTGACAAGGGACAAGTGGCGCCATCTATAACAAGTAAAGTACCCTTAAAAAAGGGTACTGTACGTATCTACTTTAAGATGAAACAGTGAAGTTTGAAGGTATCCCAATTTGATAGAACAGAGAAGATATTCCATGCTATATCGGGTCAGGTCGAGCAACCGAACGACCTTGGATGTTGCACAGTTGCACACCATAAGACTTATGGATATTTGCACTTTGAAATTTTCACAAACGTTCTCTTGCATGCAAGCTAGCCAGTTTACCCAAGAGTTTTAAATTCAAGAACATTTGTTAGAAATTCTGAATAATAACAAAATATATATAGTGATTACAGGACAATAAATAAAAAAGTTCCAGAGAAAGAGAGCCCTATTTTACCGCCCTGAATGAGTAGGCCTATTCTTCTGAAAAAAAAAATCATCACAATGATACCTTCCAAATAGTTTCAAAATTGGTTGTGTTATGTCACTTAAAAATATTTTTATGGTTAGTTTTTGTTAGTTATAATTTAAAGGTGACCATTGATTTCCCAGAATTTACTCAATAGAAAGGAACATCTATAGGTCGACATACCTATTTTGTGGCCTGCTTATCTTAAGTATGGGTCTAAATTCCACTCAGACTGCCTCAAAAGATCTTGGCCTATATAAAGGACATTCTGAACATATTTGCGTATATATTTACCAACTAATTTCAATTCATGACTTTGAACCATTTTTCAAAGAAAAAGGAAATCCAACGTGTTAGGCCCATGTGACAGAAACTGAGTGTCCAGTCTCCAATACTTGGTATAACTGCAATTAAAGGTGAAATGTTGCTCAAGTGTATGCATGTTTCCGCCTGTATTTCTAAAACTTCCTCAGCCCATAGCAGATTGAGCAATAAGTATTCTGTTGGTATAAAAACATACCTCTTTAGGGTAAATTCTCAACTTACGAATAAATACTAAAGATGAACGAAATATTCATCGCATAGGCGTACGGCACGGCTGTCTCGCGGTGAGGCTGTGACTATTTTGGCCTGAAATTTCAACATGGCGCGGAAGTGACCAGGGCAGTGGATCTGCCCTGATATTGGTCAGGATTTGCCCTGATGAGCCATTTGCCCTGATGCCAGGGGGGCTGCAGCCCCCCCCCCTGACCCCATGCGAAATACGCCTATGATTCATTGTTTTACTTGCAACAATTTTTTTATCTGTAGACCAATCAGAGGGCGGCAATCTTCAATCTATCTCTGAATCTGCTTCCTTTCTGAGAGAACTATTCATCTGACAGACTTCAAACTACTTGCATATTAGAGATGTTAGTTTCCTCTACGCTCAAATATGTATAATTTAGCTGAGAATGAATTTGAAGTTGGTTAGATCTGAGCTGGAAGTCCCGACACGGATCGAGATTATTTTGCAATCAACAGAGTGTCTCTGAAGGGTGTCGATGGCAGTGACACCTACAAAATGTGTGTCAGAAGCTCTGATAGTGTTTACACAAGTATCCATGACGTTTTACATGAGAAAAAATTCACGTTAGAGCATTGAGCAATTTGGTAGTATTTTCAATTGTAACAAACTTTTTACATGTTAGAATTCATAGAGGTAAAGACGTAGATACAATAAAAGGCTGTTTGCACAAAATTCTCAATTGTTATGCATGTGGCCTCATCTATTCACTCCTAATGTTAATTTTTGCAAAATATTAGTATTATATCAATAAAATGTATCTTAAGGCCACACATAATTGATTCTTAGCTTCGCGGACCCGCTGACACAATAGATTTCCTGCCGATGGAAAAAAAAAAAATTTTTTGACATTATAAATTTTTTTTTTCACCTTTTTATTTTGTCTTACCGACCGACCCTAGAAAAAGGGCCTTGAGCGGAATCCGAGAAGCTAAAGATCATTTATGTGTGGCCTAATGATCAATTGAAGTTGTGCTAGACTCATGTAGAGCCCAGAACCTCCTCAGCCACCTTTAGTCAGCTCACTTGAAGAAATTGTGGCTGACTCTTCAGCTAGCTGAATTTTATTGACTGCAGCTTGAGCTGACGTTTGTCAGCTGACTGAATGCGTTATTTTCATATGTTCACAGATACATGTGTAAGAATTCAAAGTAATTCACGGTCCCTGAACAGACTGCATTCAAAGGTATGAATTGCAATCAATTACAACCACTAACTGTCATCCTGAGACACAGAAGCAAGGGCCCTTCTCTTATCTTCTCAATTGCAATTAACTAAGTTTACTTGATTGCCTCACAAATAAGGCCACAATTGCCATAGAGAAAAGTTATTTAATTGGCTTCAATCTGGTTTTTCAACTCAGCTGACCTGTAGTGAAGTCAGCTAATGGACTGGCTTATCTCAGCCCACTTCGGCTGACAGAATAGTCAGCTCGCCGCCACCGAAAAAACCGGCAGTTCCGGGTTCAAGGCTCATGAAGAACATTTTCAATATCAAAGTATGTGGCTGAAAGGAAATGTACAATTGTTTCAGTCGTCTGACAGACGCATTTTGACAGAAATAAAGCAAGCAGAAGTTGTAAACATATATACAGAAATTCCGACTTACGTACGTGAGCACTCAATCAAAAATTATAGGAAGGTGAAGACAACAACTTTACATACCTCTCAGAGTGGTCATTAGTATCTGAGCATTGAGGATGAGCTGTCCACTTTGCTTCATTATTTTTTAACTTGGTGTAAATTATATTTTTTGGAACACATCCTTTAAACGGTGTTTGAGTAAATTTACAAAATTTGACAGATTTTAAACTTCCGTTGAAATAAAAGTTAGAAATGCAACATTTGGCTTTATTTGGGTTTTTGCACAGCACTCTGTGCCTTTTTAACGTTGCAAGAACCCCCAGACTTTTCGGGTGGGGTCATTTATGATATATATGGGAAGTGCAGCCCTCTAAGCCTAGGTGTTCACGAGGTTTGATTGACGAGATGGGAGACAGAGCCGGAGTCGTCAATGTTACACATTTACCTCATGTGAGGGATCTTTCAAAATATTGTTGGCACAACTAAAGTCAGTGACCAATACAGCCACTGGCTTGTCAACATGAATGGGGCGATGCCAGGCTACAGCAACCTGCTTTAGGTGCAACAATAGCTGGCCTTTTTCACTTTTGGGAAAATCTAGTGCATTTCTGCTAGGCGCGGACCTGCTGTCTCATTTGCCTAGATCCCTATCTTGTTACCCATTCTGCAGCCTCCCTAATCTCACCTGCCCAAGCAGCAGACAGACTTATCAGTCAGGGGCAATGCAACATTATTTGAGGAACTGTCAAAAACCAGTTACCATACAGTATAACTGATCAATCAGCAGTTCAAGAAATCGTGGCCAAGTGTGGTAAATTTACCATTCACCAGCCTTTTAAAGTGAAATAGACAGCACAAGGTAATTAAGTTTTGCGAGATTCAGCAACCTCAAACAAAATGGGAATCAGGAATTTTGATAGGGTAGGAGCAAAAGAAGATTTTTTGTCTAACATACGAAGGCTTGCCTGCAACAAATCAGATTGCACAATTAATCAGGATATAAACTCAAGGTATATCGCACACCTTTATAGGGGTTGTTTAATCAGGAAAGCAAAGTAATTGGGTAAATTTACATTTATGACATGTCTTTATTGGTCTGGCTTGTGATTTTTTCTGATAAGGGACAAGTGGTGCCATCTATAATAAAAAGTTGTTTGCACAAAATTCTCAATTGTTATGCATGTGGCCTCATCTATTAACTCCTAATGTTAATTTTTGCAAAATATTAGTATTATATCATTAAAATGTATCTTTAAAATGATCAATTGAAGATGTGCTAGGCTCATGTAGAGCCCAGAACCTTGTCAACCACCTTTGGTCAGCCCACTTGAAGAAATTGTGGCTGACTGAATGCGTTATTTTTCAACCACTTTGCATACCTCTCAGAGTGGTCAGAGTGGTCATTAGTATCTGAGCATTGAGGATGAGCTGTACACTTTGGCTTCATTATTTTTTAACTTGGTGTAAATTATATTTTTTGGAACACATCCTTTTAAATGGCGTAGGAGTAAATTTACAAAATTTGACAGATTTTAAACTGCTGTTGAAACAAAAGTTAGAAATGCAACATTTAGCTTTATTTTCCTCTATTTGGGTTTTTGCACAGCACTAACTTTTATTTCAACAGTAGTTTAAAATCTGTTAAATTTGTAAATTTACTCCTACACCATGTAAAAGGATGTATCTGTGAACGTATCATTAGCCCCGGAACTTAGTCAGCCACCTTTAGTCAGCTCACTTGAACAAATTGTGGCTGACTTTTCAAATAGCAGAATTTTATTGGCTGCAGCCTGAGCTGACGTTTGTCAACATGTTACACATTTACCCCGTGTAAGGGATCTTTCAAAATATTGTTGGCCCAACTAAAGTCAGTGACCAATACAGCCACTGGCTTGTCAAGGTGAAAGGGCAATGCCAGGCTACAGCAGTCTGCTCTAGGTGTGACAGTAGCTGGCCTTTTTCACTTTTGGAAAAATCTAGTGCATTTCTGCTGAGCGCGGACCTGCTGTCTCATTGCCTAGATCCCAATTTTGTTACCCTTCTGCAGCCTCCCTAATCTCACCTGGCCAAGCAACAGACAGACTTATCAGTCAGGGGCAATGCAACATTATTTGAGGAACTGCCAAAAATAACGTCCAAGCACTTTAAGCAGCGCGAAATGTCAACATAATATAGGCTTACCAAGCAAGGGGCAGCTACCCTCCTTAAAATATAGCAGTAGACCCACAGTGGATCAAGACTGTCACGGCTGAATGCACAAGCAGCCAGGTGGCCAAGCGCGCTGTAAACATGCTGCATGCAAATTCAACTGACCTTTAAACTGTGAAAAGAAGAAAATCTATTATTATTGGTAAAAACAGGAACAGGAGGGGAGGTGGAGGAGGAGGTCTTGAGTTTGCTGGAATGGAAGCATGTTTGTTAGTGGTCTTTTTATCTGAAAGAGAAACCTGTTTATGATTGGTCTTCTTGGCTGGTTGAGAGGAGAATTTGTTGGAGAATCTGCTCTTCAGGGGATCTGTAATGGAAAAAGGAGGATTAGTTGGCTTCTTTGCTGCTTCTGAAATGGAAGAAGAAACATTTTTAGTGGCTGAAAGGGAAGAGGTATAAGCGTTAATAAGATGTGTATGTGAGATTCAGCAACCTTAAACAAAATGGGAATCAGGAATTTTGATAGGGTAAGAGCAAAACAAGATTTTTTGTCTAACATACGAAGGCTTGCCTGCAACAAATCAGATTGCACAATTATTCAGGATATAAACTCAAGGTATATCGCACACCTTTATAGGGGTTGTTTAATCAGGAAAGCAAAGTAATTGGGTAAATTTACATTTATGACATGTCTTTATTGGTCTGGCTTGTGATTTTTTCTGATAAGGGACAAGTGGTGCCATCTATAATAAAAAGTTGTTTGCACAAAATTCTCAATTGTTATGCATGTGGCCTCATCTATTAACTCCTAATGTTAATTTTTGCAAAATATTAGTATTATATCATTAAAATGTATCTTTAAAATGATCAATTGAAGATGTGCTAGGCTCATGTAGAGCCCAGAACCTTGTCAGCCACCTTTGGTCAGCTCACTTGAAGAAATTGTGGCTGACTGAATGCGTTATTTTTCAACCACTTTACATACCTCTCAGAGTGGTCATTAGTATCTGAGCATTGAGGATGAGCTGTACACTTTGGCTTCTTTATTTTTTAACTTGGTGTAAATTATATTTTTTGGAACACATCCTTTTAAATGGCGTAGGAGTAAATTTACAAAATTTGACAGATTTTAAACTTCTGTTGAAACAAAAGTTAGAAATGCAACATTTGGCTTTATTTTCCTCTATTTGGGTTTTTGCACAGCACTAACTTTTATTTCAACAGAAGTTTAAAATCTGTTAAATTTGTAAATTTACTCCTACACCATGTAAAAGGATGAATCTGTGAATGTATCATTAGCCCCGGAACTTAGTCAGCCACCTTTAGTCAGCTCACTTGAACAAATTGTGGCTGACTTTTCAAATAGCAGAATTTTATTGGCTGCAGCTTGAGCTGACGTTTGTCAACATGTTACACATTTACCACGTGTAAGGGATCTTTCAAAATATTGTTGGCCCAACTAAAGTCAGTGACCAATACAGCCACTGGCTTGTCAAGGTGAAAGGGCAATACCAGGCTACAGCAGCCTGCTCTAGGTGCGACAATAGCTGGCCTTTTTCACTTTTGGGAAAATCTATTGCATTTCTGCTGAGCGCGGACCTGCTGTCTCATTGCCTAGATCCCAATTTTGTTACCCTTCTGCAGCCTCAATACTCTCGCCTGGCCAAGCAGCAGACAGACTTATCAGTCAGGGGCAATGTAACATTATTTGAGGAATTGCTAACAATAACGTCCAAGCACTTTAAGCAGCGCGAAATGTCAATATAATATAGCGTTGGGAAAAAAACCTGCCAATGGTATGGACCTTGTCAACCCTTTAGGAAAACAATACTCAACTGTCCGGTGTTCAGGGCCCCATGCACAAAGACTGCGGTCTACTCTAATAGCTATCGATGACAAAGGATGCCAGACCACCTGATCAGGCTATCAATCCTTTTGGCTGTAACACCTGGATATTTTTTATTAATTAAAATATTTTTTTGTTGAAAGCAATGGTTTTTACACAATACAAAGGGATCAGGCATCACTTGCAGATTTTCTGTATTTTGAAATTCAACTTCCAAAGGCAAAGCATGCCAGAATAATATGTGTTTAAAGTGCAAAATGCCACAAATGCACTTGTATGAACATACCTTTAGACATATTCTTTTTTACATTTGAATTACGCTTCGTCATTTTAACGTGCAAAATAAAAGCTATTCCATGAAACTTCATCTCTGCTTTTCGGGCCGTGGGCACTTGCCACATTGTAATTAGAAGTTCTATCATTATGCTATTTTTGAATAGGTGGACGTTTTACATGCATTTGTCACCAATACTGTATGGTTTCTTTCATTTTGTGTAGTCAGTATAGGTGTGTGGATTAATGAATTTACTGTGACGGGGTACCTTATGACAATCTTTTATTATAATGTCCAAATCAGTGCAAGCGCCAAGATGCACATTTTTTGTGGCACTTACATTAATGATTTATGCAACTGGGGGAAAATGCTGGGTTGCCAGCCAGCCTGAGCATCATGAAGCACTTCCCAGCCAGCTATTACGGAGTCACTATTTTAGCAGCAAGCTGGCTGAACAATGTGTCCTTATACTGTGTTGAAACTGTGATGCTCAGTTTTGGTGGATTCACATTGGCTAGAAGCCCGGGAAATCTGACCCAGTTTAAAATGACATCACAGCTTTTAGCTATTGCATATATTGCAATGCCAGAGAATAGAGTAATCTCTGACATCACAGTTCAACAACATGCATAGAAAAGTACTTGAGATTCCATGTAAATATGACAAGGTGTAATTAGAGCTTCCCTATTGGAAATAACTTTACAGAGTGCTCTCATCACAATTTAAGAATGAAAATGTTCCGATAGTTAAAAGCTACAAATATCTTGGAGTTAACATCGATAATCAGTTGACTTTTACAAAGAATGTTCAACATCTGTATAGAAAAAGCTGTCAAAGAGTGTGTTATCTAAGGCGTCCAGCTAACCTGAAGGTTCACTCTGTTACTCTTAGCCTTTTCTATTGTTCCATCATAGAATCAGTCGTGTCTCTTTGTATTATAGCATGGTTTGGTACATGAAGTAAAAAATATCACAAGAAATTGAATAAGATTATTAAGATCACTAAGAAACTCGGCTTGGACAATCAATTTTTATTAACCATATATTATAATAAATTATATCAAATGTCAATTAAGATCATGAAAGATAAAGAACATCCAAAATTGGTTGTGTTATGTCACTTAAAAATATTTTTATGGTTAGTTTTTGTTAGTTATAATTTAAAGGTGACCATTGATTTCCCAGAATTTACTCAATAGAAAGGAACATCTATAGGTCGACATACCTATTTTGTGGCCTGCTTATCTTAAGTATGGGTCTAAATTCCACTCAGACTGCCTCAAAAGATCTTGGCCTATATAAAGGACATTCTGAACATATTTGCGTATATATTTACCAACTAATTTCAATTCATGACTTTGAACCATTTTTCAAAGAAAAAGGAAATCCAACGTGTTAGGCCCATGTGACAGAAACTGAGTGTCCAGTCTCCAATACTTGGTATAACTGCAATTAAAGGTGAAATGTTGCTCAAGTGTATGCATGTTTCCGCCTGTATTTCTAAAACTTCCTCAGCCCATAGCAGATTGAGCAATAAGTATTCTGTTGGTATAAAAACATACCTCTTTAGGGTAAATTCTCAACTTACGAATAAATACTAAAGATGAACGAAATATTCATCGCATAGGCGTACGGCACGGCTGTCTCGCGGTGAGGCTGTGACTATTTTGGCCTGAAATTTCAACATGGCGCGGAAGTGACCAGGGCAGTGGATCTGCCCTGATATTGGTCAGGATTTGCCCTGATGAGCCATTTGCCCTGTTGCCAGGGGGGCTGCAGCCCCCCCTGACCCCATGCGAAATACGCCTATGATTCATTGTTTTACTTGCAACAATTTTTTTATCTGTAGACCAATCAGAGGGCGGCAATCTTCAATGTATCTCTGAATCTGCTTCCTTTCTGAGAGAACTATTCATCTGACAGACTTCAAACTACTTGCATATTAGAGATGTTAGTTTCCTCTACGCTCAAATATGTATAATTTAGCTGAGAATGAATTTGAAGTTGGTTAGATCTGAGCTGGAAGTCCCGACACGGATCGAGATTATTTTGCAATCAACAGAGTGTCTCTGAAGGGTGTCGATGGCAGTGACACCTACAAAATGTGTGTCAGAAGCTCTGATAGTGTTTACACAAGTATCCATGACGTTTTACATGAGAAAAAATTCACGTTAGAGCATTGAGCAATTTGGTAGTATTTTCAATTGTACTTTTTACATGTTAGAATTCATAGAGGTAAAGACGTAGATACAATAAAAAGCTGTTTGCACAAAATTCTCAATTGTTATGCATGTGGCCTCATCTATTCACTCCAAATGTTAATTTTTGCAAAATATTAGTATTATATCAATAAAATGTATCTTAAGGCCACACATAATTGATTCTTAGCTTCGCGGACCCGCTGACACAATAGATTTCCTGCCGATGGAAAAAAAAAAATTTTTTTGACATTATAAATTTTTTTTTTCACCTTTTTATTTTGTCTTACCGACCGACCCTAGAAAAAGGGCCTTGAGCGGAATCCGAGAAGCTAAAGATCATTTATGTGTGGCCTAATGATCAATTGAAGTTGTGCTAGACTCATGTAGAGCCCAGAACCTCCTCAGCCACCTTTAGTCAGCTCACTTGAAGAAATTGTGGCTGACTCTTCAGCTAGCTGAATTTTATTGACTGCAGCTTGAGCTGACGTTTGTCAGCTGACTGAATGCGTTATTTTCATATGTTCACAGATACATGTGTAAAAATTCAAAGTAATTCACGGTCCCTGAACAGACTGCATTCAAAGGTATGAATTGCAATCAATTACAACCACTAACTGTCATCCTGAGACACAGAAGCAAGGGCCCTTCTCTTATCTTCTCAATTGCAATTAACTAAGTTTACTTGATTGCCTCACAAATAAGGCCACAATTGCCATAGAGAAAAGTTATTTAATTGGCTTCAATCTGGTTTTTCAACTCAGCTGACCTGTAGTGAAGTCAGCTAATGGACTGGCTTATCTCAGCCCACTTCGGCTGACAGAATAGTCAGCTCGCCGCCACCGAAAAAACGGCAGTTCCGGGTTCAAGGCTCATGAAGAACATTTTCAATATCAAAGTATGTGGCTGAAAGGAAATGTACAATTGTTTCAGTCGTCTGACAGACGCATTTTGACAGAAATAAAGCAAGCAGAAGTTGTAAACATATATACAGAAATTCCGACTTACGTACGTGAGCACTCAATCAAAAATTATAGGAAGGTGAAGACAACAACTTTACATACCTCTCAGAGTGGTCATTAGTATCTGAGCATTGAGGATGAGCTGTACACTTTGCTTCATTATTTTTTAACTTGGTGTAAATTATATTTTTTGGAACACATCCTTTAAACGATGTTTGAGTAAATTTACAAAATTTGACAGATTTTAAACTTCCGTTGAAATAAAAGTTAGAAATGCAACATTTGGCTTTATTTGGGTTTTTGCACAGCACTCTGTGCCTTTTTAACGTTGCAAGAACCCCCAGACTTTTCGGGTGGGGTCATTTATGATATATATGGGAAGTGCAGCCCTCTAAGCCTAGGTGTTCACGAGGTTTGATTGACGAGATGGGAGACAGAGCCGGAGTCGTCAATGTTACACATTTACCTCATGTAAGGGATCTTTCAAAATATTGTTGGCACAACTAAGTCAGTGACCAATACAGCCACTGGCTTGTCAACATGAATGGGGCGATGCCAGGCTACAGCAACCTGCTCTAGGTGCAACAATAGCTGGCCTTTTTCACTTTTGGGAAAATCTAGTGCATTTCTGCTAGGCGCGGACCTGCTGTCTCATTTGCCTAGATCCCTATCTTGTTACCCATTCTGCAGCCTCCCTAATCTCACCTGCCCAAGCAGCAGACAGACTTATCAGTCAGGGGCAATGCAACATTATTTGAGGAACTGTCAAAAACCAGTTACCATACAGTATAACTGATCAATCAGCAGTTCAAGAAATCGTGGCCAAGTGTGGTAAATTTACCATTCTATTTTTTTTCAACTCAGAGTCTAGGTTCCCATTAACCGGCTTTTCGTTTTCTACTTCGGGAGGTTAGGCTTGGTCCCTCCCTATGTATACTCACTTACACCCCTGGTACTACCAGAACAACTCATCATAGTTAGGACCCCGGTACAATTAAAATCAAGGCTAAACTAATGTGTTGTGTATTCAAAAGTAGCATTTGTGCAGTGATTGATGAGTTATTTGGAATATGGAATGTGATGATAGATGATATGTTATCTGTTTTCAGTATAAAATCCATGATAGTTCCCATTTTCTGTCTTTGTATAATTTGCATCATCGGATTCTTGTTTTAACATTATTTAGCAACGTCCCTATTTTATTTGGCAAAGTTTATATTTTCAGTTTTAGAATAATTATATTCCTTCGCCGTTGTGATAACCACTATTTCTAGTTTTTAAATTCACAACAGAGCGTGCATATGTACATGTACATTTGCAACATCACTGTATTTCCTAGAAACTTCGTGGTATATATAGTGTTTATAGACGTCACTAGGATGCTATATAAGTTATATTTGAATCCTTTAGCATAAATGTATTGAAATCGGGAACTTAAAAAAAAATTTTTTTTATCTAAAAATTTTATAGAACTTTTTTTTAAAGGTTTATGGCCCATTTTTCGATCGTGTTCCAGCCATGTATATATGACTCTGGTCTGTTCTCAATTAACCAATATGGATTCATGGGCCTTGTATTTTATCTAAAACCGAAAAACCCATCCCATTGAAATACTGCTCTTAGGGTCAGTGAACTGGCCAGCAGATCAGCTGATCCTGCGAGTCTAGTATACATAGGGATTAAGGATAAACATCAAACATCAAACAGTGTATAACATATAGCATGGTTAAAATCAAGTGTGAAATGATATGAATGAATGGATGATAGATGAGTGGATGTACTGTCACAAGTACATGTAAGTGCTATTTATGTATTATCTATACCTAGTACCGGGGCCCTTTTTGTAATTTATCAAATTTATAAGTTTTGTATGTATATTTATCTGTGGTCACCCTGATGACCATCTTAATGCAGGTACTTTTTACTAGATGTAACGTTTTTTAGAGATGTTGTTCTTATAGGCCATACGTTGCCTTGTTGAAATTGAATAATCTTATGGTATTTGCAGGGCTGAAAAAGCCCCATTTTTCTACCTGGCATATTCTTGCTTCTAATATAGTATAAATATACATATATCCTAGCTCTGTTTCTTTTTTATCTTTATAAACGTTGTAAAAAATTTCCGAGTTTATTTCATAGTTGTATGTTCTTTTTATGTGTTTAATTAATTGTTTTGCCCCCGTGCAATTGATAAAAACATGATCCCTGCTTTGGGGGAAGGGCAGGTCACATAAACCGCAATTCCCACTTTTATTCTTGATTAGGTTACATTTTACTTGGTCACTTAAGGCTCGATGGACTTGTATTTTGATTTTGTTATTTAAGGGGAATTTATACCAGCTTAGCCAAATTTTCTTCCAGTCAAATCTATTTCGTAGTATTCTTTCTATCTCATAATTTTGAATTTGGCTATTCATCAGATCATCATATATTTCCCTCATTACAACCTTTTCCCATTTGAATCTTTCTTTATTCTTAGTTGATAAAATGCTGTGGTGTATATTTATGAGATCATTTATTTTTCCTAGTTTTAGTAGTTATCTTCGTTTTTAGTTTTGTTATAGTGTACCCACATTAAGTGGCATGCCATTATTTTTGTTTCTACATGAGGGAGACTAAAGCCTCCCTCTTTACTTTTTCTATATAATTGACTATTAGTGTATCCTATTGGTTTTTCTATTTTAATGAAGTCGTTAATTTAACTTAATTATTTGGTGAATCTGTTTTATGTGTTTTTTCATAGGGGGCATGATTCGTGCAATATATAAAATTATGCTAATGATGTATGCATTAATCAGGGTGACCTTACCCAGCAGGCTTACATTTCGATGTTTTACACTCGCTAACGTGGCTCTTATTTTATCGATGCATCTCTTCCAATTATTATCTATTCGTTTCTTGCTGGACTGGCTGTAACTAATACCCAATATCTCGATTTCTTTGTCATCATTTATTACATTGTTATTTAATTTTAGTTCCTGGGATTTATCTTTGTTTATTTTTGCTCCACTTGCTTTCTCATATACTTCGATTATTTTCTCTACCATTTTTCTATCATATTCATCTTTTATAAAAATTACAGTGTCATCAGCATAAGCCATAGTAGTTACTTTAGTTTTATTGAATAATTTAATTCCTTGTATGGTTTTATTAATTTTTTGCAATAAAGGTTCTATTGATATTGTGAAGAGGCACATGCTGAGTGCGCAGCCCTGTCTAATTCCTCGTTTTAAGTTTACTTCTTTGGTGTATCCTGATGGAGTTTCTATAATTTGATTTAAATTTCTATATAATAGTTTAATTCTTTCAGTCATTTTGTTGCCTAAGTTCATCTTATCTATTATTCTAAAGAGGTATTGTCTATCTACTCGGTCAAAGGCTTTTTCCATATCAAGGGATAATATTGTGCTATCATTTAATCTATTTCTTTCATTAGGGATGTGTTCGTGTATCTGAAGTATTTGCTCGATGGTTAGGGAGTTTTCATACATATATCTGCCTTTGACCGAGCAGGTTTGACTAGGTGATATTATTTTTCTAAGAATTTTGGATAATCTAGTAGCTATGAGAGAAGTATATAATTTTAGATCGACATTTAATAGACTTATAGGGCGCCAGTTCTTTAATAGTTGAGGGTCACCCTTTTTGTAAAGGAGCTTGGTAATTCCAGTTGTGACAAAGTTAGGCAGGGTATGATATAGGTCCATGCCTTGGATAAAGCTTAAAATGACATATTTTATCTCATCCCACATTGTAACGTAGTACTCTTTTGGTAGACCATCTGGTCCAGGTGATTTGTTATTGTTCATTTTATTTAATGCACGTTCTAATTCATCTATAGTGAAAGGCTTGTTCAAATTTTCTATTTCTTCCTGATTTAGTTCTTCTATGTGCTCATATTCATTAATCAATCTATTCATGGCTGTTTCACTAGGTTGTTCTTTATTGTATAGTTTTTGGTAAAAGTTATATATTTCATTTTCTATTCCCTCTTCTGTGTCTACTAAATTCCCATTTGCACTTAAGATTTCTTCTATTTGTACTGATTTATTTCTTTTGGCTTCCATATTGAAAAAATTTCTGGAGCCTCGCTCCTCATTTGGCATGGTTAGCTCCCTAGAGCGCACTTTGAGACCTTCTATATGATATTCTATAATTTTGTTTAGTTCTGTTTTCAGTCTATTAATTTCTTTAACATCTGGGTGCTGTTTTCTGAATTCTGTGTTTAATTGGCCTCTAAGTTCTTTTTCTATTTTATTCCTTTCCCTTGCTTTTCTTATACCATGTTTAATAAGAATTGTTTTCAACTGTTCCTTCCCTTTTGCATACCAGATTAGAGTATTGTCAAAACTATCCATCATTTCTCTCCACTCGTCCCAAAAATTAGCTGTATCCTCCTTTATATTTCGATCTTTTAATAGTGCAATATTTAATTTCCATGCTCGTTTTCTTCTTATTTTATTTGGTTCGGCAGTTTTATCCTTGTATAGATTAATCCCTATTAAGTTGTGATCAGATGGAGGACATATAATATTTATGTATTTTATATATTTCCTCATGATACGCTTGTCTATAAGTATTCTATCTATGAGGGTGGTCGTATTATATCCTATATACGTGTGTAATTTATTATCTATGTGCGTGGCTAGGTCTAGGAGTTGATTATTTTCTATCATATTTATCAATAATTTATCTATGTGGCTTTTGTCTAGACTTCCCATTTTTTCCCCTTGTTCTATAGTTGAGTTGAAATCCCCCATCACCATTCTGTTTTCTAAATTTTGGATATATTTGCTCAATTTGGTCCATTGTGGCTTCTTATCAGGTGCGTATGTAGACGCATATATGTTTATGATGTTGAAAGTGTCATTTTCGAAGCTACAGTTTATGTGCTGTAGTCTTCCTTGGCCAATGTCTTTTGGATATTTAACATCATTAATTTTAATTTTGCTGTCTTGTTTTACTAGGGCAGCAACCCCTATATTTTGTTTTAAGTTTGCTTTCTTATCATGATATAGATCTATGTCTAGGCCTTCTTTCAACAATTTTTCGCTTCTAGGTTTGATATTACTTACTTCTTGTAGTAGCACTATGTCAAAATCTAGGTCTTTCAGGAAATTAATTATCTTATAGGGCTTATCTTTCTTATTGATACCACCTCTCACATTTAGGGACAAGACAAGCATATCATGGGCATAGAAATATTAATCAGCATAGGCATACAAGTTACTGTGGGATGAGATATAGGCCTATCATACCCTTGGGGGCACTTGACAGTGATCACCCCATTTTTATCCATTTCAAAAAGCTAAGTCGGTGCCTGTGACAAGGATCACCTCAACAATCAGCCAGTCCACACTCTTTTGGATATTTAACATCATTAATTTTAATTTTGCTGTCTTGTTTTACTAGGGCAGCAACCCCTATATTTTGTTTTAAGTTTGCTTTCTTATCATGATATAGATCTATGTCTAGGCCTTCTTTCAATAATTTTTCGCTTCTAGGTTTGATATTACTTACTTCTTGTAGTAGCACTATGTCAAAATCTAGGTCTTTCAGGAAATTAATTATCTTATAGGGCTTATCTTTCTTATTGATACCACCTCTCACATTTAGGGACAAGACAAGCATATCATGGGCATAGAAATATTAATCAGCATAGGCATACAAGTTACTGTGGGATGAGATATAGGCCTATCATACCCTTGGGGGCACTTGACAGTGATCACCCCATTTTTATCCATTTTAAAAAGCTAAGTCGGTGCCTGTGACAAGGATCACCTCAACAATCAGCCAGTCCTCACTCTTTCCATTCATATGCATATATATACAGAGACCAGGTCAGCTTGCAGAACAAAAAGAAAACCTCGGTGTGCTTGACTGCAGTCACCATACATCACTCGTATAAATATAAAGATAAAAAATAAACAAGATTCAGTTTGTGAAATTAAAAGCATTTTGGAGGAAAGGGACTGTGTGATAGGGCACAGGGGAATGTCATGGCATCCAGATGATATAGAACACCCATGGTCTAAACTTTCTATATTGGTGTGCTTGACTGCAGTCACCTTAAAACAACCTGTCCTGTACGTTAGATGTTATTTCCATGTTATTAGTATATATAGAGTCAGGAGTTATTATGGGGCATATAGCCCCGATCCCCCCTCCTTCTAATAGATATGTTGAGGTGCATATTTCCTGCATTAAGACAGGAGAAGACCATTCTATCCCAGAGATATCATGCAAACTATATTTTTTAAAATGGGCACACTTGACAGTGGTCACCCTACCTTTCATCTTTTATACACGTGAAATAATTAAATGGCTTCCTGTCATATGTGGATTGATATATTATTATATTTCCAAGTGAATTTATCATTTATTTTTCATTTGAGATCTGTACAGAATGAGTTTTTGCCTTTGTATGTGATTTTCACCATCTAGATGATGAAAATGGATTTTCCGACTTTTTTAGGGCAATAAGTGCTTTTATTGTTATATTTTTGTTTATAGGTCTATTATTAAACTCATCTGTATCTAGTACAGTTGTTATTATGTTCATATTTGCTTATATAATCCACATATCGACATTTTCACCATCTACAGATTTTACCATTATACATGTATAGGCCTATCTATTATTTCCTTGATTTTTCTGTTGGTATTTTATTAAATTAAATTCCATTGTGGAGATTTGATATGACATTTCGTTCATATTTAGACTTTATTCGTTAGATAAAAATCCATACTAGCATTATCAATAGATAAAGCAACGAAAATTTTTCAAAAAGCATGTCTTTTTCATGAATTACTTATTATTTTTTATCATATTTTTGTCGGCCATTTTAAAATGGCCGCCACTATGGCCCGCCCACTGCTTAGCGTGGACCTTGTCAAATAATCGCTTTTCTTCATTCTAAAACATAAACTTTCGTTATAATTCTGTTGTAATATTGTCAGCTAGGTTCTTAACCTTCTAAATTCGTTCTTTAGCCTTACAAGACGCATTGTAAAGTATGTATATTTCATGGTAAAGATCTTAGATTGGCGAAGTCAATAAAAGTCACATATACCATAGAGGCCCCTATGGGGTTTACGCATGTTATACATAGTTTCATAATAAAGATATTTGTGTCTCGGGATTTAAAAATTTCTATGGAAAAACTCATTTTCCATAGTGTTTTGGCCTTGAGCCGGAGCTGGAGGCCGAGTGATGTCTAGAGTTTTCCCTTCTTGAGGGTTGCCCAGACGGGGCGTTTGTATTTAGCGGAACGGAACGGAATCAACGGAACGGAATATCTGTATTCCGCGGAACTGTAAAATGCGGAACTGTAAAAAACGGAACTGTAAAAAACGGAACTGTAAAATGCGGAACTGTAAAATACGGAACTGCAAAATGCGGAAATTGTACTGTGAACTGATGTGACACCCTTAATTGCTTGTAGGCCTATGGCAGCTTGACAATTGAATTCCAATTATAGGGAGCTAGGATGTCAACTGTCAATTAACTGTCAGTCCCATCGATTGTCATTATATTTTTAGTGCAGGGGAAGAATCAGTTTCTATTGTATAGCTAACAGAACAAACCAAAACTTTCAAACATTCGCTCAAGATTGCATGTATGTCCCTCTGTCGATTCACTAGATTACAAGATTGTTATGATGAGGCCAATGTATATAAACGAGAGAGTGAGTTTTCATTTCTGGGTCTTTAATTGCATGCCATTTTAGAAATAGGACCTATTGCTGGGCTTCCTTTGTTGCTTATATTTTAGGATATAGGCCTAATCTGACCAGCTTCTTAAATTTCGCTTGATTTGTGTATTCTTAAGTACACATATTTAATCAAATTTATGTTTCCCCATTTCATAAGCCTATTTTAAAATTCTAGTCTGATTTGGCTTATAGAAGGTATTATTTATGGCTAGCCGCCTAATTATTGATAATACAATCTTTATTGTGTCAAAATCCATTGATACCACTGAAGGAAATAGGCCTACATGTGCGTTTTTATGAGACGAGTGATATACCTATAGGCTAACAACAAAAACGACAACAACTGAGCAACAACAATATCAAAGAAAACATGCAGACAACACTTGTTGCACTTTCCAACCACCATCCTCCATGCCCTGTGATATCCTAAGATCCATTGGCACTGAAGACTGAAGGACTACCTCGACTGGATATTTTTTTAGACTGTGGGGGGGGGGGCTGAGTTGTGAATCTGGTAGTTTTATCTGATACATTTAGTTTCTTATAAAAATATCTGCTCTCCTAATGCAGAAGATATGAAGCACAATAAAATTAACTTTCCTGGATCTCTCCAATTAAATATGCAACCGTCACCCCCCCCCCCCCTCCCACATCAGAGGGATGAAGGTAGTACTATTATGAGCGCAGCTCATGGCTGCCGAAGGCAGCCATGAGCAAAGCTCACTTAGCACAAGGACAGCTCATTCTGTGTGGTGCTCCTGTCTCCAGTGACTGCCTGAACAGGAAGTGCCTGTAGTTGCCATAAAAGTGGAGCTAGTAGTTTAGTCATAGTTTGGTTTGGTAAATAATTAAAATATGTTAAATAAATTCCAAAATAGATTTAAAATTTCGGTCTTGTTCCATAACAACCTCCAATGACATATTTCAGGGACTTAAATCAACATGTGTATCACCATTGGAAATAATTATTTCCATAAAAAGTCATTACAAATGTTAACGACTTAAATAGATCACCAAGTAAGAAATCATATTCACAACACTTAAGGTTACATAATCTTAATTAACTATCAACAAATTATGTAACAGTCTAATAGTAAACAGTCATCTCTGAACAGCTATGGTTTTATTGATCTCAGCTATGTAACATCAACAATTTAGTGCAATCTGTCTATCTATCTATCTATCTAATCTATCTAATCAGTCTAATCTATCTAATCTATCTATCTACACGTAATCATATCTATAGATCTGATCTTATCTATCTAATCTTATCTATCTGCCCATTTGCCTAGTCCTTATAAAATATACATTGGCCTTCTGCATGGAATGTTGAAGATAAAGCAGTAGTTCTATGACAATGCTGCGCGAATTTCATGGCAGTGCCATTTACATATTATACTACATTGTATACAATGTATACCGTTCATCATGTCAACAAATGCAGTTCGTAATATATATCCCCTCCTTTATTGCCCCAGTGTTCTTACCCTATCTTCAGCAGACACTCCTTATGGCAAATTTGTGGATGCAATATTCAACTCAATAAATTTATTTCTCTTGCCAGTAATTGGCATGGAGTAATCAACAACATCAACATTTAATTTAAAAATTGGGTGGGGGCTAAAATATACTCCATTAAATCAGATTCATGATTGTTATGGTTATCTAATGAAAAGAATTAATCTTACGAAAGAATTATATAATCAAAACTTCATGATTATCCTTAGAATCGCCATCCAATGTAGGCCTAATTAATGTAATAAATGTGAGCACCACATTTATGGCAAAACATGTCTCAAGATGTGAAAGATAAAATAACCATAAAATCTTTCAGTGAATCTATTGCAAAAATGAAATTACAACATTATTAACCATATTTGTATTGAAATAGAAATAGATTGAGGTCTATTTCAGGCCCTCCTATTCGAACAAGCGGGACCTGACCTGTGTAATTTGTTATATTACTTTCAGCACTAAGCATAGTTATATCTATTTTAGCTATAATGTAGATTAAGGCATTAATTTATACAGGGAGATCAGACATTTGCTGTCCTGGCTATTCCGACTCTGCCGTTCAACTTTGAACCAGATGAGGGATAGTACTGGGCAGCACTTGTAAAAAACTGTATTTTTTCATGTGCTGTAATGTAGTCATACATATTATATCTTAGGTAAAGCATAGGCTGTCCTGGCTATTCCAACTCTGCAGTTCAACTTTGAACCAGATGAGGGATAGCACAGGACGCCAAATGCGAAATGTACCAATGCATGTTGTGAGTATTATGTTTTATTGTCAAGTCTCGATTTAAAGTGTATGAATGTGCCATTTGATATATTTTTATGTGTATATATTTGTAATAATTATTGTAATTTTTGTGTATATTTTATGTTTAAAATAATTTCGTGTTGTTGTGTATATATCTTTATAGATGTATTAAGGGGGGAGGGGGTACACCTGCCCTATTGGTTACGGCAGTTCCACTGTTCAGGTGTCCTCCAGTACAACATTTTATTTCCTTAATTCTATACAGTAATGTACATACTTTTTTGTAAGAACTTCAGTTGTACAAATAAACATATTCTATTCTATTCTATTCTATTCTATTAGCCCATATAGGCTAGTAGATGCGCATGGAAGAATACAGAATCAAAGTTTCAGAGGGATTGTCTAAAAATGTTCACTAAATGTTGACTGATTGGTTATATACAGTCTACTGGAACTGGCCAAGTAAAGAGCCACAGACAGCATACACTTTGATTCAAATGAGCACAATATGGCACAACAAAATTGTTTTCTTTCACACTGTGGGAATCTTAAGATTTATAACAATAACATTGGATAACAAAATTTTAAAATGTTTATACTTTTTAGTTATTAGGGCCACTGCAAGTTACAATGAGAGGAACAGAAAAAGTGACATAACTAATTTTGATAATTGGTCACAAAAGTATAAATCAAAAATTTATGTTTATGAAAAGTTACCCAGTCAGTTAGAATTATTTGGCAATGACCAATGTTTATGAAAAAAATTATGTAACCTGTCAGTTAACATTTTTGCAGAATCCAAACAATCCAATTCAAGGAGTCCCTCTGCTTATAGAGGGACTCGTGGAGTTTGGCTTATGGAGTCAGGTATGGTAAATCCGTCCAGGGTGGCAATTCCGTCCACCCCCTAATACAGACATACAATTACATTTATTTCAGTTGTATGAGTTTTAAATGCAAGATAAACTCGTTTTCAACTAATTTTGCCGTTTTTTTGTGTTGACAGCATTTAAAATGACATTTCAGGTCCATTTAACAAAAGAGGAGAAAATACAATGAAATCCTGTGACGTCATCACAGCCATCTTTTGAATTAAACATGGGCATTTTGTAGGCTTATTACCATCAACAAAAAAAGTTTTGATAGTAAAAAGTTGTGGAGTGAGATGCAGAATTTTATTATTCTTGTAGAATTTTTTTCAATAACTTAATTGCAACACCTGGAAACGTGGTACAAGGAAATAAAAGTGGACGGATTTACCATCATCATTTTAAAACTTACTTGACTGGTTGATTGTAAATCCGTCCACCCACTTCAAATGGGGTTTAAAAGTAATTTTTATGACTTCAATTTTTGTTGCCATGGTTTCAGCAAAAATTATTTGAATATTTGACTTATTTGGCTGCTGATGATATCACAGAATATGCTCCTTCCAATAGACTAATTTTTTTATTTTTTTATCTATTCCCATATTCCTGTAAAGACAGTTTTAGCCAAAAGTGGACGGATTTACCCTCCTTGACTCTATAACTTTCGTTTACACTTGATTATTTTCCAATAATATTTACTGATTTGTTACATAACTTTTCATAAACGTTGGTCTTTGTTTTGGATTTTACGTCCAAAAACATTTTTTGTGACTAATTATCTATAAAAGTGTTATGTCACTTTGTTTCATTTTTCCTATTGTCTCCTTACAACTTGCAGTTGGGACTGATAACTAAAATTACAAACAATTATCTTGTTATCCAATAATTTAAAAATTCCCACAAAACTATTTTGTTTGATGTTCATCCTGCCATACATGTATCTTGCTCATTTGCATGCTCAGCTCTATGATAGAAAAACGTAGCTAATTTCGTTCATGTGCTTGGTTGAGACACTGAATTACATGGCATAAAACTAATCTGAATAGCATAAGAACGTATTGAAATTGCAGTTGAAAATGACAATGACTGCATGCACGCTTGTATTTACCTGCCAATCCTACCCAGTTGTCAAACTCAATTGCTCAGTGAAGCACAATAAAATACATATTTCATTGCTTTCTACGTTTAACTGATAGATTGGATGGACGTTTTGTTGCTCAGGATCCAATCAGACAAGTTGAAAATGCTTTGTAGGTAGTGAGAAAACTGCCAAGAGAAACTCATAATAATAGAACCTGCTGTAATTTTTTGGTAAATAAGCTGCAGGCATGGCTTCTTGTATGTTCTAATGAACATCTCAGGTCAGGGTTAACAGTTCTTTCGGTTTCTAGTTAGTAAACTTTCTACAGGCCTAAATGATATAATTGCATGTAGTGACAATGTGAGATTGAAATTTATCTTGAATTCTAAAATTTAGAACCTGGGTTATTTATACATCAATTGAAAAATTCACAATTGGGATAAAGCAATTCAAATTATAGGCTTACAGGCTCACATGCATGTAAAGAAAAAGCAAGTCCAATTCAGTCTGAAAGTTCAATTGCACTCCAAGAATGATCAATAGAAGACACTGGCACCTCGATTCCATTATACCCTGACACCTCAATTCCAATTATACCTTGATACATAACCAATGGCAATCACCTGATTGATTTACTTGTTTAGAGATATTCAGCCAAATAAAACTAACAACAGGCTACTTGCCTATTTAGATTATCTGGCAGCATTCTGGCTATTAAATTAGGCGGCGGCGGCGACAGGCTCATTTTCGGCGGCTGCCAGATTCCGCATTTTACAGATTCCGTATTTTACAGATTCCGCATTTTACAGATTCCGTTCCGCATTTTACAGATTCCGCATTTTACAATTCCGTTCCGCAAAATACAGATTCCGTTCCGTTCCGCGTTTTACAGACGCCCTCTCTAGACGTTCTATCCTCCTTTCTCCCAGATCTGGAGTGGCTCCTGCTTTTGTCAGACCTCGGTCTAACATTACTATTTTCAGTCGGAGGGGGGATCTTGGTTCTATGAGGAATCGGAGGAGGAGGAGAACCTGAGGCCTGTGCCCCTTGGGTTGGACTGTTACACAGTTTAGTCATTGTCGATTTGTACACCTGTGTGGGACTGTTTGTTGTTTTGGTGGCTTTTGCTTTTGGTTTCTTGCTTACAACTTCTGCAAATGATTTGTCGTTTAATTCCCCCTCGCTTTTTGAGTCATTAGTGCTCGATGATCTTTCTTTTCTTTTTGCTCCCTCCCCATATTTTTCCAGGTATTTGTTAAAATGAGCATCGAAGTTTGGGTCAATAGGCTGGTGGCTTGGGATAGGATCAGAGTCTAATTCTCTAGGGGAAGGGGGGGTGAAAGGACCGCGATCTCCAAGGATCGGGTCTGTATCGATGACTAGCCGCCTCGGTTCACTAATATTCATCTCATCCTCCTCCTCCTCCGTTTCTTGGCCACCCTCAACATCCTCTTGGGAAAGTTGGCTCGGTAACATTCTTTGACCATGTTCAAAATCGTAATTAATATTACTCAAATCAGGAGTACTCAATTTCGGTTTCTCAGGTGCTAAAGTAATGGGTGTACTCCCTGCTAATTGTCCAGAATTTTTGGGGGTGGATACACTTTTTCTTTCATCTTTGTTTTCTCTATCTTTTGCTTTAGCTTCGGCTTCAGCCTCATTAACTACTGCGGCTGCTAGAATGTCCACCATGGCTTCCACAGCATTCATAGCCCCTGCAGCATTCATTGTGGCTCCAGTGTTTGTTTCTATTTCGATTAAGGGGACACTTCTATTTGTTGCTTCATTAGGATTTTTGGGCGGGGGGGTATGGAATTTCCATTGATTTGTCATAATTTTTTCATCGAATATTTTAACTTGAGCATTCTTTTTTTCAATACAGTCACGCGCATAGTGGCCAGCTTCTTTGCAGAAGTGACATCGTACTTCATCGGGCCCAGTGCATTTTTCAGCCAAGTGTGTGCCCACAAACAGAGGAAGTGAATCAAAGTCTTTAATTATTTCATCTACTCTCTTTGGGTTATCTATTGACCATCTGAATCTTCTTTTCGTTAATTGTTGAATGCATTTAGTATATCCTAGGTATGAACTATTGTATGTTTCTAAAGCATCTATCAAATCTTTCACTGAGCAGGATTCTACATCTACATTTACATTTATGGTGCATTTTCTATCCACTTCCTCGTTAGGGAACTCCCATGTTATATCATCCTTGCATAAACCTGTTCCTCCTGTGCCCGTAGGCCCCCTATTGTAATATTGTTTTGATTGAGCCATTGTAATTGTATCCACCCAGGATATCACTATGTTTCACGCAGGATATCTACACAGTAGGTGTGAGCCACCGTGGTGGCCACACAATGAGGTGTGAACAACTGAAAATTGGTGCTCTCTACATTTTAAATTTTTAAGTGCATATATACATACCAAAGTCTTAAAAACTAGGGTTCTTAAAACTAGTAACACGGGGGGGCCTTTCCGAGTCCCTTTCCTCCTTTACCACGTCCTGACATGATGCTTGCAGTCTGAATTCAAAAAATAAGTCTATAGACTCTTTGTCATGTTCCTCTCCACAGAAATCTTTAGTAAAAGGCGAAAGATTTATTCGTGGATGAAGAGAAACCAGAGTGGTAAATTTACCATTCACCAGCCTTTTAAAGTGAAATAGACAGCACAAGGTAATTAAGTTTTGTGAGATTCAGCAGCCTCAAACAAAATGGGAATCAGGAATTTTGATAGGGTAGGAGCAAAAGAAGATTTTTTGTCTAACATACGAAGGCTTGCCTGCAACAAATCAGATTGCACAATTAATCAGGATATAAACTCAAGGTATATCGCACACCTTTATAGGGGTTGTTTAATCAGGAAAGCAAAGTAATTGGGTAAATTTACATTTATGACATGTCTTTATTGGTCTGGCTTGTGATTTTTTCTGATAAGGGACAAGTGGTGCCATCTATAATAAAAAGTTGTTTGCACAAAATTCTCAATTGTTATGCATGTGGCCTCATCTATTAACTCCTAATGTTAATTTTTGCAAAATATTAGTATTATATCATTAAAATGTATCTTTAAAATGATCAATTGAAGATGTGCTAGGCTCATGTAGAGCCCAGAACCTTGTCAGCCACCTTTGGTCAGCCCACTTGAAGAAATTGTGGCTGACTGAATGCGTTATTTTTCAACCACTTTGCATACCTCTCAGAGTGGTCATTAGTATCTGAGCATTGAGGATGAGCTGTACACTTTGGCTTCATTATTTTTTAACTTGGTGTAAATTATATTTTTTGGAACACATCCTTTTAAATGGCGTAGGAGTAAATTTACAAAATTTGACAGATTTTAAACTGCTGTTGAAACAAAAGTTAGAAATGCAACATTTAGCTTTATTTTCCTCTATTTGGGTTTTTGCACAGCACTAACTTTTATTTCAACAGTAGTTTAAAATCTGTTAAATTTGTAAATTTACTCCTACACCATGTAAAAGGATGTATCTGTGAACGTATCATTAGCCCCGGAACTTAGTCAGCCACCTTTAGTCAGCTCACTTGAACAAATTGTGGCTGACTTTTCAAATAGCAGAATTTTATTGGCTGCAGCTTGAGCTGACGTTTGTCAACATGTTACACATTTACCCCGTGTAAGGGATCTTTCAAAATATTGTTGGCCCAACTAAAGTCAGTGACCAATACAGCCACTGGCTTGTCAAGGTGAAAGGCAATGCCAGGCTACAGCAGTCTGCTCTAGGTGTGACAGTAGCTGGCCTTTTTCACTTTTGGAAAAATCTAGTGCATTTCTGCTGAGCGCGGACCTGCTGTCTCACTAGCCTAGATCCCAATTTTGTTACCCTTCTGCAGCCTCCCTAATCTCACCTGGCCAAGCAACAGACAGACTTATCAGTCAGGGGCAATGCAACATTATTTGAGGAACTGCCAAAAATAACGTCCAAGCACTTTAAGCAGCGCGAAATGTCAACATAATATAGGCTTACCAAGCAAGGGGCAGCTACCCTCCTTAAAATATAGCAGTAGACCCACAGTGGATCAAGACTGTCACGGCTGAATGCACGTGGCCAAGCGCGCTGTAAACATGCTGCATGCAAATTCAACTGACCTTTGACCCTGTGAAAAGAAGAAAATCTATTATTATTGGTAAAAACAGGAACAGGAGGGGAGGTGGAGGAGGAGGTCTTGAGTTTGCTGGAATGGAAGCATGTTTGTTAGTGGTCTTTTTATCTGAAAGAGAAACCTGTTTATGATTGGTCTTCTTGGCTGGTTGAGAGGAGAATTTGTTGGAGAATCTGCTCTTCAGGGGATCTGTAATGGAAAAAGGAGGATTAGTTGGCTTCTTTGCTGCTTCTGAAATGGAAGAAGAAACATTTTTAGTGGCTGAAAGGGAAGAGGTATAAGCGTTAATAAGACGTGTATGTGAGATTCAGCAACCTTAAACAAAATGGGAATCAGGAATTTTGATAGGGTAAGAGCAAAACAAGATTTTTTGTCTAACATACGAAGGCTTGCCTGCAACAAATCAGATTGCACAATCATTCAGGATATAAACTCAAGGTATATCGCACACCTTTATAGGGGTTGTTTAATCAGGAAAGCAAAGTAATTGGGTAAATTTACATTTATGACATGTCTTTATTGGTCTGGCTTGTGATTTTTTCTGATAAGGGACAAGTGGTGCCATCTATAATAAAAAGTTGTTTGCACAAAATTCTCAATTGTTATGCATGTGGCCTCATCTATTAACTCCTAATGTTAATTTTTGCAAAATATTAGTATTATATCATTAAAATGTATCTTTAAAATGATCAATTGAAGATGTGCTAGGCTCATGTAGAGCCCAGAACCTTGTCAGCCACCTTTGGTCAGCTCACTTGAAGAAATTGTGGCTGACTGAATGCATTATTTTTCAACCACTTTACATACCTCTCAGAGTGGTCATTAGTATCTGAGCATTGAGGATGAGCTGTACACTTTGGCTTCTTTATTTTTTAACTTGGTGTAAATTATATTTTTTGGAACACATCCTTTTAAATGGCGTAGGAGTAAATTTACAAAATTTGACAGATTTTAAACTTCTGTTGAAACAAAAGTTTGAAATGCAACATTTGGCTTTATTTTCCTCTATTTGGGTTTTTGCACAGCACTAACTTTTATTTCAACAGAAGTTTAAAATCTGTTAAATTTGTAAATTTACTCCTACACCATGTAAAAGGATGAATCTGTGAATGTATCATTAGCCCCAGAACTTAGTCAGCCACCTTTAGTCAGCTCACTTGAACAAATTGTGGCTGACTTTTCAAATAGCAGAATTTTATTGGCTGCAGCTTGAGCTGACGTTTGTCAACATGTTACACATTTACCACGTGTAAGGGATCTTTCAAAATATTGTTGGCTCAACCAAAATCAATGATCAATACAGCCACAGTCTTGTCAAGGTGAATGGGCAATGCCAGGCTACTGCAGCCTGCTCTAGGTGTGACAATAGCTGGCCTTTTTCACTTTTGGGAAAATCTAGTGCATTTCTGCTGAGCGCGTACCTGCTGTCTCATTTGCCTACATCCCAATTTTGTTACCCTTTTGCAGCCTCAATACTCTCACCTGCCCAAGCAGCAGACAGACTTATCAGTCAGGGGCAATGCAACATTATTTGAGGAACTACCAAAAAATACGTCCAAGCACTTTAAGCAGCACGAAATGTCAACATAATATAGGCTTACCAAGCAAGGGGCAGCTACCCTCCTTAAAATACAGCAGTAGAACCACAGTGGATCCAGACTGTCATGGCTGAATGCACAAGCAGCCAGGTGGCCAAGCACCCTGTAAACATGCTGCATGAAAATTCAACTGACCTTTGACCCTGTGAAAGGAAGAAAATCTATTATTATTATTGGTAAAAACAGGAACAGGAGGGGAGGTGGAGGAGGAGGTCTTGTGTTTGCTGGAATGGAAGCATGTTTGTTAGTGGTCTTTTTATCTGAAAAAGAAACCTTTATTAGTGGTCTTCTTGGCTGGTTGAGAGGAGAGTTTGTTGGAGAGTCTGCTCTTCAGGGGATCTGTAATGGAAAAAGGAGGTTTAGTTGGCTTCTTTGCAGCTGCTGAAATGGAAGAAGAAACGATTTTAGTGGCTGAAAGGGAAGAGGTATAAGTGTTAATAAGTCTTGTGAGATTCAGCAAACTTAAACAAAATGGGAATCAGAATTTTGATAGGGTAAGAGCAAAACAAGATTTTTTGTCTAACATACGAAGGCTTGCCTGCAACAAATCAGATTGCACAATTAATCAGGATATAAACTCAAGGTATATCGCACACCTTTATAGGGGTTGTTTAATCAGGAAAGCAAAGTAATTGGGTAAATTTACATTTATGACATGTCTTTATTGAACTGGTTTGGGATTTTTTCTGACAAGGGACAAGTGGCGCCATCTATAACAAGAAAAGTACCCTTAAAAAAGGGTACTGTACGTATCTACTTTAAGATGAAACAGTGAAGTTTGAAGGTATCCCAATTTGATAGAAAAGAGAAGATATTCCATGCTATATCGGGTCAGGTCGAGCAACCGAACGACCTTGGATGTTGCACAGTTGCACACCATAAGACTTATGGATATTTGCACTTTGAAATTTTCACAAACGTTCTCTTGCATGCAAGCTAGCCAGTTTACCCAAGAGTTTTAAATTCAAGAACATTTGTTAGAAATTCTGAATAATAACAAAATATATATAGTGATTACAGGACAATAAATAAAAAAGTTCCAGAGAAAGAGAGCCCTATTTTACCGCCCTGAATGCGTAGGCCTATTCTTCTGAAAAAAAAAATCATCACAATGATACCTTCCAAATAGTTTCAAAATTGGTTGTGTTATGTCACTTAAAAATATTTTTATGGTTAGTTTTTGTTAGTTATAATTTAAAGGTGACCATTGATTTCCCAGAATTTACTCAATAGAAAGGAACATCTATAGGTCGACATACCTATTTTGTGGCCTGCTTATCTTAAGTATGGGTCTAAATTCCACTCAGACTGCCTCAAAAGATCTTGGCCTATATAAAGGACATTCTGAACATATTTGCGTATATATTTACCAACTAATTTCAATTCATGACTTTGAACCATTTTTCAAAGAAAAAGGAAATCCAACGTGTTAGGCCCATGTGACAGAAACTGAGTGTCCAGTCTCCAATACTTGGTATAACTGCAATTAAAGGTGAAATGTTGCTCAAGTGTATGCATGTTTCCGCCTGTATTTCTAAAACTTCCTCAGCCCATAGCAGATTGAGCAATAAGTATTCTGTTGGTATAAAAACATACCTCTTTAGGGTAAATTCTCAACTTACGAATAAATACTAAAGATGAACGAAATATTCATCGCATAGGCGTACGGCACGGCTGTCTCGCGGTGAGGCTGTGACTATTTTGCCCTGAAATTTCAACATGGCGCGGAAGTGACCAGGGCAGTGGATCTGCCCTGATATTGGTCAGGATTTGCCCTGATGAGCCATTTGCCCTGTTGCCAGGGGGGGCTGCAGCCCCCCCCCCTGACCCCATGCGAAATACGCCTATGATTCATTGTTTTACTTGCAACAATTTTTTTATCTGTAGACCAATCAGAGGGCGGCAATCTTCAATCTATCTCTGAATCTGCTTCCTTTCTGAGAGAACTATTCATCTGACAGACTTCAAACTACTTGCATATTAGAGATGTTAGTTTCCTCTACGCTCAAATATGTATAATTTAGCTGAGAATGAATTTGAAGTTGGTTAGATCTGAGCTGGAAGTCCCGACACGGATCGAGATTATTTTGCAATCAACAGAGTGTCTCTGAAGGGTGTCGATGGCAGTGACACCTACAAAATGTGTGTCAGAAGCTCTGATAGTGTTTACACAAGTATCCATGACGTTTTACACGAGAAAAAATTCATGTTAGAGCATTGAGCAATTTGGTAGTATTTTCAATTGTAACAAACTTTTTACATGTTAGAATTCATAGAGGTAAAGACGTAGATACAATAAAAAGCTGTTTGCACAAAATTCTCAATTGTTATGCATGTGGCCTCATCTATTCACTCCTAATGTTAATTTTTGCAAAATATTAGTATTATATCAATAAAATGTATCTTAAGGCCACACATAATTGATTCTTAGCTTCGCGGACCCTCTGACACAATAGATTTCCTGCCGATGGAAAAAAAAAAAATTTTTTTGACATTATAAATTTTTTTTTTCACCTTTTTATTTTGTCTTACCGACCGACCCTAGAAAAAGGGCCTTGAGCGGAATCCGAGAAGCTAAAGATCATTTATGTGTGGCCTAATGATCAATTGAAGTTGTGCTGGACTCATGTAGAGCCCAGAACCTCCTCAGCCACCTTTAGTCAGCTCACTTGAAGAAATTGTGGCTGACTCTTCAGCTAGCTGAATTTTATTGACTGCAGCTTGAGCTGACGTTTGTCAGCTGACTGAATGCGTTATTTTCATATGTTCACAGATACATGTGTAAAAATTCAAAGTAATTCACGGTCCCTGAACAGACTGCATTCAAAGGTATGAATTGCAATCAATTACAACCACTAACTGTCATCCTGAGACACAGAAGCAAGGGCCCTTCTCTTATCTTCTCAATTGCAATTAACTAAGTTTACTTGATTGCCTCACAAATAAGGCCACAATTGCCATAGAGAAAAGTTATTTAATTGGCTTCAATCTGGTTTTTCAACTCAGCTGACCTGTAGTGAAGTCAGCTAATGGACTGGCTTATCTCAGCCCACTTCGGCTGACAGAATAGTCAGCTCGCCGCCACCGAAAAAACCGGCAGTTCCGGGTTCAAGGATCATGAAGAACATTTTCAATATTAAAGTATGTGGCTGAAAGGAAATGTACAATTGTTTTAGTCGTCTGACAGACGCATTTTGACAGAAATAAAGCAAGCAGAAGTTGTAAACATATATACAGAAATTCCGACTTACGTACGTGAGCACTCAATCAAAAATTATAGGAAGGTGAAGAGAACAACTTTACATACCTCTCAGAGTGGTCATTAGTATCTGAGCATTGAGGATGAGCTGTACACTTTGCTTCATTATTTTTTAACTTGGTGTAAATTATATTTTTTGGAACACATCCTTTAAACGGTGTTTGAGTAAATTTACAAAATTTGACAGATTTTAAACTTCCGTTGAAATAAAAGTTAGAAATGCAACATTTGGCTTTATTTGGGTTTTTGCACAGCACTCTGTGCCTTTTTAACGTTGCAAGAACCCCCAGACTTTTCGGGTGGGGTCATTTATGATATATATGGGAAGTGCAGCCCTCTAAGCCTAGGTGTTCACGAGGTTTGATTGACGAGATGGGAGACAGAGCCGGAGTCGTCAATGTTACACATTTACCTCATGTGAGGGATCTTTCAAAATATTGTTGGCACAACTAAGTCAGTGACCAATACAGCCACTGGCTTGTCAACATGAATGGGGCGATGCCAGGCTACAGCAACCTGCTCTAGGTGCAACAATAGCTGGCCTTTTTCACTTTTGGGAAAATCTAGTGCATTTCTGCTAGGCGCGGACCTGCTGTCTCATTTGCCTAGATCCCTATCTTGTTACCCATTCTGCAGCCTCCCTAATCTCACCTGCCCAAGCAGCAGACAGACTTATCAGTCAGGGGCAATGCAACATTATTTGAGGAACTGTCAAAAACCAGTTACCATACAGTATAACTGATCAATCAGCAGTTCAAGAAATCGTGGCCAAGTGTGGTAAATTTACCATTCACCAGCCTTTTAAAGTGAAATAGACAGCACAAGGTAATTAAGTTTTGTGAGATTCAGCAGCCTCAAACAAAATGGGAATCAGGAATTTTGATAGGGTAGGAGCAAAAGAAGATTTTTTGTCTAACATACGAAGGCTTGCCTGCAACAAATCAGATTGCACAATGAATCAGGATATAAACTCAAGGTATATCGCACACCTTTATAGGAGTTGTTTAATCAGGAAAGCAAAGTAATTGGGTAAATTTACATTTATGACATGTCTTTATTGGTCTGGCTTGTGATTTTTTCTGATAAGGGACAAGTGGTGCCATCTATAATAAAAAGTTGTTTGCACAAAATTCTCAATTGTTATGCATGTGGCCTCATCTATTAACTCCTAATGTTAATTTTTGCAAAATATTAGTATTATATCATTAAAATGTATCTTTAAAATGATCAATTGAAGATGTGCTAGGCTCATGTAGAGCCCAGAACCTTGTCAGCCACCTTTGGTCAGCCCACTTGAAGAAATTGTGGCTGACTGAATGCGTTATTTTTCAACCACTTTGCATACCTCTCAGAGTGGTCATTAGTATCTGAGCATTGAGGATGAGCTGTACACTTTGGCTTCATTATTTTTTAACTTGGTGTAAATTATATTTTTTGGAACACATCCTTTTAAATGGCGTAGGAGTAAATTTACAAAATTTGACAGATTTTAAACTGCTGTTGAAACAAAAGTTAGAAATGCAACATTTAGCTTTATTTTCCTCTATTTGGGTTTTTGCACAGCACTAACTTTTATTTCAACAGTAGTTTAAAATCTGTTAAATTTGTAAATTTACTCCTACACCATGTAAAAGGATGTATCTGTGAACGTATCATTAGCCCCGGAACTTAGTCAGCCACCTTTAGTCAGCTCACTTGAACAAATTGTGGCTGACTTTTCAAATAGCAGAATTTTATTGGCTGCAGCTTGAGCTGATGTTTGTCAACATGTTACACATTTACCCCGTGTAAGGGATCTTTCAAAATATTGTTGGCCCAACTAAAGTCAGTGACCAATACAGCCACTGGCTTGTCAAGGTGAAAGGGCAATGCCAGGCTACAGCAGTCTGCTCTAGGTGTGACAGTAGCTGGCCTTTTTCACTTTTGGAAAAATCTAGTGCATTTCTGCTGAGCGCGGACCTGCTGTCTCACTAGCCTAGATCCCAATTTTGTTACCCTTCTGCAGCCTCCCTAATCTCACCTGGCCAAGCAACAGACAGACTTATCTATCAGGGGCAATGCAACATTATTTGAGGAACTGCCAAAAATAACGTCCAAGCACTTTAAGCAGCGCGAAATGTCAACATAATATAGGCTTACCAAGCAAGGGGCAGCTACCCTCCTTAAAATATAGCAGTAGACCCACAGTGGATCAAGACTGTCACGGCTGAATGCACAAGCAGCCAGGTGGCCAAGCGCGCTGTAAACATGCTGCATGCAAATTCAACTGACCTTTGACCCTGTGAAAAGAAGAAAATCTATTATTATTGGTAAAAACAGGAACAGGAGGGGAGGTGGAGGAGGAGGTCTTGAGTTTGCTGGAATGGAAGCATGTTTGTTAGTGGTCTTTTTATCTGAAAGAGAAACCTGTTTATGATTGGTCTTCTTGGCTGGTTGAGAGGAGAATTTGTTGGAGAATCTGCTCTTCAGGGGATCTGTAATGGAAAAAGGAGGATTAGTTGGCTTCTTTGCTGCTTCTGAAATGGAAGAAGAAACATTTTTAGTGGCTGAAAGGGAAGAGGTATAAGCGTTAATAAGACGTGTATGTGAGATTCAGCAACCTTAAACAAAATGGGAATCAGGAATTTTGATAGGGTAAGAGCAAAACAAGATTTTTTGTCTAACATACGAAGGCTTGCCTGCAACAAATCAGATTGCACAATTATTCAGGATATAAACTCAAGGTATATCGCACACCTTTATAGGGGTTGTTTAATCAGGAAAGCAAAGTAATTGGGTAAATTTACATTTATGACATGTCTTTATTGGTCTGGCTTGTGATTTTTTCTGATAAGGGACAAGTGGTGCCATCTATAATAAAAAGTTGTTTGCACAAAATTCTCAATTGTTATGCATGTGGCCTCATCTATTAACTCCTAATGTTAATTTTTGCAAAATATTAGTATTATATCATTAAAATGTATCTTTAAAATGATCAATTGAAGATGTGCTAGGCTCATGTAGAGCCCAGAACCTTGTCAGCCACCTTTGGTCAGCTCACTTGAAGAAATTGTGGCTGACTGAATGCATTATTTTTCAACCACTTTACATACCTCTCAGAGTGGTCATTAGTATCTGAGCATTGAGGATGAGCTGTACACTTTGGCTTCTTTATTTTTTAACTTGGTGTAAATTATATTTTTTGGAACACATCCTTTTAAATGGCGTAGGAGTAAATTTACAAAATTTGACAGATTTTAAACTTCTGTTGAAACAAAAGTTAGAAATGCAACATTTGGCTTTATTTTCCTCTATTTGGGTTTTTGCACAGCACTAACTTTTATTTCAACAGAAGTTTAAAATCTGTTAAATTTGTAAATTTACTCCTACACCATGTAAAAGGATGAATCTGTGAACGTATCATTAGCCCCAGAACTTAGTCAGCCACCTTTAGTCAGCTCACTTGAACAAATTGTGGCTGACTTTTCAAATAGCAGAATTTTATTGGCTGCAGCTTGAGCTGACGTTTGTCAACATGTTACACATTTACCACGTGTAAGGGATCTTTCAAAATATTGTTGGCTCAACCAAAATCAATGATCAATACAGCCACAGTCTTGTCAAGGTGAATGGGGCAATGCCAGGCTACTGCAGCCTGCTCTAGGTGTGACAATAGCTGGCCTTTTTCACTTTTGGGAAAATCTAGTGCATTTCTGCTGAGCGCGTACCTGCTGTCTCATTTGCCTACATCCCAATTTTGTTACCCTTTTGCAGCCTCAATACTCTCACCTGCCCAAGCAGCAGACAGACTTATCAGTCAGGGCCAATGCAACATTATTTGAGGAACTACCAAAAAATACGTCCAAGCACTTTAAGCAGCACGAAATGTCAACATAATATAGGCTTACCAAGCAAGGGGCAGCTACCCTCCTTAAAATACAGCAGTAGAACCACAGTGGATCCAGACTGTCATGGCTGAATGCACAAGCAGCCAGGTGGCCAAGCACGCTGTAAACATGCTGCATGAAAATTCAACTGACCTTTGACCCTGTGAAAGGAAGAAAATCTATTATTATTATTGGTAAAAACAGGAACAGGAGGGGAGGTGGAGGAGGAGGTCTTGTGTTTGCTGGAATGGAAGCATGTTTGTTAGTGGTCTTTTTATCTGAAAAAGAAACCTTTATTAGTGGTCTTCTTGGCTGGTTGAGAGGAGAGTTTGTTGGAGAATCTGCTCTTCAGGGGATCTGTAATGGAAAAAGGAGGTTTAGTTGGCTTCTTTGCGGCTGCTGAAATGGAAGAAGAAACGATTTTAGTGGCTGAAAGGGAAGAGGTATAAGTGTTAATAAGTCTTGTGAGATTCAGCAAACTTAAACAAAATGGGAATCAGAATTTTGATAGGGTAAGAGCAAAACAAGATTTTTTGTCTAACATACGAAGGCTTGCCTGCAACAAATCAGATTGCACAATTAATCAGGATATAAACTCAAGGTATATCGCACACCTTTATAGGGGTTGTTTAATCAGGAAAGCAAAGTAATTGGGTAAATTTACATTTATGACATGTCTTTATTGAACTGGTTTGGGATTTTTTCTGACAAGGGACAAGTGGCGCCATCTATAACAAGTAAAGTACCCTTAAAAAAGGGTACTGTACGTATCTACTTTAAGATGAAACAGTGAAGTTTGAAGGTATCCCAATTTGATAGAAAAGAGAAGATATTCCATGCTATATCGGGTCAGGTCGAGCAACCGAACGACCTTGGATGTTGCACAGTTGCACACCATAAGACTTATGGATATTTGCACTTTGAAATTTTCACAAACGTTCTCTTGCATGCAAGCTAGCCAGTTTACCCAAGAGTTTTAAATTCAAGAACATTTGTTAGAAATTCTGAATAATAACAAAATATATATAGTGATTACAGGACAATAAATAAAAAAGTTCCAGAGAAAGAGAGCCCTATTTTACCGCCCTGAATGAGTAGGCCTATTCTTCTGAAAAAAAAAATCATCACAATGATACCTTCCAAATAGTTTCAAAATTGGTTGTGTTATGTCACTTAAAAATATTTTTATGGTTAGTTTTTGTTAGTTATAATTTAAAGGTGACCATTGATTTCCCAGAATTTACTCAATAGAAAGGAACATCTATAGGTCGACATACCTATTTTGTGGCCTGCTTATCTTAAGTATGGGTCTAAATTCCACTCAGACTGCCTCAAAAGATCTTGGCCTATATAAAGGACATTCTGAACATATTTGCGTATATATTTACCAACTAATTTCAATTCATGACTTTGAACCATTTTTCAAAGAAAAAGGAAATTCAACGTGTTAGGCCCATGTGACAGAAACTGAGTGTCCAGTCTCCAATACTTGGTATAACTGCAATTAAAGGTGAAATGTTGCTCAAGTGTATGCATGTTTCCGCCTGTATTTCTAAAACTTCCTCAGCCCATAGCAGATTGAGCAATAAGTACTCTGTTGGTATAAAAACATACCTCTTTAGGGTAAATTCTCAACTTACGAATAAATACTAAAGATGAACGAAATATTCATCGCATAGGCGTACGGCACGGCTGTCTCGCGGTGAGGCTGTGACTATTTTGCCCTGAAATTTCAACATGGCGCGGAAGTGACCAGGGCAGTGGATCTGCCCTGATATTGGTCAGGATTTGCCCTGATGAGCCATTTGCCCTGTTGCCAGGGGGGGCTGCAGCCCCCCCCTGACCCCATGCGAAATACGCCTATGATTCATTGTTTTACTTGCAACAATTTTTTTATCTGTAGACCAATCAGAGGGCGGCAATCTTCAATCTATCTCTGAATCTGCTTCCTTTCTGAGAAAACTATTCATCTGACAGACTTCAAACTACTTGCATATTAGAGATGTTAGTTTCCTCTACGCTCAAATATGTATAATTTAGCTGAGAATGAATTTGAAGTTGGTTAGATCTGAGCTGGAAGTCCCGACACGGATCGAGATTATTTTTGCAATCAACAGAGTGTCTCTGAAGGGTGTCGATGGCAGTGACACCTACAAAATGTGTGTCAGAAGCTCTGATAGTGTTTACACAAGTATCCATGACGTTTTACACGAGAAAAAATTCACTTTAGAGCAATGAGCAATTTGGTAGTATTTTCAATTGTAACAAACTTTTTACATGTTAGAATTCATAGAGGTAAAGACGTAGATACAATAAAAAGCTGTTTGCACAAAATTCTCAATTGTTATGCATGTGGCCTCATCTATTAACTCCTAATGTTAATTTTTGCAAAATATTAGTATTATATCATTAAAATGTATCTTTAAAATGATCAATTGAAGATGTGCTAGGCTCATGTAGAGCCCAGAACCTTGTCAGCCACCTTTGGTCAGCTCACTTGAAGAAATTGTGGCTGACTGAATGCATTATTTTTCAACCACTTTACATACCTCTCAGAGTGGTCATTAGTATCTGAGCATTGAGGATGAGCTGTACACTTTGGCTTCTTTATTTTTTAACTTGGTGTAAATTATATTTTTTGGAACACATCCTTTTAAATGGCGTAGGAGTAAATTTACAAAATTTGACAGATTTTAAACTTCTGTTGAAACAAAAGTTAGAAATGCAACATTTGGCTTTATTTTCCTCTATTTGGGTTTTTGCACAGCACTAACTTTTATTTCAACAGAAGTTTAAAATCTGTTAAATTTGTAAATTTACTCCTACACCATGTAAAAGGATGAATCTGTGAATGTATCATTAGCCCCGGAACTTAGTCAGCCACCTTTAGTCAGCTCACTTGAACAAATTGTGGCTGACTTTTCAAATAGCAGAATTTTATTGGCTGCAGCTTGAGCTGACGTTTGTCAACATGTTACACATTTACCACGTGTAAGGGATCTTTCAAAATATTGTTGGCCCAACTAAAGTCAGTGACCAATACAGCCACTGGCTTGTCAAGGTGAAAGGGCAATACCAGGCTACAGCAGCCTGCTCTAGGTGCGACAATAGCTGGCCTTTTTCACTTTTGGGAAAATCTAGTGCATTTCTGCTGAGCGCGGACCTGCTGTCTCATTGCCTAGATCCCAATTTTGTTACCCTTCTGCAGCCTCAATACTCTCGCCTGGCCAAGCAGCAGACAGACTTATAAGTCAGGGGCGATGCAGTGATGGAAATGGGGGGGAGCTCGGGGGATCTGAGCTCCCTTGACCAAAAAACAGGGGGAGCTGTACCCTGCTACAGCTCCCCCAATGAGCAGTGGTGAAATTACAATTATCATGTTACTTTTTCAGTCCTAATGGTATTTTTTGGCCATAGTTATGCTCTGGTGGAAGAATTCTTTCCCTTTTAAAAATTTGGAACGGCGAGCCGCTGCCGCATGAGCTGAGAGCTCCTCCGACTAAAATTTTCCATTTCCATCACTGGGGCAATGTAACATTATTTGAGGAATTGCTAACAATAACGTCCAAGCACTTTAAGCAGCGCGAAATGTCAATATAATATAGCGTTGGGAAAAAAACCTGCCAATGGTATGGACCTTGTCAACCCTTTAGGAAAACAATACTCAACTGTCCGGTGTTCAGGGCCCCATGCACAAAGACTGCGGTCTACTCTAATAGCTATCGATGACGAAGGATGCCAGACCACCTGATCAGGCTATCAATCCTTTTGGCTGTAACACCTGGATATTTTTTATTAATTAAAATATTTTTTTGTTGAAAGCAATGGTTTTTACACAATACAAAGGGATCAGGCATCACTTGCAGATTTTCTGTATTTTGAAATTCAACTTCCAAAGGCAAAGCATGCCAGAATAATATGTGTTTAAAGTGCAAAATGCCACAAATGCACTTGTATGAACATACCTTTAGACGTATTCTTTTTTACATTTGAATTACGCTTCGTCATTTTAACGTGCAAAATAAAAGCTATTCCATGAAACTTCATCTCTGCTTTTCGGGCCGTGGGCACTTGCCACATTGTAATTAGAAGTTCTATCATTATGCTATTTTTGAATAGGTGGACGTTTTACATGCATTTGTCACCAATACTGTATGGTTTCTTTCATTTTGTGTAGTCAGTATAGGTGTGTGGATTAATGAATTTACTGTGACCGGGGTACCTTATGACAATCTTTTATTATAATGTCCAAATCAGTGCAAGCGCCAAGATGCACATTTTTTGTGGCACTTACATTAATGATTTATGCAACTGGGGGAAAATGCTGGGTTGCCAGCCAGCCTGAGCATCATGAAGCACTTCCCAGCCAGCTATTACGGAGTCACTATTTTAGCAGCAAGCTGGCTGAACAATGTGTCCTTATACTGTGTTGAAACTGTGATGCTCAGTTTTGGTGGATTCACATTGGCTAGAAGTCGAGAAATCTGACCCAGTTTAAAATGACATCACAGCTTTTAGCTATTGCATATATTGCAATGCCAGAGAATAGAGTAATCTCTGACATCACAGTTCAACAACATGCATAGAAAAGTACTTGAGATTCCATGTAAATATGACAAGGTGTAATTAGAGCTTCCCTATTGGAAATAACTTTACAGAGTGCTCTCATCACAATTTAAGAATGAAAATGTTCCGATAGTTAAAAGCTACAAATATCTTGGAGTTAACATCGATAATCAGTTGACTTTTACAGAGAATGTTCAACATCTGTATAGAAAAAGCTGTCAGAGAGTGTGTTATCTAAGGCGTCCAGCTAACCTGAAGGTTCACTCTGTTACTCTTAGCCTTTTCTATTGTTCAATCATAGAATCAGTCGTGTCTTTTTGTATTATAGCATGGTTTGGTACATGAAGTAAAAAATATCACAAGAAATTGAATAAGATTATTAAGATCACTAAGAAACTCGGCTTGGACAATCAATTTTTATTAACCATATACTATAATAAATTATATCAAATGTCAATTAAGATCATGAAAGATAAAGAACATCCAAAATTGGTTGTGTTATGTCACTTAAAAATATTTTTATGGTTAGTTTTTGTTAGTTATAATTTAAAGGTGACCATTGATTTCCAGAATTTACTCAATAGAAAGGAACATCTATAGGTCGACATACCTATTTTGTGGCCTGCTTATCTTAAGTATGGGTCTAAATTCCACTCAGACTGCCTCAAAAGATCTTGGCCTATATAAAGGACATTCTGAACATATTTTAAGGACATTCTGAACATATTTGCATATAATTAGTAATAAAAGAAACACTCACAGCTTGATGTTTGAACACTTGGCATCACAAGCCCAAAAAGCAATGCATGCCTTGAAAGAGAGAGTAAAATCTACTGTTGGATATCTCTCGCCTAATCTTAGTCTTAAAATGTTTGAAACCCACATAGTGCCTATTCTAGAATATAACAGTGAAATTTGGTTCCCAACTAAGCAAATTGATTCTTTGGAAAAAATACAACTTAAATTTCTCAAAAATCTTCTTGGGGTCAGAAGTCAGACTTCAACTGTAGCAATTTTAGCAGATACTGGCAGATTCCCATTAATCTATAGACAACAAATATCTGCAATTAACTACTGGCATAGATTAAAAATGGAGAACTGTCCAAAACTACTTCGTAAATGTTATGACATCCAAGTGGCCCTGAACCACAAAAAGTTGCCTTGTTGGTTGTCTAGATTACATCAAGTTCTCATTGCTTATGGAATTAATAATTTTGAAATGAAGCCCAGTAAAATGGCATCTTTGGTATATAAGAAAGCAGGGGAAGATATGCTGGCTGACATAAACGATAGTGATAAAAACCCAAAACTAAGAACATATAAACTATTTAAAACAGACTTACGCATTGAACCATATTTAAATTTTAACTTACCTATGTATGTATATCGCAGTGTAGCTAGATTCAGGCTTAGTTCTCACAATTTAAAAATAGAGCTGGGGAGACACAAACGCCCCTACATACCCGCTGATGAAAGATTATGTAAAAGATGTACATCAGGACTTGTAGAGGATGAATTTCACTGTCTTATGATTTGTGATTTTTGGAAAGACAACAGAGCAGTACTATTTGACACGGCAGCCAAAACGATAGAAAACTTCTCCGTTTTAAGTCCTCAAGCTCAATTTATTAAAATACTAGCAAATAAATCATCTGAAATTAATTCTGCATTAGGTAAATTCTTAAACATTGTCATAAAAACTGATAACAGCACTTAATGTCAATTATAATTAATTAAATCAGCCCACAAGGTCAGGGTGGCTAATGGCACTGACACATTGTTTTCACGTGTGATTGTAATAATTTGTTTGTGAATATATGCCTTGTATCTGTATGCATATTTATGTTGCTGTCATAACCATTTGCAAAATAGCATATTTATCTAACTGTGTCTCATATTATATTCATCAACCTGAACTTTATTTCTCTATGGTTTCATCCCTCATAAATTTGTATATATTTTGGTGCTATATACTATGGTTCTGTACCGCCTCAGTGCTAAATATCACCAGTATATCTGGCATGGTGTGATGTAAATATATAATTGCTACTGTGATTAATGTTTTATCTCTGTATGTAGAAATAGCTTGGGCCGACTCAGTGCTAGATATTGCCAGAATGTCTGGTATAGTGTGATTTTAAATTGTATTATTGCTACTGTGATTAATTTTTCATTTATTTATGGAGAAGTAGCTTTAGACTTTTATATCTTTAGTGTGTTAGTATTAGAATCTGTTTCTGTTCTTGTTTTTAACCTGTATGTTGATATCTCATGTAACTGACTTTTTGGTCAAATGTGACCTATGTTTGAGTCAATAAAACCTATATATATATATTTACCAACTAATTTCAATTCATGACTTTGAACCATTTTTCAAAGAAAAAGGAAATCCAACGTGTTAGGCCCATGTGACAGAAACTGAGTGTCCAGTCTCCAATACTTGGTATAACTGCAATTAAAGGTGAAATGTTGCTCAAGTGTATGCATGTTTCCGCCTGTATTTCTAAAACTTCCTCAGCCCATAGCAGATTGAGCAATAAGTACTCTGTTGGTATAAAAACATACCTCTTTAGGGTAAATTCTCAACTTACGAATAAATACTAAAGATGAACGAAATATTCATCGCATAGGCGTACGGCACAGCTGTCTCGCGGTGAGGCTGTGACTATTTTGCCCTGAAATTTCAACATGGCGCGGAAGTGACCAGGGCAGTGGATCTGCCCTGATATTGGTCAGGATTTGCCCTGATGAGCCATTTGCCCTGTTGCCAGGGGGGGCTGCAGCCCCCCCCCCTGACCCCATGCGAAATACGCCTATGATTCATTGTTTTACTTGCAACAATTTTTTTATCTGTAGACCAATCAGAGGGCGGCCATCTTCAATCTATCTCTGAATCTGCTTCCTTTCTGAGAGAACTATTCATCTGACAGACTTCAAACTACTTGCGTAATAGAGATGTTAGTTTCCTCTACGCTCAAATATGTATAATTTAGCTGAGAATGAATTTGAAGTTGGTTAGATCTGAGCTGGAAGTCCCGACACAGATCGAGATTATTTTGCAATCAACAGAGTGTCTCTGAAGGGTGTCGATGGCAGTGACACCTACAAAATGTGTGTCAGAAGCTCTGATAGTGTTTACACAAGTATCCATGACGTTTTACACGAGAAAAAATTCACGTTAGAGCATTGAGCAATTTGGTAGTATTTTCAATTGTAACAAACTTTTTACATGTTAGAATTCATAGAGGTAAAGACGTAGATACAATAAAAAGCTGTTTGCACAAAATTCTCAATTGTTATGCATGTGGCCTCATCTATTCACTCCTAATGTTAATTTTTGCAAAATATTAGTATTATATCAATAAAATGTATCTTAAGGCCACACATAATTGATTCTTAGCTTCGCGGACCCGCTGACACAATAGATTTCCTGCCGATGGAAAAAAAAAAAATTTTTTTGACATTATAAATTTTTTTTTTCACCTTTTTATTTTGTCTTACCGACCGACCCTAGAAAAAGGGCCTTGAGCGGAATCCGAGAAGCTAAAGATCATTTATGTGTGGCCTAATGATCAATTGAAGTTGTGCTAGACTCATGTAGAGCCCAGAACCTCCTCAGCCACCTTTAGTCAGCTCACTTGAAGAAATTGTGGCTGACTCTTCAGCTAGCTGAATTTTATTGACTGCAGCTTGAGCTGACGTTTGTCAGCTGACTGAATGCGTTATTTTCATATGTTCACAGATACATGTGTAAAAATTCAAAGTATATCACGGTCCCTGAACAGACTGCATTCAAAGGTATGAATTGCAATCAATTACAACCACTAACTGTCATCCTGAGACACAGAAGCAAGGGCCCTTCTCTTATCTTCTCAATTGCAATTAACTAAGTTTACTTGATTGCCTCACAAATAAGGCCACAATTGCCATAGAGAAAAGTTATTTAATTGGCTTCAATCTGGTTTTTCAACTCAGCTGACCTGTAGTGAAGTCAGCTAATGGACTGGCTTATCTCAGCCCACTTCGGCTGACAGAATAGTCAGCTCGCCGCCACCGAAAAAACCGGCAGTTCCGGGTTCAAGGCTCATGAAGAACATTTTCAATATCAAAGTATGTGGCTGAAAGGAAATGTACAATTGTTTCAGTCGTCTGACAGACGCATTTTGACAGAAATAAAGCAAGCAGAAGTTGTAAACATATATACAGAAATTCCGACTTACGTACGTGAGCACTCAATCAAAAATTATAGGAAGGTGAAGACAACAATTTTACATACCTCTCAGAGTGGTCATTAGTATCTGAGCATTGAGGATGAGCTGTCCACTTTGCTTCATTATTTTTTAACTTGGTGTAAATTATATTTTTTGGAACACATCCTTTAAACGGTGTTTGAGTAAATTTACAAAATTTGACAGATTTTAAACTTCCATTGAAATAAAAGTTAGAAATGCAACATTTGGCTTTATTTGGGTTTTTGCACAGCACTCTGTGCCTTTTAACGTTGCAAGAACCCCCAGACTTTTCGGGTGGGGTCATTTATGATATATATGGGAAGTGCAGCCCTCTAAGCCTAGGTGTTCACGAGGTTTGATTGACGAGATGGGAGACAGAGCCGGAGTCGTCAATGTTACACATTTACCTCATGTGAGGGATCTTTCAAAATATTGTTGGCACAACTAAAGTCAGTGACCAATACAGCCACTGGCTTGTCAACATGAATGGGGCGATGCCAGGCTACAGCAACCTGCTTTAGGTGCAACAATAGCTGGCCTTTTTCACTTTTGGGAAAATCTAGTGCATTTCTGCTAGGCGCGGACCTGCTGTCTCATTTGCCTAGATCCCTATCTTGTTACCCATTCTGCAGCCTCCCTAATCTCACCTGCCCAAGCAGCAGACAGACTTATCAGTCAGGGGCAATGCAACATTATTTGAGGAACTGTCAAAAACCAGTTACCATACAGTATAACTGATCAATCAGCAGTTCAAGAAATCGTGGCCAAGTGTGGTAAATTTACCATTCACCAGCCTTTTAAAGTGAAATAGACAGCACAAGGTAATTAAGTTTTGTGAGATTCAGCAGCCTCAAACAAAATGGGAATCAGGAATTTTGATAGGGTAGGAGCAAAAGAAGATTTTTTGTCTAACATACGAAGGCTTGCCTGCAACAAATCAGATTGCACAATTAATCAGGATATAAACTCAAGGTATATCGCACACCTTTATAGGGGTTGTTTAATCAGGAAAGCAAAGTAATTGGGTAAATTTACATTTATGACATGTCTTTATTGGTCTGGCTTGTGATTTTTTCTGATAAGGGACAAGTGGTGCCATCTATAATAAAAAGTTGTTTGCACAAAATTCTCAATTGTTATGCATGTGGCCTCATCTATTAACTCCTAATGTTAATTTTTGCAAAATATTAGTATTATATCATTAAAATGTATCTTTAAAATGATCAATTGAAGATGTGCTAGGCTCATGTAGAGCCCAGAACCTTGTCAGCCACCTTTGGTCAGCCCACTTGAAGAAATTGTGGCTGACTGAATGCGTTATTTTTCAACCACTTTGCATACCTCTCAGAGTGGTCATTAGTATCTGAGCATTGAGGATGAGCTGTACACTTTGGCTTCATTATTTTTTAACTTGGTGTAAATTATATTTTTTGGAACACATCCTTTTAAATGGCGTAGGAGTAAATTTACAAAATTTGACAGATTTTAAACTGCTGTTGAAACAAAAGTTAGAAATGCAACATTTAGCTTTATTTTCCTCTATTTGGATTTTTGCACAGCACTAACTTTTATTTCAACAGTAGTTTAAAATCTGTTAAATTTGTAAATTTACTCCTACACCATGTAAAAGGATGTATCTGTGAACGTATCATTAGCCCCGGAACTTAGTCAGCCACCTTTAGTCAGCTCACTTGAACAAATTGTGGCTGACTTTTCAAATAGCAGAATTTTATTGGCTACAGCTTGAGCTGACGTTTGTCAACATGTTACACATTTACCCCGTGTAAGGGATCTTTCAAAATATTGTTGGCCCAACTAAAGTCAGTGACCAATACAGCCACTGGCTTGTCAAGGTGAAAGGGCAATGCCAGGCTACAGCAGTCTGCTCTAGGTGTGACAGTAGCTGGCCTTTTTCACTTTTGGAAAAATCTAGTGCATTTCTGCTGAGCGCGGACCTGCTGTCTCACTAGCCTAGATCCCAATTTTGTTACCCTTCTGCAGCCTCCCTAATCTCACCTGGCCAAGCAACAGACAGACTTATCAGTCAGGGGCAATGCAACATTATTTGAGGAACTGCCAAAAATAACGTCCAAGCACTTTAAGCAGCGCGAAATGTCAACATAATATAGGCTTACCAAGCAAGGGGCAGCTACCCTCCTTAAAATATAGCAGTAGACCCACAGTGGATCAAGACTGTCACGGCTGAATGCACAAGCAGCCAGGTGGCCAAGCGCGCTGTAAACATGCTGCATGCAAATTCAACTGACCTTTGACCCTGTGAAAAGAAGAAAATCTATTATTATTGGTAAAAACAGGAACAGGAGGGGAGGTGGAGGAGGAGGTCTTGAGTTTGCTGGAATGGAAGCATGTTTGTTAGTGGTCTTTTTATCTGAAAGAGAAACCTGTTTATGATTGGTCTTCTTGGCTGGTTGAGAGGAGAATTTGTTGGAGAATCTGCTCTTCAGGGGATCTGTAATGGAAAAAGGAGGATTAGTTGGCTTCTTTGCTGCTTCTGAAATGGAAGAAGAAACATTTTTAGTGGCTGAAAGGGAAGAGGTATAAGCGTTAATAAGACGTGTATGTGAGATTCAGCAACCTTAAACAAAATGGGAATCAGGAATTTTGATAGGGTAAGAGCAAAACAAGATTTTTTGTCTAACATACGAAGGCTTGCCTGCAACAAATCAGATTGCACAATTATTCAGGATATAAACTCAAGGTATATCGCACACCTTTATAGGGGTTGTTTAATCAGGAAAGCAAAGTAATTGGGTAGATTTACATTTATGACATGTCTTTATTGGTCTGGCTTGTGATTTTTTCTGATAAGGGACAATAGGTGCCATCTATAATAAAAAGTTTTTTGCACAAAATTCTCAATTGTTATGCATGTGGCCTCATCTATTAACTCCTAATGTTAATTTTAAAAATATTAGTATTATATCATTAAAATGTATCTTTAAAATGATCAATTGAAGATGTGCTAGGCTCATGTAGAGCCCAGAACCTTGTCAGCCACCTTTGGTCAGCTCACTTGAAGAAATTGTGGCTGACTGAATGCATTATTTTTCAACCACTTTGCATACCTCTCAGAGTGGTCATTAGTATCTGAGCATTGAGGATGAGCTGTACACTTTGGCTTCTTTATTTTTTAACTTGGTGTAAATTATATTTTTTGGAACACATCCTTTTAAATGCGTAGGAGTTAATTTACAAAATTTGACAGATTTTAAACTTCTGTTGAAACAAAAGTTAGAAATGCAACATTTGGCTTTATTTTCCTCTATTTGGGTTTTTGCACAGCACTAACTTTTATTTCAACAGAAGTTTAAAATCTGTTAAATTTGTAAATTTACTCCTACACCATGTAAAAGGATGAATCTGTGAATGTATCATTAGCCCCGGAACTTAGTCAGCCACCTTTAGTCAGCTCACTTGAACAAATTGTGGCTGACTTTTCAAATAGCAGAATTTTATTGGCTGCAGCTTGAGCTGACGTTTGTCAACATGTTACACATTTACCACGTGTAAGGGATCTTTCAAAATATTGTTGGCCCAACTAAAGTCAGTGACCAATACAGCCACTGGCTTGTCAAGGTGAAAGGGCAATACCAGGCTACAGCAGCCTGCTCTAGGTGCGACAATAGCTGGCCTTTTTCACTTTTGGGAAAATCTAGTGCATTTCTGCTGAGCGCGGACCTGCTGTCTCATTGCCTAGATCCCAATTTTGTTACCCTTCTGCAGCCTCAATACTCTCGCCTGGCCAAGCAGCAGACAGACTTATCAGTCAGGGGCAATGTAACATTATTTGAGGAATTGCTAACAATAACGTCCAAGCACTTTAAGCAGCGCGAAATGTCAATATGATATAGGCTTACCAAGCAAGGGGCAGCTACCCTCCTTAAAATATAGCAGTAGACCCACAGTGGATCAAGACTGTCACGGCTGAATGCACAAGCAGCCAGGTGGCCAAGCACGCTGTAAACATGCTGCATGCAAATTCAACTAACCTTTGACCCTGTGAAAGGAAGAAAATCTATTATTATTGGTAAAAACAGGAACAGGAGGGGAGGTGGAGGAGGAGGTCTTGAGTTTGCTGGAATGGAAGCATGTTTGTTAGTGGTCTTTTAATCTGAAAGAGAAACCTGTTTATGAGCGGTCTTCTTGGCTGGTTGAGAGGCGAATTTGTTGGAGAATCTGCTCTTCAGGGGATCTGTAATGGAAAAAGGAGGATTAGTTGGCTTCTTTGCTGCTGCTGAAATGGAAGAAGAAACATTTTTAGTGGCTGAAAGGGAAGAGGTATAAGTGTTAATAAGACTTTTGAGATTCAGCAACCTTGATAGGGTAAGAGCAAAACAAGATTTTTTGTCTAACTTATGAAGGCTTGCCTGCAACAAATCAGATTGCACAATTAATCAGGATATAAACTCAAGGTAAATCGCACACCTTTATAGGGGTTGTTTAATCAGGAAAGCAAAGTAATTGGGTAAATTTACATTTATGACATGTCTTTATTGAACTGGTTTGTGATTTTTTCTGAAAAGGGGCAAGTGGTGCAATCTATAATAAAAAGCTGTTTGCACAAAATTCTCGATTGTTATGCATGTGGCCTCATCTATTAACTCCTGATGTTAAATTTTGCAAAATATTAGTATTATATCAATAAAATGTATCTTCATGATCAATTGAAGATGTGCTAGGCTCATATACCTCGTCAGCCACCTTTGGTCAGCTCACTTGAAGAAATTGTGGCTTACACAATAGGTCTTTAATGAACTGGCTTGTGATATTTTCTTACATGGGACAAGTGGCGTCATCTATAATGCAAAGCTTTTTGCAATAAATTCTCAATTGTTATGCATGTGGCCCCACCTATAACAGACGTGAAATTTGTTTTTGCATAATTTTAATATTTAATTAAGAAAATGTATCATAATGGTTATTTGAATATGTACTACATGCTTGAAAGGACCTTTTCAATTACATTGCATGTTGTTTAAAGCTCATGTGTAATTATTACAGTCCTCTGAACATCAGACACATTTAGACCACAGTGAAGCAAGCGGAATGTGTAGATATACAGAAATTCCAACTTACATGAGCATTCAATTATAAAATGCTGAGAAGGTAAAGACAACCTCCTTTGCTTCCCTCTCACAATGGTCATCAGTTATCTGAGGAGTTGTAATCTTCGGACTGACGACCAGCAGGAGGCAATTTGGACAGTAAAATTGCCTCACTGTGAACTATACGTAACACCCACAAAAATGACTCAAAGCTATCAGAAGTTATCTACCTTGTGAGGAATGGCTTATAGGCTTCCTTGCAAGAGGCCCCTTTCCACCCTAAATTTGGTAGAGTTAAGTATAACTGTTATTGGAGCACCCCCTGTGGTGATACTACAATAATATTTGTCCCAATATCGCGTAACTAATATTTTTATAGAGATGTAAATATTCAAGGCAATACTTCGTGAAAATGCAGGTACAATGGTCAAAGCGTTGGGAAAAAAACCTGCCAATGGTATGGACCTTGTCAACCCTTTAGGAAAACAATACTCAACTGCCCGGTGTTCAGGGCCCCATGCACAAAGACTGCGGTCTACTCTAATAGCTATCGATGACAAAGGATGCCAGACCACCTGATCAGGCTATCAATCCTTTTGGCTGTAACACCTGGAATATTTTTTATTAATTAAAATATTTTTTTGTTGAAAGCAATGGTTTTTACACAATACAAAGGGATCAGGCATCACTTGCAGATTTTCTGTATTTTGAAATTCAACTTCCAAAGGCAAAGCATGCCAGAATAATATGTGTTTAAAGTGCAAAATGCCACAAATGCACTTGTATGAACATACCTTTAGACGTATTCTTTTTTACATTTGAATTACGCTTCGTCATTTTAACGTGCAAAATAAAAGCTATTCCATGAAACTTCATCTCTGCTTTTCGGGCCGTGGGCACTTGCCACATTGTAATTAGAAGTTCTATCATTATGCTATTTTTGAATAGGTGGACGTTTTACATGCATTTGTCACCAATACTGTATGGTTTCTTTCATTTTGTGTAGTCAGTATAGGTGTGTGGATTAATGAATTTACTGTGACCGGGGTACCTTATGACAATCTTTTATTATAATGTCCAAATCAGTGCAAGCGCCAAGATGCACATTTTTTGTGGCACTTACATTAATGATTTATGCAACTGGGGGAAAATGCTGGGTTGCCAGCCAGCCTGAGCATCATGAAGCACTTCCCAGCCAGCTATTACGGAGTCACTATTTTAGCAGCAAGCTGGCTGAACAATGTGTCCTTATACTGTGTTGAAACTGTGATGCTCAGTTTTGGTGGATTCACATTGGCTAGAAGCCCAGGAAATCTGACCCAGTTTAAAATGACATCACAGCTTTTAGCTATTGCATATATTGCAATGCCAGAGAATAGAGTAATCTCTGACATCACAGTTCAACAACATGCATAGAAATGTACTTGAGATTCCATGTAAATATGACAAGGTGTAATTAGAGCTTCCCTATTGGAAATAACTTTACAGAGTGCTCTCATCACAATTTAAGAATGAAAATGTTCCGATAGTTAAAAGCTACAAATATCTTGGAGTTAACATCGATAATCAGTTGACTTTTACAGAGAATGTTCAACATCTGTATAGAAAAAGCTGTCAGAGAGTGTGTTATCTAAGGCGTCCAGCTAACCTGAAGGTTCACTCTGTTACTCTTAGCCTTTTCTATTGTTCCATCATAGAATCAGTCGTGTCTTTTTGTATTATAGCATGGTTTGGTACATGAAGTAAAAAATATCACAAGAAATTGAATAAGATTATTAAGATCACTAAGAAACTCGGCTTGGACAATCAATTTTTATTAACCATATACTATAATAAATTATATCAAATGTCAATTAAGATCATGAAAGATAAAGAACATCCATTGTATAATTGTTATCAACTGTTACGCTCTGGTAAAAGACTATCAATACCTAAACAGAGAACAAGCTGATATGGAAACAGTTTTGTTCCGTCAAGTATTAGATACTACAACTATAGGTCATCAAAGCATGCAAATTAAGTTAACTGATGTAAATATTTTGTAATATCTAATTCTTTACTATTATGCACATGTAGAGTAGGTCGGGGCATGCGGCCCCCCTTAACTTCGAGGTGCGATTTGACCTACTTTTTATGGGCGATTGTTTGAATGCTTATGCTGTCTGGAAGGGACCACTAGACTCTACTAATAACTAGTGAAAAAAACGTCTACCAATTTAAATAAAGGAGTTACGGCCATTTTTGTAAAAAATTTAAAATGGCCTTCTTACCCCACCCATCGGGCAAGAAAGCCCCCAATTATATTCCTATGGCAATTTTTTTTGCGAGCGCTTTCAGCCTAAAAGTTATTTCTTAGGGTTCTTCTATTATTTTTAAGGCATTCTATTCACTTTTTCTGAATTTCAGAATTTTTCCGTTCATACTTTTATTTTTTAATATTTTTTGCCCTGTTTCAATTTCGAGCCAAATTTTTTCTACTTTAATTAGCTATTCTATGAAGATTTAAGGTAAAGTACACATTATTAAATGGTTCCTGAAGCAGCTTCGACCCCCAGTGAAGGGGGCCTCATGCCCCATATCATGTGGGGCCTCTCGCCCCGAACCCACATATTTTAATTTGACCTCTATATTTTGAACTAAAATGCAAAAAACATGATCCAAATCATATTTATGTGATGGTCATAAAGTGAAGCAATGCAGATATCCATTATACTTTGAAAAATTTCCAAAGTTATTTCTGACAGCCCCTTTCAAAGAATTAGTCAAAGTTACAAAAACCATGCACATTTTTTTGTTTCTTTAATTTATACTATGGTTTGGTGCTGTTTGCCCTGAAAATTTGTGACGTCACCTAAAACGCCTCTAGCTTCAATCCTATCCATAGATAAACGACCAAAAATGTAAGTTTGGATATAAGCCTGGGGGGGCCTCTCACCTAACTCGGGCTTCATGCCCCGACCTACTCTAATTGTTTAATGTGATGAGCCTGCTTGTACCACAAGAGTTTCCGTATGCATGGACTAAATAAAGTATATCGTTATCGTTATCATTATACAGTTCCACAGCTTTGCTTCTTTTGTTGAACCGGACATCTTTTAGCCCTTTCAAGTTGGCTAACATGGACTCCAGCTTGGACAATCCAAGCTGACCGTTTGCCTGCCAGCTGGACAAGTACATCATACCAGATAAATTGCAGAAAAGATCATAGGATGCCCCCGTGGTGCATGGTGAATGGTGGAAGTTTTGCAAAAGTTGATATTGAAGTCAGGTGGATTTTGGAATTCAACATTTCGAACGGTTATAGATTGTGTATAGTCAGTTCCTTTGTATATCCTTCAAAATTCCAGTTCCCTTTGCAGCTCCACTGCTCAGTTCCTCGACAGATCCTTCTAGCTCCTTCTAATCTGACTTCTTCTGGGTTCATTTCACATAAGTACAGTTCCATCTTAAACGTGGACGTACATTGTCATATAAAGATAGCTTGGAATGCCACCATTTATTGTCTGAAAAATATATATCACAATTATTGGATGCTAGAACTTCCCATGAGACATAGACATACAATTCGTGGGGGGTCAGGGCAAATGACCAATCAGGGCAAATCCTGACCAATATCAGGGCAGATCCACTGGCGGGATCAACCCCCCCCCCCCCACGGAATGGCCATCTGATACGCCTATGGTATGATATAAGCTGAGATAGGAGAAAGCAGTGGCCTAGCTAGAAATCCAGGAGTGGGGGCGCCAAGGGGGGGCCAGGGTCTGAGCTTGGGGGGCTCACCTTTCGTGGCATTTTTGGAGCATTACAAGGGTAAAAATTAACACCACGACGCAAGCCCTCTTTACAAGTGACACAGTGGCGTCCCTATGGGGGGGCACGAGGGGGCACAGGCCCCCCATATTGGACCTGTGCCCCCCCAGGTGCCCCCCCATATGAACTTTCCAACTCTGGCTAAAATATACAATTAGTATAGCGGGTGCCCCCCCAGAGAATCGCGTGCCCCCCCAGGTGCCCCCCCATTTGAGACCCCCCAGTTACGCCACTGCAAGTGACTGACATAGGAACATTGACGCTCTTTTCTTCTGGCGAACACTTACTGCATTTATTATTCAATTTAGATATGGTACGAAAAACACCAAATATTCTTTTTAAATTACGTTTTTAGAGAGAAATGACTTTCCATAAAACCGATTGGACAAAGTGCAGAATATTGATTTCAGCTGTTCAGTTTGTTATGCACATAGAATGAGACAGGGGCATCAGTTTCACTTTAAAATGGTAGGGCAAATTGGGCCAAAGCATTCATGGAAGTGTGTCCCGGGGAACGCTTAAAATTTTTCCTCATACACTACCCCTTTTTGGCCAAAACCTGGTGGTGCAAATGACGCCACTGGAATGAGAGGATAATTTGTTGCGAAAATAGCACTTAGTGATTCATATATTGCTGATGACCCTCATAATCATCTTGGGGTTGGGTTGCTCTTACACATACTTTTGAAAGAGCATGACCCGTATCTGGTTGAAGATTCTGTGGTACAACATCAATGATCATGCTTGTACATAAAGAAGAAAACCTAAAGGGTGCGCACAATACTGTGATGTTACAATCATTGCCATGATACAAGTTTCACACAGACTTACACGGTCTCATGAAATTAATTATTTTTGTATCTGCTCAAATAGGCCTAAAACTGATAGTGATTGCTTGAAATGACACAAATTCCAAAAATACAGGGAAATTCCATGCGGCAGATGAAAAACTGAGCAGTTTGTACTAAAAATCACTCTGGTTAATCCTCTCCAGAAATATTCCAAAGGCACGGTAGTTCTTTGGCTCAACAATGGCAAGGGAAAAATTTCCTTAAATCACAAATTTTTTGAATTTGCATGGAATTGCAATAGATACGTAGGCATACCGGAGGGAGGGGGGAGGTTGAAATTTGGGAAACACTAAGGCCCATTTTCACCAACATGGTATAAGAGTTGAGCCAGGTCTGAGCTAAGACCTGGTTTGGCTAAGCCAATCACTCAAGCGGAGCAGGATCAAGGAATTTCAGTTAAGTGAAAAGCTTACACATGTTGTGATAACAGATCAGCTGTTACAAACACGATGTCTCAATTTCCAAAACAAATGCAAAGATATGGCTACACAAAAGAGGGAGGGGCTGGGTCATTCCATGTCAAATCAACCAAATTCCAGAAAGTGCCCCACCTGACCCCTTCCGATTTTTTTCAAATTTCACACACATGAGTGGTGTTATTTGAAAGGAACATCAGTAAAATTTTAGGTGAATACGATAAAAATTGTGAATTCTATGAGGCCCTGAAGTTGAAGAGGTGGGTTAAGAAACTGCATTGCCAGCCGTTTTAAAGTTATCATATCTCCGAACTGGCATGAAGTATGAGTCTTAAACTCTGGTTATCACTTAATATAGAGTAGAGTTATAGTAATTGACAACTGTAATATTTCTACATGTGTCGATGTGCCCCACATTAAGTGTCAAAGATAGATAAAAAATTGTTCAAAAGCCCATTTTTCATGCCCTTGTGTGACAACTTTAAAACTTCGGAAAATTATATAACTTTAGGGAAAGCAATTTTGTGGTATAGTGGGCCTCTGTGCCAAATATTAGATTTATATCTGCTTTTTCCTTCAAGCAGTAGCCAGGTTAATTTTGAAAAAAATTAAATTGACACATTTCCAAGGCCTTATTTGGCCATGTGGGATAGGTGACCCAAATTTTTTAATGCAACCACTTGAAAGATCATAAGATTTCCCTTAATTCCATACCAAATTTGTTTTGTGTATATTGATCCTTCAATGTTAGAAAAATAGGGAAAAAAGGTCTATTTTGCTAGTCACAATATCACAAGAGTTTGCCATAAATTGTCACAGAAGAACTTCTCTGAAGTGTGATTTGTAAAAAAACTAGTTGCCAAATGCTTTAAAAAATCAAATAGATAGATAGAAGGTAGATACTTTAAGTGCAGCCCTCTAAGCCCAGTTCTGGACTCTGCATTAATATTGGAAAAATTTGTAATATTCCATGTAAAAAAGGCGACTGTAGATAAATGTACCAATAATATGTTTTATGTATGACTATTAAGGAACTGTTTGAACGTGTTTGTAATGATAGTGAACATATTTTGATCGAGCACATAGTTCCTTCCAACAGTGCTTGCAAAGTTTGTCACATTCAAAAGGATGTGGTACCCAGCATTGGTCCTTTCGTCTGGGCAAAGAGAAAGATGGTGCTGGACCCTTGGGTCTCAAAAAGTCAAGAAAAACATCAGCATTTTCCTCAGAAACTTCTACCACATTGCCCAAATACCAGTTCTTGTCATAAACGGCAAAAACAAACTGTCCAGGATTCAGATTCCTGATGTCGCCTACCTCAGTGTCACGATTCTGTGCAGAAGCTGCATTGCTGAAACAATTTTAGATATACTTGGCAATATTGATATTGGCCAATAATTTTCAAAAAGGTAGTTTTCATTCTTTTTGTAGATAGGGGTAATTTTAGCAATTTTCAATTTATCAGTTAAGCAGCCATTATTTATCATTTGGTTGACTATCAGAGTCAGGGCATCAGCTATTTCATCTCCTATTAATTTAATCAGCTTGTTTGATAATCCATCTATACCACAACTTGTTTTTGGTGTAAGTCCTTTAATAATTTTCTGAATATCTTCTTTTTTAACATGATGAAATTGAAGATTGGTGTCATTGCTAGAAGAATTTTTCATATAATCTTTATATGATTTGCCTAGAGGCTGTTCAATGTTTTCTGCCAAGGAAGGGCCTATATTTACAAAGTATTTATTAAATTCTTCTGCTATCTTATTTTGATCTAAAACTGGAATATCATTTATTAAAAAATATCTCAGGAATTCCTCTTTTTCAGAATTTTTGTTTAACAATCCCTTTATTGTCACCCAGGTCTTCTTTATATCATCTTTATATATTTCAAAACAGCTGGTAAGCAATGTGTGCTCCTTTATGTTTGAGAGACCACATCTTTAGACAAGTTCCAATGCCTCAATGTCTCTACTTTTCTTCAATTAATTTTATTGAAGGATCAATATACACAAAACAAGTTTGGTATGAATTTAAAGATGACCTCAAGAACTGTTAGGAGGAATAAGTTAAAAATTTGGGTGACCTATCCCACATTGTGATTTTTTACTGAGAAAAAGGGTCGTTTTCAATAATTTTCAACTTTACCCGTTATTATTAGCACTTTTTTACTTAGCAAGTTCATTGTATTCTACATAATGGTTGGAAATATGACAAAGACCATTAACGTAAGATTTTGTTGCTCTGGATTAGCTGACAAATCTGTAGCAATCAATTGAAATAGGCAATTTGATGCAATTTGGACTTATATTTATTAATTTCCTGTGTAAAAACTATATTATTTAGGACCTTTAAAACTATCGATATGGGTAAATGGTGTTATTATTGGTATATCAGGTGAATTTTAGCCTTATTTCTTTAAGCGTTACATCTGAATCCTATTTTAAAGAAGCCTCGAAAATGGCTTTCGAAATTTGCTTTTTCAACTTCAAAGTCGCCTGGAAGCCAGAATTTTAGGGATAGGTAGCTGAAATTTTGCAGATGTTCCTTCCAGATAGTGGACACCATTCGTGTGAAATTTCATTAAAATCGAAGGGGGTCAGGTGGGGACCATTGGTTGATTTGACATGGAATGACCCGGCTTGTAAATTTTTATAATAGATAATTGTTCAACCAGTCTTGGTAAAAAAAAAAAACAAAGTTCAAAACTTCCCCCTTTTCCATTAACCAACCTATCATTGCTATCAAGCAACCAAACAACACAACAAGCTATGCTATGACTGTATTCTCAAAGTATCACAGTCTCTCGCACAAACATCAACTTTCATATATTTACTTTTTTGTCTATATTTAAGATGACATTCAAGGTGTTCATCACAGTCAACATTATCAACCTGCTCTACCCGAACCAAAATGAGTTCAAAGTTGGTAATCTAGATATCCCACAAATGAGCAAAATGTGACGAGAAGTCACATTTTGGTGACATCTTGGTGTTGAGGTCTCTGACCTGCTGTAGCGACATATTTTGAATTGCATCATCTAGACGGCATAAATTTCAGTAATATTTATTTGATTGCTGGCCCGAATTTTTAGCTTCATGTTACGTTGTTTTTTTTTGCAAGTTCATTTTGATATCTATAAGAATGTTTGCTCTATGATTTACCAAGGTGTGTGAAATGGTGAAGCTGGCCTCATTTGCATAACATACATGTGTGAAAACTTGTGTATTGGCCAGCTTTGGAGGTGTGTCTTACCTATTCACTGGGTGGAAACAAACTTCTTCTTTTTTTATGTGCTGAACTAACTTTTATTTTCCAGCGTCATGTGCTGAACCATTTTTTCATCAAAAGTCCTCCCCCCCCTCCCCTCATGTATTATCTGGTCAGCCCCAAAGGGACACCACTTTAACAGTTTGACATCACTAATCTGTAAGTTGTCTAACAATAAATTGTCAACCATTGTCAACCATTGTCAACCACTGAACCTTGACTAGTCTATAGACTAAAACTCAGTTGGTGAAAGGGACTTCACGAAACCAGGTATAAGGCTGTTAAGACCTGGACTAACTGTTAAACTATCTTGGTGAAATCGGCCCACAGATTCTAGGCAAAAAGGCAAACAATTTAGGTGGATTATGAAATAAACATATTTAAAAACTAAAGGTTTCAACAAGATTTCTTTTGAAATTTTATTAAATCTGGATCTTGAAAATTAGGCCAAATGTCACAAGACCACAGTTAAAAGCTCGGCCGCAGGGTATGGCTATTGCTAAATAACTTCAAAGAAAGTATAAAATTGTCTAATGCCTTAGAAATTTTTAAAGGCAACTGTCATTCTGGTGAGAATCCTTTAAACGTGAGCACCGGCTCAGGTCACAAAGACAGACGTGCTCAGCTCAAATGATTTTTTTAATTTCTCAGATCTGAAATGGGGGGGGGGGCCAGTGGGGGGGGCCACTAACCCATTTAGGGGGGGGCCTTGAACCCCCAGGCCCCGCCATAGCTCTGCCACTGGGAGAAAGTAGGAAATATTACAAATTTGCAGGGAAGCATTCTCTGAAAAAGAAGGTGTCAGGTTAAGGGAGCTGTGCAGTTGTGAACAAACATGTGAATGTTGTATTTGAAAGTGTGTAGAAATGGCATTGCAAACGTCTATAAAGCAAAGGAAAACGAAAAAGGATTTTTAAAACAATCAGTTGTGGCAATGGAATTTGAAGTTTGAAGCTTGAACAAACTTACCTGCTTTATTAGCCTTACATTTTGATGTTTACTCGCCCTGCAGTGTATATTGCAGAAGAAATGGAAACTTGGAGGGACTTGAAAAACATCAATAAAGTCTTTTAAATGCTCTACCATCACTATAATAAAATCAAGCAGTTTGTCAAATCTGGTCAGCTGCATGTCTTCTATTTCTGATCCAAGTATTACTGGCAGAGACATGTTTCTTGCTACATTACACCAGAGGGCAGGCTGGTGTAGTAGCTGAAATTTCCTGGCTGCTCCTGGCCTGATCAGGCTGATGGTGATGGCAAGAGGTTGATGCAGCTGCAAGGGCCCTAGTAACAAGACCATTGCGTTTTAGTTGGCATTCATAATCGATTAAACACTGTGTCACAAAATGGTGCAAAGAGCTGCTAAAGGGAAATAAGACCTGTATTTTGTGCACCTATTTCAAGCAAGGAAGCACAGCAGTGTGCAATGCAATCTGGGCTGAAAAAAAAACACTGCTGTGCAGAAATGGTGTCACCCTGAGTGAAATACAAGCATCCCCTGAACTCTGTAGTATCTTGCTGTTCATTAATATATGGGAATTTTGGTGCAAATCTTGCGCAGAAGATGGTTAAGTCATCTATCTATCTATCTATCTATCTATCTATCTATCTATCTATCTATCTATCTATCTATCTATCTATCTATCTATCTATAGATCTTTCTATAGATCTATCTATAGATCTATCTATCTATAGATCTATATATCTATAGATCTATCTATCTATAGATCTATAGATCTTTCTATCTATCTATCTATCTATCTATCTATCTATCTATCTATCTATCTATCTATCTATCTATCTATCTATCTAACTATCGATCTATCTATCTATCTATCTATCTATCTATCTATCTATCTATCTATCTATCTATCTATCTATCTATCTATCTATCTATCTATCTATCTATATATCTATCTATCTATCCATCTATCCATCTGTCTATGACATAATGAGGTAATTTGGCAGCTTGAAATGTTCTGCCCTACATCAACTTACTTGTTTGGACGTGTATGCTTAATTACACTATTTTAATCATATCATTAAATCATTATTATGAAACCAGCTGTCATAATAAACAAGCTATCACTTGCTTTAGGGTTGCCTATGATATATTTCTTGTAATATCAAGGCCTATATATAACAAGTTGCTAAGCATGATCTTGAGTGTCTATATATCTGCACCTGAACTTGGTCTGTCCCCAGATGCCTATGTGAGTTGCAGCTATGGGCTCGCTCTCTATATTCTGCAGCAGACAGCCTCTGTTGGACACGCAAGCAACTTGTAGACAGGTGGCTTGGACCAAACAAGCAGCAGGAGGGAAGCTTTAACTCCAACATATATAAAAGAGACAGAAAATATATATTGGTATGAAATGCCATAGAGTCCAGTACAAGCTTAGGAGGCATTCAGGACAACTTTAATTAAACCAAATTGCTTGAATTGTTTGGTAATCAAAAATAATGGTTGGCCTACTGATTGCTTCAGAAGAGTATTATATGAAAGATGTTTATGAATGCCAAATGAAAATAAAAAACATAAAGATTGATTTTTCCATATATCCACTTGTTATTCTTAAACATATATGAATGCTTTCTGCATTTCTTCTTGGTTCAATTGGAATCGAGTTTTGTGAAAACATTTCATGGAAAGGTCATTGGAGCCTACAATCAAAAAGCGTGTTCTCTTTAGATATGATAGAATTCAGAACTTTGTACATCTCTTCTCTGATCTATTTCCCTGTGTATTGACCCCTCGCAAGGTTTTTTTTAAATTTCCAAACATCAAAACAAGGTTCATGGCAGATTAGTAATTTAGTGCAATGGTACATACACCGTAGGGTACTATAAGTTATTAGGCAGCGATGGCTTTTTGCCATATCTCCAAAAGTATTTGGAATATTTTTATGTCCTTCACCCACAAGTGTGGGTTAGGGTAGAAGATTATTCTGAGCAAATTTTGTCCCATTCCGTTCACGCAGTCAGACGTTATAGCATTTATTACAGTTTTCGGGTGTGCCAAGTTATTAGGTACATTTGCATGTTGCATTAAAACATGAACAAAACCTATGAAATCTCAAATGAAAATGACCTGGATATATTCCAAATATTAATTTCCATAACGTTTTGCCATATTCGGAAGCTTTTGCGTCTGCACTTGGAAGCAATCCACTTTATTCTGCTCCATTGGAATACCAATGAATTTACCCAAATTTTGACAAACAAAGCCTTTCTCAGACTAAAAGTAAGTCATATCACTAAAAAGATTGTTTTGTAGGTTACCTTAAGCTATTAACTTTGTGCTGCAGGCATTTCAGCCAGATTGTAGCTCATCAACCAAGTCAACAGGAAATCAAAAAAATTATGATTTATCACATCCTATTTGCAATGTTATTTCAATGGTAGTTCGTAATGGGACATTTGACAAGTTTTTAAATTGCTCTGTATTCACATACAAAGGCCAGAATTGGCTGAAATCGGCACAGGACAAAGTAAATGGCGTCAAATAAGACTTGGAATCTGTGTTTTTGTTAAAATGACTTATTTCCACCTCAGGAGAGGCTTTGTTTATCTAATTTTAGCAGAATCCTATGGTATTCCAATGGAGCAGAACAAAGTGGAACGCTTCCAAGCGCAGGCCTGAAAGCTTCCAAATATGTTGTAACTTTATGGAAATTAATACTAGGAATATATTCAGGCCATTATCATCGGAGATTTTTAATTTTTTGTCCATATTTGAAATGCAACATGCTAATGTACCTAATAACTTGGCACACCCAAAGCCTCTAATAAATGCCATAACTTCTGACTGTATTAACGGAATGAGACAAAAGTTGCTCAGAATAATCTTCTACCCTAACCCACCCTTGTTGGTGAAGGAAATAAAATTCTAAGTACTTTTGGAGATATGGCAAAAAACGATCGCTGCCTAATAACTTGGCTTATCATCTTAAAAGTGATAATAATAATAATCTACATGATCTTGCTTTGCTTTTTATTTGGTTATACTATCAAGGGTCCAATAAGAAATTGTCGAAGTTATTTCTCTCGATAATGCACACATATTCCAAAATATGTAAAATCAATTTAAAAGCCATGAATTGTACAGCACAGTAACGGAGTTTCTACCACCCAAGACACGACTGGCGCAAAGGTCTAGTATAATGGCGTGCAGAGGAAGCATGGGACAGTGCCAAGAAACTGCAGGAAATCAGTGAACGTCCATCTACATATATTGATGGCTAGATCAACCTTTAAAGAATAAAAGTAGCCAGAAAAAGTCAAAGAAAAAGAGAACTAAACATAACCCCAGGGATTCTGTACTACAATTTACTTAAAGTTCTGTAAGTATCGAAGAGTATTTGAGTGGTTCAATTGCCCTGGAACCAACAGAGTTTTTATTGCCTCTAAAAATCAAACCAATAAACTCTGCTGAGGTCTTAGACTTACATGGCTACTAAAAAACAGTTTGAAATATTGATCAGGTTGTAAAAAATATATTGACAGCTCCAGGCTTGTAAACCTATAGGGCAGTGTATAATCTCTTTCTTTTGTGCCATCACTGAGCTTTTAAACTTGTATTTTACCTACAAACATTTACTGTCTATTCTCTTTTTCCCTCTTCCCTACTTACCAATTCTCTATCATATCATTTAACAAAATGCTATCTGTAGGCTATTATTTATTTACATAAACACTAAATATGAATAACAATGCATTATAGTCTTGCCCTTTACAATTTGTAATTCTAGTTTCTGACAATTTAAATTTCTGAAATTACCCCTGAAATAGTATTTCACCAGAAAACTATGAGAAATATATAAGTAGTATTTGTGGGTGATGCCACACTTCAGCAACGACACATGATTGATATGGTAAGTGCGGCCTCTAAGCCCAGTTCTGGTGGTGATAAGGTAGGAGAGAGACATCCTACACATTTAGCCTATGTGAAGCATCTTTAACTTGCCTGGTGCAGACAGACCCTGATATACATCTAGCTGGGATTTTTTTCTTGAAGATCCACTCAAAATATTTTTGGTTCACCCTGGGTTCAGACCACTAATTGAACTGGTCCATTGGGACATGGAGGTTGGAGCAACTAAAGATTGCCTGGCTTCCAGCGTTTGCTGGTATCAGGATGGATGAATGGTTGGGGCTTTACATCCTGCATTTATCTCTCTGATAGCCTTATTGGGACTCTTAAATTGTAAGAAAGGAAAGCACAATATTGTTATTGGCAGTGAACAATGCAAGGCAATGTTGTACATGCAAACATTTGTAATTTATGCCTGTGGTCAGAACAGACTGGTATAACACCTTTAGAAACCATCATTGAAAAATCGATTTGGACTGAAGAAAACAGAGTTGAAAATGGTATAAACATGTTTATTTTCCAATATTTGATAAAGAACATAAAATAAGTCATAAATGTCATAACATGTTGTATGTAATATATATATTTATATATTCATCTTGTCATATCTGTATACTAGAGACATCAACATCTTCTATATTCCTTGGAGCAAGCATATGACATGAATGTTGCTGAAGACGCCAATCATAACCTAAGTCTTCTTGTCCACAGCTGCTCATTAAATTATCAAGGACTAACCATTCATTCTCACATATCTTGTAGTTCCATTCCAATAATTAATTACACTGTAATTTTTACATTGTAATTTTCACATTGTATTTTCACACTTTGGTGGCTGTGAAACGAGTCAAATTACTAGGGCTGCAACTGGGAGCTCCATTGTTTCCAATTAGTTTCATATACTGTATGTTTCATACCTGGTTCTTAACTTACTGCATGTAGAATGCACACTGTACATTACTCATTAGGGCTGTGCACATAAATTTTAACATCCAATTATCAGTGTTTAGTATACAGCGGTTGTTGCATTGTGCGACTGCACTCTGAGGAGAGACTGCACCTGCAATCACAATGAGTGACTGCACTCTGAGCATAGTCTGCACCCAGGATCACACAGGTCAACTGCACTCTGACTGGATTCTGCACCCTTGATTGCAAAGGTCAGTTGCACTCTGAGCACCATCTGCACCCGTGATGACAAAGGTCAACTGCACTCTGAGCATAGCCTGCACCTGCCATCACAAAGAGCGACTGCACTCTTACTAGAGTCTGCATCCTGATAAAGGCAGTCGCACTACACAGGGTCCACCGTATCAGATGCATAATCACATCGTGACTTGGTTCTTCTTCCTATTACAAATTCATACTCATATTATATTTTCAATTACATTTACAAAGTTATTACAATCATATTCACTGAATGATCACTGAATAAATTAATTAATAGTCAGAGTGATAACTGATACAACGCTATATTATCACACCAGCTTTTTTGTTATATATTCACAAAGTTAATTGCTGATGTGGAGATCAATTGAGGTTCGCGCGCTCACATGAAATTGTCAAAAAACTCTTTCTTGTATACTAAGTTACATGAATCGTGTTACATGAATCATGTCGTATGAATCTTTTACATGAATCATGTCACATGATGTCATTGGTGGTCTTAATTTTCGTACATATACAGTACAATGATAATAATAAATAACTATATCTCACAACAGTGGTGTGCATATCCAAATAATAGGATTAGCATGAACCATAGTACATCATATACAAAATAACATACATAATGGAAACTTACACATTTTATGTATTTATATATATTTGTGTATATTTATATTTAGAAGATATGGAAAAGATGAGAACATAAAATACTACAATTCCATATGAATGAACATAAGTCAGTCCCTAAGGGGCTAATTCTAAAGTAAAAGGAAGCAGGGCTCATAATATATATTGATGATATATATATCTGCCCAATGGATGCAGGGCATGCAGTTTGTTGGGTATAGAATTGGTCTAAATCAAAAAGTGGATGAATGAATGCATAGCAGATTTCGCATAGAAAAGAACAAAATTGGCACAAGTGACGATTTTAATTGACTGTCTATTGAACTACACACATTATCACTCAGATGTACAGGGTGGTTGTCTGGCTGCAACTGAAATTCATGGTGATATATAGTGCTGGTTGGGGTCCGTCAGATTTTGAGCAGTCTTCTCCGCCTCTGAGGTTGTTGAGCAATATAAACAACTTTGCATAGCTCAAGAAAGATAGTATGGTCTGGTTTGCTTGATATTCTCTAGTAGTCTGGTTGTTGGTAATAATAGATGAAACATCTTAGGTTGGTTGTAAAATAGACCTGCATCTTGGCAAAGTTCTAGTTTATTCTTTAAATTGGTTCATGTCAAACTTTGTTCATAAATCAGTCATGAATTTTTTCATCGCGAACAAATATCAGTCTGAAGATTTTGCCTAAATTTTGCCTTGTTTCTAAACTTGATTGGTTTGTCAAATATCAGGCAAAAATTTCAGCTTTTCAGTTTTAATTTGTTTCCGAAAGCAGTCGTTGTTAGATTTTTTTGTTTGCTTGTTAAATATTGGGCTGAAATTTCAGTTCATTGGTAATCGGGTTTACAAAGAGTCAAATGTTGTAGTTATTTAGTTTTGTTGGTGGACAAGACTGATGGCATCATGCCAAATAGGAAGCCCAAGTCCTTAAGTTTCCTTATAGAGCTGCAAATAGTTGGTTTGCTGGTTTTAAAGTTAGTGTCATGCTGCCTAAATTTAGTTTGACAAAGAAGAGAGAACTGGAAAAGTTGTTTTGCCTTATTTCATAGTCTGTCTGCCAGCTTTTAATCAACCAGCTGGAATATCATACACAGATGTGTAGTGGTGACACAGATGATCAAAACTACTTAAATCTTGCTTTATATTTATATTTGACCTTCAAGCAAACCAGCCAAGAAGAGTGACAGAGATAATACATACCACATTTGGAAGTGTGTTGGTGTTTTCTGTTTTGGGTTTGTATAGGAATTTACCAAGATGTTGGTTTGTTTCATAGATACAGCTTATGAGTATGAGCACATCAATTTAAAGTAAAATTAAATTCATGAAACAATAGCAAGTATGAATGTTAGGGGAGAGTCCCCTCGATCGGAACACCTAACTTCAACTGCCCAGTGTGGATAGGGTATTAGTGCTATGAATCTTAAAAGTGGCCAAAACGATAGAGATTGAGTTGAAATATATTGTTCTACAGTGTTGAGGACAAAGCTTGATCTATATGGATACTAGACCATTTCCAAAAAAAAGCTGAAATTCTCAAATCACCAACTTGGTATCCTCGATTGGACCACCGAGTTACCTCGATCGGACCACCCCAGAAAGCAATGTTTGAAATAATTAAAGTTATTTCCATCATTTAATAACCCACAAACATGATTTCCTGTTTATGACAACTAACCTCAGATCAGATAAACCTTCCATTTTGGATTTTTTCACTTTTCAGCATTGTTCCAGAAAATGCCTGTAGAGTGCATCTTAGCATGGGAGTTGAAGTATCGTAATTAATTTAACATATTTTTTGGCCATCATTTTATGTCTTTAGGGATTATTTCTTCATAAAAAGCTAAAATTGTCATGTTTACAGGCTGTATTGCATACATCCATGAGGTGGTCCGATCGAGGACACTTCACTGGTCCAATCGAGGGAATATCTGTCATTTGCAAAATTTAAGCCAGTGCCCTGAATTTTATAGATAAATGAATTTTTCTTTTTTGTTTTGGGAGACAATTAGTTGGAGGTCACTGAAACAGATTCTGAAGGATTTCCCAGCAGTATGTGAATTCTGACTGTGCGAGACCTGAATGACAATGTTAGATCAGACACTACCATTTTATACTTCTTACCTTAACTGCAAACATTCAAGACCATTTACAAATGATTGAAAAGCAATCACTGAAGACAGGACAGCTGTTCATAAGCTTAATAATTTTGCCACAAACAGAGTGTTCTGATCGAGGCTATGGTCACATTGAGGGGACTCTCCCCTAACGAAAGTTAACCTTTAAAACAAAATTTAGTACATAAATATCAAGTTTCAATCTTGAAATCTGGAGAATAAATTATTTTCAAGAGCTCTTGCTTTTTTTTCTTAAAGGTGTCCCTTCAATAATTTTGAATTGTGAGTATCGTACAAATAAGTGTTTTAATCTTATTCCATACTTCCTCTTGATTAGTTGTAATTGTGTTATAATTGAGGTACTTCCAATTCAAGTGAAACACTTTGAGCTAGTGTTCTTGACCAAATTAATCTGCTTGGTTAGTATCTAGATGTTCTGACTTGTGTTAGAGTTAAAATTGTGAACCAAATACAGCTAGCGATACCATTGTTAGATCTATGTGAGAATTGTTTTTCCTTGATACTTCACCAACACCACCAAAATGCATACTTCTGGTTGTGTCAGAAAATATCACATGTGATACTTACTTCATGAGTTACTAGAGATAATCTGAAAGCGTTTATGCTAGCTGATTCTCTATCATGATCCTGTGATGATTACACTCTGCAACTGATACGTAAAATATTGTGATCGGATCCTCTGACGTTTGTTTGAATTTCGACAAATATCATCGCAATTGCTGCTGCGATTCTGCAGATAATTTTGGGCAAGCATGATGTCATGCTTTCAGCTTCAGGTCACAGCTGGGGCGACTGACCAATCACGGGCATTGGACCTTGTGATGTCATGCTGCCGAGTGGAAATTCCAGTTTCATATTTTACATATCAGTTACAACGAGTGTCAAAAAGCAGCTAAGTGAGATATTTCAAAGTTAGTAAAGCTAGTCAGAACGGAACAAATATATTTTATAATTTCCTTGAGGTTTCTCCCATGATATTGTATGATGTTGTCAAGGAAGATGGTTCCTGAATCGAGGCGAAAAAGAGCTCATTGCTTAGCAAGGGGCACAGGTGCCGACAGATAACCACCCTTACCACACAAAGACAGGAAGAGATGCATCTTACGTAACAACTGTCAATATTATGTAATACCAATCTGCCTCACATGATCAACAACACTCAAACACACCGACTGACCAATACATGGCAGGTCTTACTAAAAATGTATTTCAAAATGAGTACAAAATTAAAATATTTAAAAATTGCGATTCAGAGATGTCCGCACTCATGCTTGAATATTCGAGCAAAATAATTTTGCCTTTATTAAAGTATATGTTGCAGAGTTAATTAAAGACACATAAAAGATTCTGTTGAATCCTTATCGAAATCAGTCTTCCCAAACAAAGTACGATGTCTTTATCATTGAGGTACAAAATACTAGCAGACATCGAACATTTTTAAATCCGAAGATCCCTCCATCGACAACATGTTTCAAATCAAATCATCAGTGTTTGTTAAAATAACTGAGTTTAATCACAACCATATCCTTACTGATCGTTACATTTTCAAGAAACCAATGATTTAAATAACAAATTAATAAACTTTAAACAAAATCAACAAAACTTGCAGGTTCCTCACCCTGCCATAACTTATATATCCAAGAGCTAAAGGTCCCTTGAAATAAAATTAGTATTTTCAAAAATAAAATTACAAAACAATAACAATAAAATGAAAAGTACAATGGCGCTCTTCCGTGCCTGCCCGTTGGCCAGTCGATATGAAAGATTATTTAACGTTCTAAAAAGTATGATCCCCATTCATAAGAAATGAGCCATACACAACAATTCATATTTACACCCAATCTTACAGCCTGTGGGAACTGTCACAGGTTAATTAATAACTTGTCAACAATTATGAAAATTTTTCTAAGTCAATAATATACTGTTGCGTCACTGGTTTTTGCTGTCCAACATTTCACCATAAAGTAACCATGGACTCTAGAAGACATGAATTTATATAATACCTACAATTTGTAACAGAAAACATAAATTATTTGTATGTATTATCAACAAACAATCATCATATCTCTAGTTGATCTGTCCCAGGTGACGACTTTAGCTGTATATTTCAAAAATATACCTCTTTCGTGAATGGAAATTGTACATTGCAACCATACCCATGTTATATGCACATGTAGTACTAAATTTCAACGCGAATATTTTACAACACCTTAGAATCTGCATCATGTAAAATGAATGACGGTTAACACAATATATGAAAAAGAAATGTCTTACGCCTGACAATGGTACCATATCGGGTATTTATAATATGTTACATAATATATATATATTACTGTCTGCGGCTGAAGTCAGGTGCATTTCTAGCACGCGACACGTCACTGGAACATAACACTCTATTTTGGCTTCCAGAAACCATTCTGCAGGCCCACGCGTGCAATTTTGCAAAGAGAGACACTCGCTGGCATTTCCGAGTTGCAATTCCTACTAAAAAGCAATGCGGAGTGAAAAAGGGAGTGAAATGAATACAGAGGGAGTAATAATAATCAATATGGAATATCAAGGACAGGGTTGTTCCTTCAGGAGGTAGAGGAGGACAAGATTTCAGAGTTGAGGAATAAGAAAAGTGCTTGTTTGAGCAGGTTTAGTGATTAGAACAGAATGGAAGTAAAAGCTCAAGGTCATCATGTTGTTGTTAGTCTGGGAGCTGGTGCCCTCAATTAACTTGGCCATGTTACTGCTTGGGATATCAAACTGGTTACTTTGCAGATTGGGCTCCATCAACAAATTATGGATCGCTCTGAACCACGGCTAATCACTGATCGTGGAGATCAGCATTACACTCAGACTTCTACTTAAATACTTGTACAAAACCTTACAAACTGTATTCAGGTAGGTTTCCCTAACGTGAAAACAAATAATATAGTTGA